>OW026519.1:171339445-171952445 GCA_932274085.1 Protocalliphora azurea
CATTTGTTTAAATTCAATTCGAAATCGCCCTTTTTCATCTGCTCTCATTTCCATAAATTCTTTGCAGTTCCTAACACTTTTTTGTTGGTTTCAAAGCATATTTCTATATTTGAGATTATACCCAATACGAAGCATGTGATTCTTTCAATTCCCTTTATGTGAATTGTACAAGCTGAATCTGTATTCTTAATGGCATTGCATACTTTTATATAAGCTGTATATTTCAAGCAAACCGGACTTAATTTTTCAATTGATTGTTTGATTGTATCAAAGCAGTTGTGTGTGCATTGCTTACTTTCTTTTATATATTGAAACCTTATTGTCTGCAATACACCTCTGATCCTAGAGTTGGGTTTTTCCACACAGTTAGAAGAACTAGTTGACGTAAATGGTTCATTCGAATACTTTCTTAAGCATAGTGGATGAAGCTTTTTTGCATTATGATAGTGCTGACAGTCCATTATATCCCCATTTGCATATTAACGTCAGATCCTATTTATCAAGTTCAGACTCGGATTACATAGACAGTATTTCCGACAGCCTACTTCTTTTATTTCTACCCCCAGATAATAATACTGCTTAAGTGGTGGAGCTGCCTTAGTTGTTTTAATTTCCATGATGCTTTCCAACTAGGTGCCATACTTTAATTGAAACTTCCGTACGCATTTATTTCCTATCTTCATTTTTATTTCGAATAATTTGAAAAAATGTCCAACTTTATCCAATTCTCCAGTAATAATTGTTGAATCCGTTTGGGTTTGCTAGTTAATTTACCTGTTCTAAGGAATATCAAATGGCGAGATATACCTTATTATTGTATTATATTACCATAACTTGTAGGATATACCTTCTGTTTCATTCATTAATATGCTGAATATAATGACTTGCATACAGTAAATTTTATTTAAAAAAAATTGAATAAATACCTGTAACTCAGGTGTTCCTTTAATTGCGGATAAACATTTCATTAACTAAATTCAAATATTTGCACAGAATTTCATTTAGTTATATTTATGTTTGCTATAAATAAAGTCAAATCAGAAACAATTAAAAGACGTGAACAATTTCGGAGGTCCTCCATCAACCCCAAAACCTCAGCAATGACAATGTCAAAATGCATTGAAATATATTTAACGGTTCAAAAGTTAAACAAAATTATTAAAAAAAAGCATGTTGAAACAGCTGCGCAGGAAAATGTGCAAATTTTGAGTGAAGGGGGTCAAGTTTCAGTTAGTTTTTAAACGAAATTGTACACTTGAAAAATAATAATATATAAATAGTAGAGTACTAGAACTAAATTTCTTCGTTAAATTTATCAAAAAACTTAAAATTTTGATGTTTAGTGTTGTTTTGTAAAAAAAGTAATGATAATATTTTAAATTAAATAAAATCTATACAAATAAAGCTATAATTATTAAATTTTAGTATAATACAAAAAAGTTTGGCATTAAAACAAGAACATATATTACCACTTTTTTATTCCGAAATACACAAAATCTCAGTTCGGGGAAGGCTTGTTTTAAGTAAAATGGTCCGCTGTCGTTATCAGAGGCTTGGCTTATTAAATATTTTTTTATATAGCGAATATATTTAGGTATGTAATCAAGGTGTTTTTTTTTTCTTTTTTGACATTTTTGAGCTCCACAAATAGAAAAAATTAAAATTAATACCCCATATGCGCTCGGATTTGCCTTACATGCATTTACCTTAAGCATTATGGTCCAGAGGAAAATAATAATTTTTAAAGTGAAAAAAATTTAACCATCTTTTTGAGAAAAATCAAAAAAAAAAATTACAATTTTATTTTAAATTTTCTACATCAAAATAATATAACTTTTTATCAAAACCACATAGGTATATGATTTTTGCACGAAAATGTATGGAATATTTTAGAAAAATTTTAAGAGTTAAATTGAGCATGCCAAGTGAAAAGAAACTAAAAAAACATGTCCAAAAATGGGTCAACATTTTACTTCGAACTAATAAATATCTCTTAAAGTAAAAGAGATAATCCTTATAATTAATCCTAATTATAATATGCTTACATGTGTGGGATACACATGTAAGTATATAATGTTTATAATTTTTTTAAATCAAATCATAAATTAAATCTTGGCGATTTTTTAAAAAAAATTTCATACCCGAGATGACCTGTCCCCAGACCCGCTAAGATCCTTTGCTCCTCCAAATAAATTGGGATATACCTCAGGATTGGCCATGTGAAATAAAATTCAAATACATTCAGTAGTTCAAAAGTTACAGATTTATTTCAAAAAAAAAATTGCTCAGTGGTTCCAAAACAATTATTTTTTAATAATTCTGTAAATTGTGGATCATTTGGAGGTATCTAAATAAAAGTTCATTTATGATTGAATGTAAAAAATTTTACCTCTACAAAAAACATGTGCATATATGTAGATTATCTCTTTTAGTTTAAGAAATATTTTTGGCCAAGTTTTTTTCATATTTTTTTTTTCAAATAATTTGGGCCCTAAAAATTTGTAGAAAATATCCGCTGGATTTTCTACAAATTTCTAAGTAACGCTGCTGTAAGAATCATATAAATACATCTATCTAATAAAAATTTATATCAATATGAATTTGAAACTTTAAAAATATTTTATATTTTTGGGTTTATTTTCCAAAAATGTGGTAATATTTTTTTCAATTTCGAAATACTTTTTTTTTCCTGACTATAAAATTTTTTAAATGGTTTGAAAAGAAATCTTAACATAAATGCTTGTAAAGCCAAATCGGAGGCGCTTTGGGTATCGGTTTAGCCTCAACCCCATTCCAAACTTTGTCAATTTTGAAGACGTTTTTGATTTTTTTTTTCTGTAAAATTTTCAAACTTTAAAACCGAAATCAACAAAAAATTATATTTGATATATACCCCCTTATATTATTTAAACACATAAAAAATATTTTCTGAGCCATGTTTTTTACAATAGCTGGGTGATCATTTTAACGAAAAAAGGTCAAGTTTTTATACAGGTTTTCTCCGGACTGGAATTTTGGATAATTTGATACAAAACCGTGGAAGTTTTTTTATTCGATGATTTTAGAACAAGTTTATTTATCTGTATTGTACCAAAACTTCATTAAAATACTTCCACTCGCTTAAATTTTATTTATGTCTAAATATTAACATTTTTTATAAAAAATATACTTAAAATCTAAATCGCGGTCAAGGTTTCCTCAGTCCATCCTTTCACATATTTATATTTTTGAAAATAAGTTGTATTTTAACTTCTTTTCGTATTATGGTCATTTGGTTAATTAGCTGGAATAATAAACTCAATATCTCAATATCTGCACCTTAAATCCTACAAGAATTTAACACTAACTACTTTTTTAAATCTGAAAATTGATTTTATATATTTTTGCTTCGACCGTTAGAGGGTTAAGATTTTGGGTGATGTTCTAAAGAAATTAAACCGCATTTAATTTATTTCCATTACTGTAATTCTCCATAAACTTACCAGCTCAGTGATACCAAATACTTATATATATACAGCTTACATAAAAACATAAAACTAAAAATAAACCCTGCAAGTTGTAGTATGAAATATGCAGACATGTTGCAAGTACAAGCGCAATATAAGGGTAACAGAAGAATTTAACATTGCATTGCTGCTTGTGTTGTGTTTACTTTTTTACAAAATACATGGAAAAAGTGTTAAAAATTACATAAGGAAACAAAATTTTTGTTAGTTTTAAACAAAATTATAAACATTTTATGAAATAATTCGGTTTTAGAGAAAACGTTAGAACTTATAAAATTATAATTAATCAAAACCAAAATCCTTCAGATTATGATCTGTAAGATCTTTGAATTTGAATCTTTGAAATATTTGAACTTGAATTAAATTTAAACGGGTAAAGGTGTTCCAATGAAATTTTGGCACAATACAGATAAAGTTGTTTTAAAGTCAGAAAATTAAAAAAACTGCCACTCTTTTTGTTTATCTCGGTTTCGGCATTTTAGAATTTTACAAAAAAAGAACAAATTAAAAATCTTTTTCAAAATTGACAAAGTTTGGTTAGAGCTTTGGGGGGAACCATTACACCATACCATACCATACCCCTCAGGACTCATTCCCAAAAACAAAATTAAGTCGAAGCAAAAAATAAAAAATTAAAATCTAAGCGGTACGAGATATCTTAGGTGAGTATTATATATTATATATATATATATATATATATATATATATATATATATATATATATAAAGTGTTTTTGATGGAATTTAAACATCCTGCAGAAATACTGGATACACAGTTTTGCCATCAATGGTCTCTAGTTTATGCACATAATGACTTTTTCACGTGAGAGAATATATATCTAAAAATAAGTAGTAAAAGGTAACATTTTCAAAAGGATATTTTTGTACTGAAACATTTAAATAAAAGATATTATTATATTGCAGGAATTGATAGCTTTTATTTAAAACACATATGAGTGGACATAATATTCGTATATATTTTATAATTTTTTTTTTTAATGTGTATCCTGCGAAGCTTTCAAATACTTTTTAGAAGAAATTTTTGTCGAGGAGTACGCAGTCTTACTACTTATGGTCTCTAGTTTCATGCATATATAGATTTTTTAATGTGTGAAATGACTGTCACAAGGTAATGTAATGTTTTCGTTTAATTTTCAAAATGTAAGTATTTTAAAAAGAACTAAATTATTTTATC
The DNA here is from genome assembly GCA_932274085.1 of Protocalliphora azurea. Classification (NCBI taxonomy): domain Eukaryota; kingdom Metazoa; phylum Arthropoda; class Insecta; order Diptera; family Calliphoridae; genus Protocalliphora; species Protocalliphora azurea. The sequence continues at coordinate 171,344,146 of OW026519.1, forward strand.
GTTTTATGATTAAGTAATTTATTTTAACACTTTTATCCTTCATTTAGCTGAATTATCTGATAAATATTTCAAAATTTTTATTTAATTGTTTTTTGCGGTAATTACCGGGATCCCGGGAAATTTAAAAATTAATCCCGTTTTTCCACGTAAAAGACCAGGAAAATAAAACTCTAGTTACTATGCGTGAGAAAAGATGTGTATTTATCACTGTTTATCCTTTCGCACCACAACCAAACGAAACAAAAAACACATAATGATTTTGTTGATAAGCCCTAAGTTTTATTTTAACTTACATTTTATTACTTATTTTTTTATGTTCTCAAACAAGATTCTTCAAACTGAACTCAACTTTTGACTATTGAAGGTCAATTTAATGTTTTTTTATCTTATATTCCGTATATCATATTTAGCTGTTGCTCGTACTACAACTGTTTGCTGTTTTATTATGGGTCTAACAGTTTGTAGGATCATCATAATAATTTTTATCTACATTTAAGTGAAACATGTTGTTTTGCTTTCTCGTTTGTTATTCTCAGTCTTTTTCCCAAAAAATAATATATTCGAATATGAAACACACAACCACCCCCCATAAAGAACATCATTTATTTAGGTATTTATGGTGAAATGTTCACATACACATACATATATATTCTATACATATATATTTTCTATTCTTGAACATTTGTATACTCTTGTAATACACAGTAGACATTCATAGACCCAGGGGAACAGAAGCTTAAAAATATTGTTGTGGAAAAAATTCGTTTTTCAAATTAATTGGTGGTAAGTAAAACAAAAAGTTTCTTTTAGTTCTTTTTTTAAATTTAAATTTAATAAAATCGTTATATTGAATATGTTTTATTTTTATGCCCCATTTAATAATTTCTGCCAAACTTCTGTTAATTTTCTGCCTAAACATATGGTAATTGTGATCTTTACAGGTATTTTTATATTTTTCTAATGAGCTTTTACATTTATTTACTTTTACAAAGCCGCAACTACAAAGTTTAAAAAGGGGTTAACTGCTTAAATACCTAAAAAAACTCCTTAAATTTTGTTTATTTAATAAAAACAAAAACAATAAATATTGAATTTTAAGAAAAACTACTTAATTCTATTTTAGTAGTAACAAAATAATTTATAATAATATTTATTATTGTTATTGCAAAAATAAAGATTTATTCATTAAAATAATTAACATATTAAAATATGTAAAATAATTTTAATTAAAGTAATGTAACTTTAATTGAAAATTTAATGTAAGAATATGGAAAAGTTTTCGTATTTTAAAACTAATAATAATAACTGATTATATATGGAGTTCTCTAACAAAAATTATCTTAATTTGTTACAAATGAAATGATTTGTTTCCCACAAGTACAGTGTCTTGACACATCAAAATTTTTATTTATTTATCTGATACATTTCCCATAACATCTGTGATGTGGAATTCATGACTAGAATATTATAAGAGGTCCGCCAATACGTACTTTTATCACTCTTTAGGCAACATTTATATTTAGAAAAAAAGATAGACTCAGTAATATTCATCTTTTCTTTAACCTTCACATTTCTATCAGCGTTGCTATTATTAACTTTTGTTACTTCGTGAATCTTCAGGACAACTTTTTTAGTTTTTCTGCTAAAAGATACTGAGCAATTTAAAAAATATGTCACACTCTTCTAGAGATGTAGAAATTTTATTTCAAAATTCGTATTATTTTTTCTGCAATCCTACAGTCTGTAAATCAACTTTTTTCGGTTTTCAGGTTTGTTCAGGTGTCCATGGGTTCTTTGTATTTTTCATGACTCAAAAAACTAAATTTTCCAACACACTTGTACCCTTAACAATTATTTTATATGGTCGACATGTGTTTTAGTTATAAATTTGAACTGTGCGATTGCATAAATTTTGTTAAATTTTCATATAAAAAAACTAATTAAACTACTACTACAGAATTTAGGATACAGTAACTGATAATAACACAGTAACAAGTATAATTAAAGTTATAAGCATAAAAGCGTGCACGGAATTTTTCGTGCGCAGTACTTACTTCATAAGTAATATAATAATGAAAAATATATGTATGTAGTAGAGAACTAAATCAAAAAGAATTCTGTTTTGGGTGAATTAAATTCAGAAATATGTATTAAAAAAAATTTTTTTTTTTTTTTTTGGAAATTAAATTTCTGTACTTTTGAACGAGATCTTCAATAAGACTCCAGCCTTCCAAATCCAACCTAACAAATTTAGAGCAGAAGTATTGACCTTAAGTTTGTAGAACAATTTATTTTTCGTTAATAACAGTTTAGAAAATGTGCGTTCCGCTTATCAAATAGATAATTATAATTATTTTTTATAAACTATTTATAAACATAATTTAACATAACTTTACTTATTTATAATTTTATTTACTTTTATTTAAAATTCTTATAAAAGCGAAAAATCACACACATTTTTATAAGTGTTTAATCAAAAATTAATTATAGTTTAAAAATTAGTAGAAATATGAAATATAACCCAAATTTATAAGGAAACTTTTTGGGTGATTTCTCAATGGGTGATTTTGCTGGTAGCTGTTCTATGTTTTATTTGTAAATTTGTTATAATATCTTTAGAAAAATATCAAGAATTTATGAGAACGAAAAAAAGTTTTTAAATTACCGAAAAAAAATTTAACTTTTTCTGGGCTTATTACTTTTGGAATATTTAACCTTTTTAACCTTTTTTAAAGTTCAATTTAGCCTCTTTTTTCTCGCTTTCTTGGAACGCTGTTAGGTCTAAAAAATTTGGCATTTGATGTTTTAAATAGCTGCTGATAAACTTTATCTTTAGCTATTAACGGTTTCAGCTCATGTATAAATTCTTTGTGGTCGTTTTTTACATCAAACAATATCTAAATAATTAATTTTTTGTTAGAATTAATTTATAATGGGTCGAGATATTTCAAACAACTTAGTTTTTCTTTATTCAGCACATAGTCTTAAAAAGTTGGCATTTAGTTCCATTTTAAAAAAAGGGGTCAAAAAAAGTGACCAGGTGGTTGAAAAGGGACAATTGGCGACTAAACTCGCAAACGGTAACGCTGGTTTCAGGCGGCTGTCCGAACTAGTACGAATAGTAAGAAAATGTGCGAAAAAGGTAGGCACTTACACCCTAAAAACTACTGGGTCACTACATTAAAAATAAATTACAAAAAAATAAAAATAATAATATGTTTTTAGTATACTTAAAAATACATAATTTGTCTGTTTTTATAAAATAAGCTTCCTGTCCATTGTTTTAGCAAGCGGAAACAAACTTAGTGCTTACTAAAACCAATTTTTAGATTTAAAATATCTGGCATGACGTTTTTGCTAGCCCAATGAACTTGAAATTTTGTTCAAAATTCCTATGTGTACTGCGAATTTTAGGATACTAATAAAAATGTTCATTCTTATAATATGGTAATTAATTATTTCAGAAAAACAAAAAAAGTGTCAAGGCAGAAAACCGAAATTTTTAAATTCAAGCGCAAACATCTTTCTAACCATAAGATATATCATAAGTGAGTAAGTATATCTAGGGCTTATATTCAAAACCCTGCATCTCAGGATTTAATGACACTGCAGTTTTGATGGCATTATATTCTCTACAACAAATGAAAATTAATAGTTTTTCAAATTTTTTCAGCATTTTTAACCCTCCATCAAGAAAAATATATATTTTTTTTTTTATTTTCTAATGCAAAACCCACTACATCTCCAAGCAGTTATTTTATTTTTTGAAATATCGGTTAATTATTTTCTTAGATATACATTAATAAATATTCATTTTATATGGCGGCTACTACCCTGTGTAAAGCTGCCTCACCTATTTTCATATAAATAGCGGAGCTTTACAAGAAAATTATTCCCACAGAATTGCGCGACTTTCACTGTAGTAGCGGTAATTAAGATTTAACTTGTCTGGAGGGTAACACTTCATCTAGAGCTTTTTCCATATAAGTTATAATTCTTGATAAGGAAATTATTCCCACAAAATTTTATAACTTTTGCTCTAATAGTTTTTTTTTCATTTAAGCGATAAATAGTCAACACTCCAATAGTAATTATTATTTTGTTTGCATTGAGGGGTACCATTCCCACTGCTTCGATTCAAAAATAAAGTAGACTATTTGAATTATGTTATTTTTTTAAATTAAAAGTTTAAAAACTTTAAAAATCATACAATAAATGGTAGTTAAATGTATCTTTTACAATACAAAACACACTATCTCTATTTTAAATTTCCAATATTGTTAAATATTAAAAACAAATTATATGTGAGATATAGTCGTGCTTTTAAATAAATATTTTAAAAGAAAATTTGTTTAGTACTTGCAAAATAAGAGAAATAAACAGTTATTTTGTTCTCCGGAAAAGTTGTGGGACACACTTTTATATAGGTATAGTATTGAATAATATTCTGTTTAATAAAATAAAATGAAATGTTCGACTTTTCGTATAACTATTTTGAGACAACGGGGATTATATTGTAAGTTATTAAAGATAAAGTGGAAAAAGTTCTATTGTTTTTGGCCAGTTCGTAAATACCAAATCTTACTCTCGACAATATAAATGTGTTTAAAGTTAATTGCATAATTGCATAGTTGCATATACTTTTGAAGAAAATTTTATGAAAAAATTTAGTCACACTTGAAATATTGTGGAAAAAAATATTATTTTTTTCTAAACTTGTTAAAGTGTTGCTTTTAATATTTAACGTATACGTAATTAAATTTATATAGCTGAAAAGCCAAATTTTTCTTCTTACTAAAACAGTTTAAAAAGCAGAAATCAATGAAACATAAACAGACTTAAAACAGGATTCTATACAACTTTCTTTTTTTAGTATAACTTAAACCAAAACAAAAACAAGTTATTTCAGTCCTTTAAACGGTATTAAAAATAGTAAGTGCAACGTACAAATTTAGTACTAACATGCATACAAAATTAAGACTATTATAAAACCTTTTGATAACAGAAAGTCTTAGAAGTGCTCCCCAAAAACTTTTTAAAGAAATTTGCATTTCATTTCTTTTTTTTTTCGGTAACTGACAAGTAAAGTTCAAATCTGAATTTGGCCTGAAATACTCTTATCAGCTAATAACTTTTGCAACAATTCAATGAATATTGAAAATATATCACAATATTTTGAATTTGACTTTGTTGTACTCCATAGTAGTTGTAGTAATTGTAGTAGTCATAAAAAGCAAGGTAACAATACTTAAGTATATCGAAATAAATACCATTTAATTGAAGAACTAAAGTGATATGACATTCTAGTGAATACATGCAAGCGAGTTGAAAAACAGTAAAATAAATATATTACGTGCATAAACGAACAGTGATAGCCAAATTAAATAAAAACATTTTCTTAGTTTAAAAAATATATATGTATTAAGAAGATTATATTAAGCATAAGACATAACAACGCTTGCTATGCAACTAAGCTAATAATGTTAAGTACTCCAATGTAAAATTAAAAAGAAAGAAAAAAAAATATATATACATATATATTTGTTTCATTCCTAATGTTTAACATTGCGAAGGACAATAGATTTATATATGAAATCAAAGAGAGTATTCCCCTACGTATGAGCTATAAATATTTACACACATTAATTTTATTTTGTATATGCCATAGTGTAAATAAATTTCACAATTTTAATTCAAAACTTCATTCAAGAGAAACTAAATGTACTTTTTAAGTCTTCCATCATTGTACTGGTAAATATTTTTATACTTAGATACATGTAGAAATGTTCTACACGTATGCTCGTCTCTAATGCTATAACAAAAAGATTGTAGCTACTATCTACTGCTTACATTTCAATGTTAGTTTTGTCATTGCACATGAGTATACATCACACATTGGGGTAAAAAATTATTTTATACAGATATGAAGCACATACAAGATCGTTCCATTTTTTCACATAGCTTCCATACAAAGGATCATACGAAATTAAACTTTAATTTAATAAAAAAAAAATGTAGGGACTGTCCTCTTACATGGCAGAATATGTTCCAAAGTCTTTTCAATATGCGATTGTAATGTCAACATGTAACAACATTAAAAATTTTGCAATTTCGGACACCCTAACATGGGCCAGAAAGCACTTTCTGAACAATTCGCATAATCAGAGATGAATATATATCTATAGTCAATGAATGGTATAATGATTTCTTGAGATACAGCGGGTAATAAAAAAACATTAAATCGAATGTAAAAATTTACTTTAACAAAATTGTTAAAAATTCTGTACCCTACATATATTGTAATGGCACCAAAACACGCATGATGGATAGTAGGTGAGATATATATCATCAAATTTCGAGGTTGAGTAATTTTTTTGTCCAATTACCAATCGGTTGGAAATGTTGAGCTACATATATGCAAAAAATGGAGGAAGATCATGTAAAATTGAGACAGTTGAAATCTCGAACGCAAGTCACACGAAAACTGTATGGCTTATCAGGAGCTTCAAGAAAATATAAAAATCTTTGAAATCGAGTATGAAAAAAAAATGTGTAAAGTGGTTAAAAGTTTTCTATGTCAAATCTCACTGACGGTAAAACAACGCGAACAAAAATAATTAGTTATTCTGGCAAAAAATAAATAGTTTATTTTTGTTTCCAATTATACCTGCTAGCTTACCAGGAAAGCAAAGTTTTTGCTTGGTAGTTTTTAGACACAAATACTTTTTATGCGTTGTTCCTGTTAGATTCTATACTATATGTAAAGGCCTAGATGCCAGAAATGGCTTTGCATGTGAAACATATTTTTTTATTTGTATTTATTGCTACAGTATAATTATAAAAACATATTTTCATCGATACGTTCTCATATTAGAACCCATACATGTTTAGAGAAAAGAATACAAGAATCGGTGTATATGTTGAAAGGTATATATTTCGTGCGTTCGAATAGATTTTATTCTATGTTGTACTCCAAGTACGACTGTATTTGTAACTTGCAAAACAAACATCAGGGAAAAAAATTATGAAAATACTCGTATTTATAAATTTAAATTTTTTTAAATTAATTTTTTTCTTATTTTTTCAATAACTTATTTCAAAAAAAAAAAAACGTACATTGCAATTGTCGATAAAATTAATGCAAATGCGATCATAGTACGTTCCTACGATGCAAATCTCTTTCTAGCATTATTATATTTTTTAAATTTTAAACTTCCCAAAAAATAGTTATGTATATTAATTAAACATATTTACAAATCCTAAAATAAAATAAATTAAAAGAATTATTTAAATATAATAATCAATAACAGTCAATAATTTTTTCTGTGCATATAAATTTGTTTGGTATAGAAAATGGGCAAAATCAGTTAATAAACAAAAAAGTTATGGACCGATTAATAGAAAAAATGAGTGTCCGTTGTAAACCCAGTTCTTACTTTTCCGTCGATATATGTTAAACAAAAGCATGTACGCCATCAACATTTTTGTAGAAATAATTCAAGGGTCGATGGAAACTAAAAATCCGCTCCCCTTTAAAAGGTGAAATTAGGACGGCACATAAAAGTAGTAGAAAAAAAGAAAAACACAACAAACAAGCTTAAAAAAAGCACTTCTGTCTCGGTTACATAGATACTTATCACTAATAAAGGTAAGAAAAAAAGTTTTGAAGATCTCGTCTGGTGTCATATAGCCCTGGCATATTAGAAAGTTTAAAACTTGTATACCCATTTATAATTTTCGGTACGTTGAAATTTCATTAATACGATATTGAACCACTCTAATATAAACACATTTAAACAGATACAAAGATATAAAAATAAACTTTTCATACGCATTTATGTCAAAATCAAAGGGATAAGATTTTTATATAATTGCGTTCGATTTCATTGAGAAGTACATTTATATTATTTAAAACAGTAACGCAAATATGACAAAAACAAACAACTCTGTACATTGTGTGTTTTTGCTTTAGCATAGATTGAGCATAGTATATAAATAGAAGTTTATATAAGAGACAAAAACCTAATTCATTCAACAACAAAATACATGTAATCGCATATATTTTGTTCTTGTGTTTTGAAAAAAATGAGTAAATTTTTTTGAAAATTTAGTGGAAGTGCCTCTCACATAAACTTCTAATTGTATTCTACTAGCTTGAGTTTCCACTAAAAAAATCTTAAAAAGAATAATAAATAACAGAAATATTTTGACAAAAAAAAAATTAAAAATGTACACTCAAATATCTGAAATTATTGTTTTATCCCAACGTGCATTGGTATGGTTCATACTGCAACAACAATAAACTTTGGTTGCCAATTACATTATACATACAAGAATTTGAAACGAAATTAGTAGCTGTTGTAGTAGTTTTGTAGTTGCAATAAGTTAGTTGCGGCAGCATCAAAAGCACCATAATCATTATAGTCGTCAGCGTTGACAATATTTTCGATAAATTTCTTAACTACACATTACGCTATGACACGTTTTTAATCAACCTCTTCAGATAGAACAACATACACACTTGCATCGTTGATGGTTTATACTTAAATTCACGTTAATATATACTGTATATACATATCAGCAGCGTTACCGTTGAGAATTTTTAAAAAGTTTCCAAAAAAGGGAATTACAAAAAAAATAGTCATCAAAAAGGAGATTTAAACAAAAAAAGGGGCCAATTGCTTTAATACCTAAAAAGTCCTTATTTGATAAAAATAAAAAAAATTGCCTTATATTGCATATAAAAAACTAGAAGACAAATTAGCCCACTAAAAATTCAAATAATTAAAAAAAATACATTTGCATTTTAAATTAAAATATGTAAAATTATTTTAATTAAAATATTTTAACATTTAGTGTAATATGTGGTAAAGACAGTTGAAAATTATCATATTTTGAAACTTATAATTATACCTATACGCTTCCATATAATAATGTTTCAAAAGTGAGATATGTTGTAAGTAGTAGAGAATTAATGTAAAAGGAATTCTGTTTTGTGTGAATTAAACTCATGACTATTAAAAAATTACTTTTTAGAAATTGTACTTCTGTACTTTTGTACAAAGTCTTCACTCGGACTCCAGTCTTCCAAATTTAGAGCTGAAAGCATGGATTCACTAGTGCGGACCTTAAGTCTGTTGGACAATTTATTTTTATTTAGAGATAATTTAGAAAAAAGACGTTCGGCCAAGGCGCTGCTATGAAGCAAAAAAATAAAAAAATAAATTAGGATATAAGTATTCATCGATTCATTTAATATTTTAATAGTTGTTCGTAAATTTTATCATTAGCTTTAGCTTCTAACATTTTCAGTTCATTTTAAAATTGCCAGGGTTTCTTACTGCATCACCATATTATCTGAAAACAGTTAATTTCTTCGTTAGAATTAATATACAATGGGTCGAGATATTTCAAACTTAGTTTTTCGTCATTTAGCACAGCGTCTTAAAAGTCGTCATTTAGTTCCATTTTAAAAAATGGGCCAAAAAAAATGGCCAGGTGGTTGACAAAAAAAAAACGGTAACGCTGCATACCGCTAATTTACTTTAAGAATATCAGAACTCAAAAACGAGATTTTTGTATTAATTATGTAGAAACACTCATTATATCAAAATTTATATTCTGTAAAAATATTACGTACATACCTTGTATGGTCAACGATTAAGAAAGGAAAATGTCATTCATTTTTCTATTAAGGTACATAAATGGAATTGAAAACTTTGAATGTGATTTCTGCAAAACTAGTTTTCTTTTTTTTTGAGTTATGACGTTCTTGAAGTAAATGAGCGAAATGTAGTGTATAAATGTTGGCCAAATATGCGAATGTATTTATTAGGGTGATCGATTATTCGACTTTTTGGCGAAACTGGTTTTTGAATAGTTGGAATTTTGAAGAAATTCCGAAAAAATGCTTAACCGCTTGTTTCTTTTTTTTTTTTTTTTTGGTAGAAGTTAATATATCCATCAAAAGACTATGTTTCTTAAAAGCTCAAAAAATTTTATTCAATTTATTTTTTTTTAATTTAATTTTTAATTTTAATTTTATTATATATAACAATTTTGAGAAATAATTTTTAATTAAAGTAAGAGACTAAATTCTCATGTGGAATTGACAGATATCGCATCAAGCGAGTCCACCGATGGCGGGTAGGAGCAGCTTTATCATTACTTAGGTATACTGCCTGAATACCTAAGTAATGTCCAGGCGATACTGACAACAAGATTCAGCAAACTAGCTGAACATAACATTTTGGTGACACCAAATGTCTTGTAACAACTTTAGTACAACAGCTGTTGGAGCAATCCAATGCCGGATCAACAGCTGCTACTATAAAACAATTGCATGACACAACTCAGGGGATTGATACTACTTCGTAGCATCCTATGCTGCTTCACATACTCATTAACAAATTGGGTCGCAGTAGTCCTATATGAAAGGACTATCACAATTCCAAAAGGACTACAGAAAATCAGCGACTTTTTTAGATTTCTTGAAAAGCGCTTCCAATCAATCAGAAAGAAAGGTCATCGAAGGATATATGTGTCTGCTGCCTCAACCAAAATAACTGAAATTACATACCAACTTTGCAAAAATGCCTCTCATACGATTTATCGGTGCCAAAACTTTCGGCAGCTATCACCATCAAACCGCCTGAATTTCATTCAAAAGCAAAACTTATGTGTAAACTGCTTAAAATCAGGACATACCACAAAAACTTGCAAGTCAGGAGTGTGCATGGCATGAAAGAAAAAACACAACTCGCTGCTTCACTTGGAAGGCAACTCTCATTTATCAAAACAAGGTTCAACAAAATAAAATGTATCCAAGATGTCATCTTCAATGCCGTCTCCTCCGTCTAAAATCACCAAACCCAATATTAATTTAGTGACAAATAGCCTCCAGAGGCAACTTCACTAGCGGCAGCAAATAACTATCAGACTCGTACGTTCTTCTAAGTACAGCTATAGTCAAAATCAAAACAGATGAAACAGAAGTGGAATGCTGCGCCTTGCTCGATTCTGGATCCCAAGTCAATTTGATAACCGAGTGTTTGGTAAAACGACTCAACATTTCGAGATAGAAATAATCGGTAAACTTCAATGGAATCGGAAACTCTAATACCTAAATCCAACATCGAATTAATGTCGCCTTGCATTCTTGAGGCACTTATTTTACCTCGTATCATTGCACCACAACCATCGCAAGATATCGATATTGATGAATGGCCAATACCAAAAAATATTGTACTAGCTAACCCAGCGTTTAATCGATCAGATAAAATTGACATATTGCTGGGCGCAAAACATTATTATCGAATGCTTGCAATTGGTCAAATTCAGTTACCTACTATGCTTCTGCAGAGTACGGACTTTGGCTGGATTTTAGCAGGAAAAACACATTTTTAACAGATGCATCTTGTGGAATATGCATCGCAGATACTGAAGTGAAATTAAATAACAAGCCATTATCATTAGCCGAAAGATAATGTGATGAACATTTTGAACGAAATACAACAAAAAACCATCAAGGTAGTTTCGTAGTACGACTACGATTTCATCACCATACGCTAAGCGACTCATATGGAATTACTCTTAATCATTCTCTCGCTCTCGAACATCGGCTGCAAAAGAATCCAGAATTGAAGACCAAATATACCGAATTCATGCCTAAATATAAGTCACTGGGTCATATGAAAAAATTGGAAGCAAAATCCATTATGACTCCCAATTATTATATTCCACATCATTGTGTTTTGAGGCCAGAAAGTTCAAGCACTAAACTCAGGGTGGTATTCGATGCTTCGGCTAAAACTTCATTAGGACTCACTTTAAACGACTTTATGTATACAGGAACAACAATACAAAGCGAATTATTTTCCATACTTCTAAGATTTCGAATACCAAGATTTGTTTTCACCACTGACATTGAAAAAAATATACAGACTGGTCTTGATTGCTTCAGAAGATTGCAAAGCCCTTTACATACTGACATCTAAACACGGTGACATATGGCACGAAAGCTGCTTCTTCCTTGGCTACGAAATGTTTGCAACAATTGTCTAATAATAATGTACGCTTTCTTCTTTCACTTTTTTACATTGAAATCGATGGTGCAGAGTCCCCATAGTATTTATCGAGCTTTTCCTTGGTTTGATTGACGGTTTTTTTGCAAAAAATAATGTGTAATGAGCAGTCGAAATACACCTTTTTCCATTTTTAGAAAAATACACGAGGTTGGCAGTAGTCTATTAATAGGTGGTACTTGATGGCAATAATGTTGCATTTTATATAACTACGAGGGAAGTTCGAAAAGTCACGGACATATTGATCCGCCCTCGTACTTCCGCTAGTATGTGCAAACAGCATTGAAATAACTAATTTTGACCTCAATAACGGCTTATACTTCGAAGGCCTTGGAAACGCAAGAGTATCTCGATCGCAATGGAATATAATTTCCTACTATAACTTAAAACTATATTGGAAAGAAGTAGCTACTTTCATGAACGAAACAAAAGCATTGCACCGCGTGTGCCATCTTCTTAATCAAACGACGTTTTACAAGCGGTTGACTTCAGCTTCGCAGATCTAATGAATAAAAATTTTTTGCTAAAAGTAAGGGTTAAACGCGGCAGTTTTAATACTGTGGGAAATGTTGCTAATTCACTGTTTAGTATTCTAGACTAAAATTATGCCGAGGAAATGTCAAACAGCATCAACACTGTTAGAGAAAATGAAAATCATGTTAAACAGCTCCTTATAAATCAAACTTTTGTTGTTGACGCTACTCTCAACAAAACAAAGACAACATTATGTAGAAATTCAACAGCTTAAACCATAAAATAATGGAAGTTATGTCAAGTTTACATGAAAATGCAAAAGAACAGCAGCAAGCAAAACTGTTCCAAATGTTCATGTTACTATCCGTTCAACTCTCCTTGACATCAACAAGGTTGCAACGAATTCATAGTAGCATTAACAGATTCTCACCATGGAAAAATTAGTCCAATGCTTTTATCACCCCCTCAACTTCAAGGCAAACTAGAGCAAGTGAGAAATCATCTTCCGATATTACTAGAATTGCCAATAAACAGGGATAATATTCTTCAACTGTACAAGATTATGAAAGTAAAAGGAGTAATAACGAAAGACCACGTCATTTTTTATATATCCATTCCATTAGCCGATGTCGGAATATTAGAACTTCTCAAGCCATATCCAATTCCTACCTTGATCAATGACACTATGCTCATTTAGCATTTTACATGCATTAAATACATTTTCATTCATATTACACTCGCTGTAATCACTACATACATTTTGTTTACATTATTACAAATATTATTGTAAAATAATTATTATATTTTATTAAATAAACATATTTTAAAACAGAAAATAAATAACTTGGCCTCTTATTTTTGTGCTGTTTCAATAAAAACTTTTATACAAAATTTTAGTAAAAAATGTCTTTAATTAAAAAAAACTAATTAGCAATTTATAAAAAAATCACTTAAATAACGTTATAATTCTGATGATTGGAGCAAATTTAAACAAGATTTTAATTAATTTTAACAATTTCGTAATGCAAATCTATTTTTATTTTTTACGTGTGTGTCTAGAATGGATCTTCTTCTTCAATTTTTGCGTTAACACGCTTAAGTGGATTCAAGCCGATGATTCCATCGAAATTGGTCAAAAAGTTCAAAATAAAGAAAGTAGTTTTCGCTCCGAATAGATTTGTCTAGCATTTTTTGTTTTTTTGTTTATGACCGTGAATAGAATGTACGACAAAAGGTTTATTTACATTAATTATGTGTTTCAATTGGGATGGTGGTTTAATGCAATTCTTCGAAGCGTTAGTGTCAATCAAAAATCTAATGTTCCTCCTAGCCATACTTCTTTTTGTAAACGATAGCAGGAAATTCCTCTAAAAAAAATAACGAACTCAATAGACTCGTTTGCTTCATTCTCTACGTCCTCTGATTCTGACTACGTTATGTCACTGTACCGATCTCGACATTCATGCGATGTAGTTTCTTCACTAATATTGTTTACTCTTTGATATTTCGGGCCTACAATCCTATAAGATACAGCATACTTTTTAAATTGTTGTCTTTGGATGGTACCTACGTATTAATAGTTGGTTTTTTGTGGATGCGATTGCGAATCCCTTAGAAAATATAAACTTCTCTGATGAAATAAATTCCCACGATTGAAATTGCTATGCTCATTAGTGTTCCTAATATAAATTTTTTTGTGTCCTCCACTCACCTTCTTTCTCTTCGTTCCTATTGGAGAATGTCGTTGCTGGTAATTCGCTTCAACCTCTTCAGCGAGGGCCAAAGTATTTGGCAAGCCAGAAGGACGCGCTAAGAAAAGCACGTCATATAGTGGCTTCCTGAGACCAGACAGGAAGACGCGAAGCACGTCCTGTCTATACTTCTCATTTAACTTTGTTGCTAACATCCTATCGTGCGTCATTAGAGATTTGTTTGCCTCTCTATCTCCTCAAAGCGCTGAGTAATAGACACACTTTCCTGTTACAGTGTGCTCAGTTCTTCTTCTATAAGGCAAATTGGGCGTTTGTTAGCGTATATAAAATCTAATCGCTATACGATATTCGAAAAATTCAGTACGTTGTTAAAAAATGTCAAAACGGCTTCTTAATTTAATTTCTAATAATTGCTACTACCTGGGAGTGTTTGCTACTACCAACATTTTCCGAAGACTTTGCAGGCAGTGTCGGCTGCCTATCTCCATGAAACATAACTCTCAATTTTTCCCTCAAACTAAGGTATAGAGAAATGATCGAGGGTGAAATTCCTATTTCCTCATATTATTTTCAGATGCAAAAGAAAGAATAACTGCGAATGTAATTGAGTAATAAACTTATTTGTCTTTAATATTTCTTAAAAATGCATCGGAAAATTACATTTTTGTTGTGAGTGCATCTTTAGCAAAAACGTCATTTTTGAATTATACAATGGTCGTTTACAATTTTTATTGTAATATGCTTAAGACTGGTTTTCAAAACAATCAAAGCCGATGTATAGTTAAAGAACTATGAACTCTTAAATTAATAAATAAAAGATAAGAATACTATGAAAAAATTAAAATTTCCATGAAAAAACTGGTGTTCACTTTAAGCCTTAGAATTATTATTAATACACCTTGTGGCAAAAAATTGCTTTCAAACATATTAAAAGAATATTAAAATCAAAGGCGTAGAAATTTTTGACACATGCATTCTAAAACTTCAAAAGCATTACGAGTGAATTTTTTGATAAACAATTTACCTTTAAAGAGGTGTCAGTTGACCTTCATTAGAGTCTAGAATCTTTCTTAGCTTTCTTAGCCTCTTTATTAATATTCAATCTCCTCAATATTTCGTCAAAATTTTCAGAACTCATAGAAAAAAACCAACCTTTATTATCTTATAAATAATAAGCAATATACTTACATTATATTCGGATTCTCACTTCTTATTGTTGAGTCTCCTACACCCTTGCTTGGTTCCTTGTTCCGTATGTTTCTCTTCACTATCACTAACAGTTGTTTTGGCTGATATTTATGGTTCTTTTCCCCAATAAGTAAATAAATCCAAGAATATTTTCAGCTGATTTACTTCGTTTTGTGTTATTTTGTTGTCAGAATTATTTTTAATTACGTTTTTTTTTTATTTATTCATTCAGTTGTTGAAATTTAAGTTTTAATTTTTATACCCACCTTTAAAAAATTATATCATTCCATGTCGAAATAATCATATTAATTAGTATGCATATATAAAAAATAGCTATGGACCAAATTCTACAAAGTAGGGTGTTCGACGTAACTCCAGTTCATACTTTTCGGCCAATATATTTTACGAAAAAGCATCTACATCAGCAAAATTTTGCATAAATATTTTGAGGATAAATTTAAACTCGGTAACTAGAAATGGGCGTGGTGCTCCCACTTCACCGCCACCCTCCCTCCCATATAAGATGAAATGGTGGATATATAAATTCGGCCAAGTCGAATATAAAATTTTCGCTTGTTTTATTTCTTTTTAATTTTCAAACACTTTGCGCGCCAATTACTATTAAAGACTAAGATTTAAAAACTATCAATAAGGTTTGTCTACCAAAACCCGCTGACATCTTTTTTTTTGCATTTGATGCAAGAATCCAGACGTTGCACTTCATTCCAGCAAGTGTGTTTCAAGCACTGAACTGAAAAATATCAGATGAAAGGTTCCTAAAAGATTTTGACACTGTACATCAGGATGCGAATTTTATACAAACAAATTACAATTATGCACTAATATTGCTGCCTATACACCTTGTTTCTATATTAATATTCCTTTGTTAGTGTGCAATTTCCAAACCATACACGTATATATTTTTACAATATAGTATGAATACTTGTAAAATGTTTATTGATTCTAGTTGAAGAAGCAAAGTAAACTTTTTTCCTGAATTAAATAAGTTTAATAGAGGTATATTTTTTATAGGAATCTTTATAACTCAATACACTGGTAGGTTTAAATGTAAAGTTGTATGTATTAATTTATAAAAATTTTTCTCTACAGTTCTGTTGTCCGTCTACGAAGTAAAGATTTCTTCTGATGTTTTATTACTAAAATTATTTTAATACGTATCTGTCCTTAGATAAAGTCAATAGGTCTTAAATAAACTCGCATAAAGATGGCATAGACAGTTCAAAACTTTAAACTAAACACTTGTGGATAGTTGTATTGGCAACTGACTTCCATTTGATGCAAAAGTGGTACTGTCGGAAAGGAAAAGCAGAACTGTAGGATTTTTAAATATACATACATATGTACCTAAAATACTAACTAACACAGGCTATGGTAGTATATTTTTACATTTTATAAATGAAAATTTATTAAATCTGCTCGTGTTATATATTTGTGAGTGTAACATGTTAAAGCTTTGAAAGTTTCATTCTCAAAGCACCGAAAGTTTCAGTTCACTAGCTCTTACATGCATTACATTGTTGGTAAATACATAGGGTAGCAACATTTTTTTTTTTTTTTTTATATATAAATATGTTGTATTAATGAAGAAAAAATTGAAAATAATTTTACGAGCACAAATGAAATTACAATATTTTAAATAAAACGAAAAATCTATATTATTACTTTATTTATATATAACATCAATTTCTATCGTATTGAATTTTGAACAATTGCTAGGCCAGCAATAAATTTTATTTTTTTTAACAAATTTAGCTTTTAGAAAACAAAATTTAAAGTGGAAATAATTCTGTAACTTCCGTTTCTCAATGAGGTGTTTTCCAATTGATTTAGAGGAGCACAGGTCCCTAGAGGATCACGGGGTTGGAGAATAGACCTCCAAAGTTGGTAACATCGGGTATGACATTTTTTTAAAAATTCGCCAAAAATTCATTAACGACTTGAATGAATTATTTCGATATGGATGGCTCTTGCCCAAAGTCTTAATTTTTAGAAATAAGTTTGTATTTATGACTTAAAAACTAGTAGCATCAAGCTTCAGCAGTCCAATTCTATAACTTATTTTTCCTTTATTCTATTAAAAACGCCAATCACAATCGAAGCATTACTAAATATGTTATACTTATTATTATGGACATGATAAATTTCCATTGTGCAGATGCTATATGTGTTTTTCAAAAACATAAAAGAAATGTAAACATGAATAATGTGCTCAATATAATATACGTGATGAAGTAAATAAGAAAAATATTTTCCTAAGAAAATTTGTTTCTGTGAAAACAACTTTAAACAGAGAAACAAAAAATGACAGATTTTAAAAACTCCTATTTTTATGTCATATTCTAATTATAATTTTATGAAAGAAGCTGAGTAAAATTGTAAAAAAAAAACACAGAACCAATTTTGTACATACAAAATAAAATAATCTCGTTTCATTAAATTTAGTTCTTAATATTTAAGACTAATTTCATAAATACCAAAAAAATTCTGTCAAATGTTCAGTCAAGCTTTCTTAAAAAAAATTGTTTCAATTTCCTTTTATGCATACATATTTTCAATTTTTTGAAAAAATGTTTGAAATTTTCCTTGAAAAATTTTACTATTTATTTTTAGAATTACTGCGCCATTTCAGACATGCTTCTTTTTTCTGGAAAATTAACATTCTAATGCATTCATCATTAAGATTTGTTTATGAAATTACATTTATTTAGTTTACACAATTAAATCCAATAGAAATAAACCACAAACTTCGCAAAATACCTAAAATTTTCGTTCTAATTTTATTTTGTATTTAACAAGTTTTAAGTTAAAACCAAAACAATTTTTTCAACATTCTACTTTATTTTAATTTTAATAAAATAATTGAAATATAATTAAACTAAAAGCAAGTACGCTTTTGCACAGATTAAAATTTTAATGCAACTACGTTAAAAAATTAAAAAAGAAAACATTCTAATTTAATTCTGATAAAACCAAAAATAAACGTATGAAAAATGATGCATAAAGCACAAACTACTTTATGTTTCAAAAATATACAGATATGGGGATTATTCTGTGGCACATCTTCCGCGTTTCAAAACAAGATTGTTATTAAAATTTTAATCAACTGTTAAAAGATAAATGGAATGAAAGAATGGAGAAGAATTGCTAAAAAGTAAAAACATATATATGTATATCAAGGTACGGAAAAATTCGGATTAAAAACGCAATTTACTATTCTTCAGTTTATATAAATAAAACATTTTTAATTAAATTTGCTTTCTTTACTTTTTATATTCGAGTTACAAAAATTATCAAAAAAGAAAAAAAAAAAATATATATATATATATATATATATATATATATATATTTGTGGTTGTGAGGAAGATCGCTATTTTACACACACGCGAGGTTGAATGATGTGTATGCGAAAAAAGTGGCTGGTTGAAAAAAATGGATGATGTGTATCAATGTATGTGTATTATACTGCATCAAAATTTACCGACTTTTAAATTTTGGTCGTGCCTCCTCCTATACTCGTTCTTTGAGCTATAAAAACATATTGTGTAAAATATTAGTGAAATCGAATAACGTTAACCCGTGCCGCGTCGAACCTGAATATTGGAGGGTGCGTTTATATGGGGGTAATTTATGGGACCTTTTTACGTTTTTTTTAATTTGGCTTCTAAATACTTTATTTTTTAACGGAATTTAAAAAATCGTAATCTATATACAATTATGCAAAAATTTATCGGTTAAAAAATTTGAAAGTTATTACGAACTGAGGTTAAGGTGTTGACCATTGAAGTGTTTTAGACCACCTTAACTATAATTACAAAAATATAAGTTTTTGTCTCTGCAGGTTAACTCAAATCCCTTTCCATGCTCGTTCAAAAAATTTTGATTTTTTTAAGGCTGCACGTCGGGGCAAAAAACTTGGCTTTACGACATTAACTAAATTGTAAGTTCTTATAACAAGATATTGATATTGTTGAAGAGAGAAAGATTTCAGAAAAAACGAAATAAAAAGTAAAAATATACAATGATTTTTTAATTATAACTATAATCATTGTAAGATGTGAAAAAATTTTACTAATTTGGCACTAAATAATTTACAAAATCGATTCTGCGATGTCAGTCAGTCCTTCTGCTCAACCGTTGCTAATGTAAACGTTTTATTTTAACTATGGTTCACAATTTGCGAGATATATTAACGAAATTTGACACATAGCTTTCTTTTTAAGGAAGATTCAAGTGAATTTGTTTTAAATCATCATAATATATTTTCCCGAAATACATGTTTAAATACACAGAAAAAAGTCACCATTCACTAAAATAATTAATTCAGTTAAAATTTGCTTAATTTGCACCTCTCACTAAAAAGATTACATCAATTTTAACTGTAAAAAGTTAAAAACAGAAAATTTTTTCCAATTAAAAAATTTATTAAATCAATCAAGATGATGATTTAATGAATTAACAATTTAAATGAGAAATAAATATTATTTGATTTTTGGGTTAATATATTAATAAAATTTTGATGTAAGATGAAGCGACTATGTTAATTGAAAACCATAAGGTAATAATTTTTTCTAGAATTGGATATTTAATTAAAAATTATATATTTTTTTTTGCCAGAGCAGAAAAATTTTATTATATTTTTGGTCTTTAGAATTCTGCAAATGAATTTATGTTCTCCAACCTATGCCTTATAAAACTTATACACTTTGAAACTTCATATTTTTTTTTTTTTTTTTTTTTTTTAGTTCAAAAATTGTAACATTTAAAATTTGCATTTGTCTTTGTCGAACTAATAAACGGGCATTAAAAATATATGATTCTATATTTTAAAATATAAATAATTTATAATATGAATAATTTATATATAATATACATGTGGACTATTTTAAAACTCCAGTTTCAAAATTTTAAAATTTTGTTCAACAAATATTAAAAAAGTGCAAGAAATTTATGTTTTATAGACAAAACAAGAAATAAAATCAAAAAGAAAAAAAATTTAGCAACACTTTTTGTTGTTTTTTTATTTTTTGTTTGCCCCTAACGTTTATATTCGGAATGTAAAAAGGAATTTAAGAAAAAAATTAATTTAATTTATTTATTGTTTATTATTTTGTTTTGTCAAAGATTTGATGTTTTGTACATCAAACTTATTTCAATCTCATTGATTTTAAATATGTTTTTATGTATAAAATTTTTAGCTTTCTTAAAATTTTAGAATGATTTCCCGATGAACTGCCTCAAGCAACAAGCGAAATGCGCATCGGAATCAGCTTAACCCCATAACAATAAATTTCAATTTTGTTCTATTTTCATTTTTAATTAAGCCCTGGGAATAACAGCGCGTAGAAAATTTTACTGAAAACTATTTTAGAACACATATTCCCATAATTTAAAAGTCTAAAAAAGAATTAGGTCAATACCTAGTATAATAAAAGGGTTTTTTTGCAGTTTCTTAGTTATGATGTGTATTGTATAAAAAAATTACAGCGGTATAACGAGACGAAATGAAAAAAAAAATAAAAAGACTAATTTATTTTTCTACGTACATATGTAAGTACATAATTATATAGAAATATATGTAACAATTAAGAATTGTTGTTAAATATCGATGATAAGTATAAAGTAAAAAAGGTTTTATGGTAATTATAAAATTATTGTCATTGAAACATGTACCAAACAAAAAATATGAAAAAAGGTTCAATTAATGAGTTTAATGATTTTAAAATAAAATTAAAAATTTGTCAAAAATTTAATTAACATAAAATGCATAAATAGTACATATACTGATAAGTATATTGGATTTTTATGCATAAATCACAATAAAAAAATAAAAAACTTGTATTTATACCACGAATTCTATGACACAATTATGAAATAAGGTCATTCCGATTTGGTTCATATTTGCATATACACAAACTTTATACCGCCAATAAAACATAACTGTTTTAATTTTCTTAAATTACAGAAAATTCGCCCTCTTTATATATCATAATACAGGAAAAAATATGTTTTTTTTAGAAAAATACATTTCCAACTCAAATAAATTTTATCAATACACTTTCGATTCGACTTTTGGTTTTTTTAAATTAACTTAAAAATGAGTAAATTTGCTGAATAATTCAGTTTAAGTTTTTTTGTGATGGAAAGTTTTTATTATTTATTTTAAATTATTATTTAAAAAAATGCCATTTTATGACTTTAAATATAAAATTTTTGTACAGGTAATTGTTTGGTTTATTACCAAAAAAACAAAAACCGGAAATGTGTTCCGAAACGATAATATATATGAGTAATTAAAAAAAATTGTCAAATTTGAATACCATATTTTTTTAAAACTTTTGTCGAAGAAGCTCTCCAAAAAATGCAACTAAAACAAGTTAGAAAGATATAGTCAGTCAAGCCCGACTATATGATCATTGTGCATGTCCATCAAAATTCGTGGAGGGATCTTATATTAGACATGTGGAAAATTGTGGACCGATACTTTTCCTAAGTTTAAAATAAAATACACGAATACAGAATATTACGTTAATACTAACATTTATATGAATTTATGCACTTTAGGGTGATTCCCGAAAGTGGGCTTATATGAGAGCTATTGTGAATTATGGAGCGATCCTAATAAAACTTGTCATTGTGATTTATATTTTGTATAAAATTTTGTATAAAATACACATAAAAATATGTGTATGTGATTTATGCACGTTAAAGTGATTTTCGGAAGAGGACTTTATATGGAAGCTATGGTCAATTATGGACTAATCTTCATGAAATTTGGTGAAAAGATTGATACTTCCTTACACCAAATTTCATTAAAATATTGCTATATTTAAGGCATTTATGACCGTTAAACGCCTATTCTGGGAGGACATTTGTAAGGAGGCTAGGTGAAATAATTGACCGATCATAACCAATTTCAATAGCTTTCGTTATTGTGTCATGAAAGTCCTATGTGCAAATTTCATTGAGATATCTTCAAAATTGCGACCTGTACTTTGTACAAAAGGTTTACATGGACAGCCAGCCAGACGGACGGACATCGTTAGATCGACTCAAAAAGTGATTTTGAGTCGATTGGTATACTTTAAGATTTTTTCTGTGCGTTACAAATATCAGCACAAATCCATAATACCCCAACCACCTATGGTGGTGTGGCGTATAAACATGCAAATGCATAAATTTAATTTCTGACTAATTTTGCATTTTTGACTAACTTATCTTAAAATGTGTTAAAGCACAATCTAAATCTTTTGTTTTTTTTTTTTTATCAATAAAAACGATTATTCAAGTATTGAGATTTATATGTTTAAAGTTGCATATTCTGTAGGTTTACACAGTAATTAAGTTTTTGTACATTTAATAATGTAAAAAAACAATGTATGCAAGTTTGCGCACTCACAAATGAGCAGTCAAAAATTGTATGTAAATTCATTTGTACAACACTTATAAGTTTGCGCAACTTTCTAGTCTCCTAAACTTGGATTGTTTAATTGTGGATTTATAAATCAGCTATCTTTTGTTTATATTTAAAAGTTATTAATAATAGCAATGTAAAAAATTATACTCACGTTAACTAAAATAAAATCATTACATCTACATATATTTGATTTCAACAAAATTTTTCAATTATTTACAATGATTTCTTGTTTTATTATCCTTAATATTGCACAACATTTTAAAAGGGGGTTTATGAAACATGTCGCGCAAATACGCACAATTGTACAAATGGGAAAGTTATGCGTTTAAATGAGTACCCTTAATATTTTGTATGGGAACAAGTGATGGTAGTTTTTACAATTTTTTTTTTTTTTTTAAGATAGTAAATATTTCTATCACAAAAAATCTAAATTGAATTGTTGAATAAACAAATCACTTTTTAGATGAAATGAAAAATTAAAAGTCGAAGGAGAGAAACGTTTTCAAAAATACATTTAAAAAATACAGTTGCAATATAAATTTACTTTTTTAAAATAATATTATTGTTTAATTATTATATTTAAGCAGGACATAATTACATTCTCGCTTGCTTTTATTTTGGTTAAAGACTGCAACTTAAAAAGCTATGAATACTTAAACATATATACTTGTTATATTTTTGACTAATTCCTATAAACAAAAATTAAAGCACGAGTTTTTCGAAATTTGGAAAAATAAAAATGGATATATTAATTTTGTTCCCTAGCGTAAATGTCTGATTAATTTCACGAAAATCGGTGAACACGAACTAAAAAACCCTAATTTTTACATATATACAAACACAATATATCGAAGTTTCCCATATGTATCACCATTTCATTAATTACAAACATAATTTAGAATAAGAAACACCCAAACAATCTTCTTACTGCCATAAACATTGCTGTTTTTGTTTAATTTTTAACAAAAATACAAAAAAACCTCATACATAAACACACAAACGGTTGTAAATATGTCCAAACAAATTTTTCATCCAACTAAGTCAAAATATTTTTTATACAGTTGTACACGATTTCAATTCGATTAATTGGTCTCGAGTTAATATAATGAATAATATTTTTATTTTCCTATTTAAATTATGTGTTAAAGTTGAGTTAAAGTTGCAAACAAAAAAATAAAAATCGTTTTAAAAACTAAAATCGTGAAAAAAATGTTGTTCCAAACGAGTAAAAAAATTATCATTCTTCCTAGTCTGATATGCATATCCAGTTTGATGTACAATAAAGACCACTCAAATATACCGGAATAATACATTTTGCCCCAAAGAAGTTTTGAGTTTAATTTCGGAAAGGGTCTCATAAAATTAGACATTTTAACGTTGCATTATAAAAATATAAGTTTTTTTTATTTCGGTCCACAGAAGATCTTTCTAATACATTACACAGTGGGACAGAATCGGGATATAAATCCCGAAATAAAATTTCACATAGGCTTAGCAGAGGAGTGTACAATTTTTAGTTTGGAGGGAGGACCTACATCCCCCTCAGGAGCGGAGCTATTGACATAACCGCTTGTCAATTTTTTTCTCATCCGATTTTTAATATTTTTTACATCTTCTTATAGCTTATGAAAAACATGCTTGCATGTGCAATTTATTTTTTATAGTTTTCAAGTTATTTGTATTTGAAATTTCATCTATCTCAATTTTGCCAAATCTTGGTCCAGTTTTCTCAATATATAGCCCAATATTTTTATCCGATTTTCTAAAATTTTTACCCAATTAGTTAAAGAACAAAATTGTCATCAAATAAAAAAGAAATCTGAAGTTGATACCTCTTACGAATCCAAAATATCCGATTTTGAAATTGAAAATTAACAAAATAATGATTTTTTGTGTTTTTTTTTTTGCCGAAAAAGTGTCTTATACTCTTTTTTCTCAAAAATAAAATTTTCTTTAAGAACATATAACAATTTTGTAATTTTCTGAAAGGTATTTTCTCATAGGTGATTTCAAAGATAAAAACAGACTCAAAAAACTAATAGGAATAAGTTCAAACCTTTCAGAGTTTGACATATTTTACATCAAAATTTTAATTTAGATTTTATGTCGTAAAAACCCAAAGGCTAGTTCTGTAAACCGTATGCAGTTTCGAAAACTTTATTGTGTTCCAAACATACGTACAACAAATGTGGAATTTATGGGTAAAATTAAAAAAATTCCCTACTATAATTTCTCTAAAAACCAATTTTTTACAAACAATTTACTTTAATTCCAAAAGTAATAAAAAGTATGGACCCCAAAAATTGGATTTTTTTTTATTTGCCCATAAAGTTTTCATTTGTTGCAGGTTTGGAAGAAGCAAACTGTTTGGAACATATTAGAGTTTTGGAAACTGTATTCACGCAGGGAAGAATGGTGACTACAACTGACTAAGATCTAAGAGCAACGTATTATGATTGGAATATATGGTCACAGATAAATATATATATAATTACAAATAATAAATTTTATGATTCCATTTTATCATATTGTGTCCTATTTTATGGTTCGTTTTTTCATGTTATAATATTATTATACCATAATTCTGCATTATTATCCCATTCATATTAGTGTTCCATTTTATCATATTATCCCATCTTATCACATTAAATAAAAATTATTATTTTTGTAAATAGTTTATTGAGTTATATATTGTACAATAATATATTGTTCAAGATAACACAAGATATTTTTTATTAACTACATCCTTAATAGTACTTAATCAATATCTTCATATTGCTTGAATCCCACCAAATATAACAACACCTTATCTACTTATATTAATTCATGAAAAAACTAAATCAGAATTATAATGTAGGTGGGGAACAAACGTTAAAAACGTATTCAAAAACAAATAGATTATGAATTTTTCAACTATATTTGTAAAAAATATATTTATTTATAACATTTTATTGTTATGGGAATAATAATATTAATAAGGTTTGAAAACAAAATATGGTTTAAGAACAAGGAAAAAGATTTATAATATATAATAGCTGTATAAACAATGATATTTTTTATATTAATAATTTTTTTTTTTCTGGTAAGAATAATAAAATTTTTTTTGAATGAGAAAACTGAAACAAAAACGAAAATTAACGAGAACATAATATTGTTGTAGTTTTTTCCCTACGTGTTGAAACAATGAAGAAAACTTTTACATCTTCTAAAATATGCATAGAACTCTTAATATTATAAAACACTTAAAGCAAAAACAATCACATAAAATATCCCTTTTTTGCTAAAGGACAAATTTCTTGAATATTATTATTATTTCTTTTTTATTTATTTTTGTTTTTCTTTTTGAATAAATGTGACTCAAAAATAAAAGCATTGAATTAATATATTCTAGAATCTTAATGATTTAAATAGCATATCGTCAATTTATTGCAGATGCGATAATCTTCTTACTGAAAAACGGGCAATATTTTGAAGATAAAATATAGTGTGCAATTGACAAAAAGTAAAATTCTTATATATATTTTTTTTTTGTGTTTTGTCTAATTTTCCTTAAAAATATAAAAATACGATATTAAAAAATATTGCTTTAATGAATTTCTTCCCAATAATAAAAAGAAGACATTGCGTAAATATTTTCTATTGAAGATATCCTCCAAATGTTTATAGAGAAACTTGTAATATTTATACTTAAACAAAATATTGAGATTTAACATAAAAGCCCGAAACTCCCTATAAACCTAGAACGAGTTTTGGAAACTCATTGTGATCCTAGTATCCTTTTCAAAAAGCTTTTTAGGAAATAGCTTCACTACTTCAAAAGTTATGATTTTTGCAAAGAAAAAAGTCAAAAAAAAAGAGTCAGAATTGGTCAAAGAATACTTAATGTTTGTTCTTCAAAATAGTATCCGAATTTACCTTGATAATTTAATGCTAAATTCCTATTTCAATGACGAAAGATTCTACAATAGAACTTACATTTTTAACACAATTTTTAACAATTTTTTAATTTTACCAAAAAATAAATGTTTTTTTTTTACCAGAATCCAGAATCTCTTAATATCCCATCAAGATTTCGTACTTCCAATTTGAAATTTATCTAAAAATCTTATATGTTTTTTATTTATTATTTTATTTATATTTTGACTTTTATTTTTATAATATTTTTCATTTCATTTTGAATTTTTTTGAAAAGTTGTCAATTTGTGTAAATGTTATTAATGTTAAAAAATAAATCTCAAATTCGAGCACAGTGTTATTGGTATTAAATGCTTTTTCAATTTGTTTTTCCTTACCGAATTTTAGTTATACCAATCAATTTAAATTATATAATTCTAACAGTCTTTCTGTATGTAACTAATTTTTATGCGCCGATAACAAATTTAGAAGTATAATACAAATCGGTTTAGTTGTTTTCGAAATATCCATTTTATTTTATCTAAAAAGCTATTTTGCCGTAATATAATTCTTCTTAGTTAAATTTCGGTAAAATTAAAAAACTTACGATTTTGACAAGAGAAAAATTTGAGCGATTTTTACTATAAGGTTAAAACAAAATTTTTTATCAAAAAGATCTAAACTTAGGAAATTTTCTTTCTTAAAAGTACATACATTAAAGTATTTAAAAAAAAAAAATTTTTATTTTGAAGAAAAATTGTTTGGCTAGAAAAATAAAAATCATATTTTTTCAAATTTCGATTGTTTATTTTTGGATACGGAAAAGATATTAATTTTACATTAATTTTTTGACTGTTATGTTTCGTTATCAAAAAATAAAGCTGTGAATCTGGTTGTGGTTCTAAATCTCAATTATATTTTTGCTTTATATATCTTTTTCAACTTTATATACATGTTTCAACATCTTCAATGTATTTAAAGTTTCTACCTTCTACTTTTGTTTGGAAAAGAAATAAGTATTTTTCTATCAAACCAGTTTCTGTGAATTTATTCCCAAACTGCATTTGATGGATAATTTATTAAATTTTTTAACTTTACTCAAACATTTCTCTTATTTGTAAAGTAAATTTTCTTTCCTTAATTCCTCTCCAGATTGAATTATTTTATACTTTTCAACAAATTTTTTACAAGCATTTATCATGTAAAAGATAATTCACCCTTCAACTATTAGGGTGATAACTTTTTGCAATTTTTGCGAATAATAAAATTTACATTTCATAGTTGTATCCTAGTAAGCATTTTGTAGAATTCAAGTTGAAACCAAATGTATTTCAAGGCTTGAGAACACTTTCAAGCATTAAATTAAACTTGTGTTACACTTTAATTCAATAGCGTTCTCCAGTAAACAGGAAATTTAAATTCAAGTCAAATTCATTTTAATTGTTTTTTTTAAGTTTTTTCAAACATATTTCATGCTTAAAATATTTTCATATACGAATTCATGTCGTATTCCAGCAAAATTTTCTACGGCTTGAATTTTTGAAATTCAAGCTTTGGATAGGAAATGGACAAACGAAATGCGATATTATATTTTCGTTATCGTTGAAATAGTTTTCTCTCTAAGCATGTTGAAGTTTTCAAACGTAGCATTTTATAGTAAATAGTTATATCATAAATCTGGATTGATATATATATATATATATATATATATATATATATAATATATATATATATATATATAACTAACTAATTAGTACTTCACAAAATAATAAAAGCATTGCAAGTTTTAACACAAACATAATTAATACACAAACATATTATCAATATTGTTAAAAATTAAAAAAAAAAACATTCAGGCCAAAAATTACTAAAAGGTTTTAGAAATTGCTTTCGGTAAAGAAGGTTTTTGTCCTAAAACGACTTAAAAACATGATTTTTGATGTCACTGAAGTACAGTTCATAATATGGTAAATATTTTGTAGAAAAAAAATTACATGTGCTTTAGTTTTAGGTTTACAAAAGTAGAAACTTACACATTCTTTTAGTATCTTCCTACCAAAAGAATATGATACATAAAACCTACACAATGTGCAAAAATTTCATTTAGTACTCTTCATACACATCTTTGTAGTTTGAAAGGATGTGCATTATTTCCAACAAAGGAATGCAACATATGTATGTAAATATGAATAGACAAGCTACGTGACCCAGAGTCATCTGAATATAAAAGAAAAATCTTTTACTCATAAAATATTTGATTATAAAATGCATTAAAAAGTAAAGTTTTCGTAAAAAACTACAGAGTAAAAAAATATTAAACAATCAAGAGTTAAGTAAAATTTTATAAAATAAATAAGAAACATAAGTATGTATATATGTATATTTAATAATAAAGGAAACTGTGGTTTTCATATTTCAATATTCGTAAAAGAACAACAAAGAAAAGTTTTCCTACAAAATAAAATTTCATTTCAATTTTGTTGATGAAAAACAAAGATCTTAAATAAATAAACAGAAAGAAACCAAATAGGCAGACAAAACAAGAGAAATATTTTGATTAATTTCTCATAACTTTATGACATAAGATTTCATACATAAGTACATATTTTTATTTTTTTTACTCATACTTCTTACTTTAAACTTAAAATCATATTAACTGAGATTGTTGTGGTAAGTAAAAAATTGTGTAGCGAAGAAATATAAAATACATTTATCATTGTTAATTTGCATCTGTGTTTGATGTGGCATTTAAAGTACAGCCGCAGGAATATTTTATTAAAAAATAAAAATAAATCTAGAAACTAAAGGAATTCTATATAAAAAAATATTTAAAATGGCTGCAAGCATTTAAGATGATTGTATTTTACATTCCCTACGTAATGGATTATTAAAAAACTTTCAACATAAAATGGGTGAATATTTCACCGTACAACAAAAATCAAAATTTTTTTTATATACGAGTATGATAAATTCCACATACATGTGAAAATATAGACATAATATAATATAACTGCGTTTTCAGTTTTTAATCTCATGTTCGTTTTTCTATTTTAAAGGAAAATTTTGAAGGATGCTCGAGATTAATTTTCTATTATGCTACTTTCTAATAATCTTGAAACTTCAAAGTCCTTAAACTGAGTATGCAGTCCTGTGTATTTTGTTTAGTTCATGTGTGAAAAATGCTGTTGTACGGTGTTTTATTTCAATGAAATTAAAAAAAATAAAATTTTTAGAAATTTTCTTTAGACAGTAAAGAAGTAAAGCATCGAATTAAAAAGCCTTAGTAAGTTATAACGCTTTTAACAGATCTAATTCGGCATGTACAGTAGGAGCAGAAAAAGAGCAAATTTCGATTTAAAGATAATAGATCATTTTAAAAATAACTTTTGATTACTGATACATTATTGACACAGAATTGTGTAATTTTTACAAGGAAATGATTAATATATCTCCGGCTGTATACAGAAATGAATCTGTGTTAGTTCACGTCCTTTCAATTTTCTTGAAATTTCCAAAATATCCAAGCGTACTAAGTTTTTTTTTTCAATTTACGAATATAACTTTTTACCAGTAGTTTCGTAAAAAATTTACAAAAAAAAAAGGTAAGGTGTCCAACCTTGGATTAGAATGTCAAAAATTCTGGAACGGTTTATTCGATTTAAATAAATATATGGGAGCTATGATAAATTAGGGCCGATTCTCATAAAGTCTATCATTCAGCTTTCTAGTTATATAAAACTTATTTGTGTCAAACATAATCATTACTATACTAATATTTATGTGGATTATACTGACATATAAAGTGACGATAAGTGATCTTCGAAAGAGGAGTTTATATGGAAGTTAAAGACAACTATAGACCGATCTTTATGAAATTTGAAGCACTGATTTATATTTAAATAGAACTTATTTGTGCATCATTTATGAGCGTTAAGCCCCTATTCCGAGAAATCGCTTAAAAGGAGGTAGATGAAATGAAAAGGGGGTAGATGAAATAATAAACCGATAATAACCAACTTCAATACATTTCGACCTCATACGATCTGTACTTTGTTCATATGAGAGACAGCCAACCGACCAGAAGTATGGACCGGCATCGTTAATTCGAAACAGAAATTGATTCTGAGTCGAACGGTACACTTGAAGGTGGGGTTTCGAAGAGTTTTTGTGTACACCTATGGTGGTATAAGGTATAAAAATATGGATAAATCTTGACTTTATTCACAATTAAGAGAATATACTTATGATAAAAATTTCAAACAAAATGTAAATACACATACACTTATGGTATGGGTATTTATACTTAATATATCATCTGTAAATATAAAATTTAATTACACTATGTAACAAAATGGAAAAAGTTGGATATACCTTTGAAATGACCTAGCTATAAGTCTAGTTGAGTAAATAATTTTGTAATTTTTAGATTTTTCCATATATTTATTTACACAATTAAAATAAAAAATGAAAACTGCAAATATTTTTAACAATGTTTCAGCAAAAGTCCGTGAAATGTAAACAAATGTATATATATTTGATTTCTCTTCTATCAAAAAAAAAAAAAAAAAAAAAGGAATGTCATAATGATCTACTCAATGTGGTATACAACGTACTTTCAAACGTATATTATCACAGTCAAACTGTGTAACAATAATTTCCTTCACTTAATTGTGTCTAAAATCAAGATTTGTACATTAATTTTCATTATATATGGCTTATTTTATACTTAGTATACCTATCTTTATTTTCAAAGTTAATCGCCGTTATCAATTTTAAAATAACTTTTAAGCAGCAAAATTTTTAAAATTTTGTATAAAAAAAAATCGCCAACTAATTTCTGAGTAACTACAAAAAAATTAATATTGACAGTTTGAAGGTAACTTTAATAAGTGTTTTATTTACATATATCCTTATGATGAATTATACTAGTGTGACCAACTAATTAGTGGTGTCCATAAAAAAATCTGTGAAAATGAAAAACTGAAAACAAATTCTTATCAAGTAGGCTTTATAATCTTCCTATTTTTTTCAGACCAGTGCAGTAGTAATGTAATATTTATTACATGTAATGTAATGTAATGTAATGTAATGTAATGTTTATTAAATTATAAACATATAATAAAAGAAAATATTAATAATAATTTAACATTTTCTTCATAGTAGGTATAATGATATAATGAGATTATATTGACGTTTCAAAAGTCAGAAAATATTATTTAATGACAATTAATATAACAATGGTTCATAGAGACAACTTAGACTATTTCTTTTGAAGAAATATATTAGGCATATTGGTGAAGTCGTAAAGCATATGTAATTTAAAAAAATGGACTATTGATGCTCTATAAAATCGAGCGCTCATCCATTCTTTAAAAACTTAGATATTTTCCCCGACCAGTTTATACAATATTTGCACTACAGTGGAATTTAAAATGTTCCTTTGAAGATTTATACATAATATTCCAGAAATTCTGAATTCATCAAAGAAATGTTTATGCGGACTTCATTGCAAAAAAAAAAAAAAATCAAAATGAAAAACACTTATTAAATTCGACCTTAACGAGTTTAACTCTCAAGTATACTTGGCATCCAAATCACACACTTACTTCATCTAGTCATATGTACCATGTACATCATCACTGGTATACAAATACACATCAACACATTTTGTATACACATATTTCCGGTTGACTTAATAGTTTTTGCTCTTCGTATTAAAAATTGCTATATCTATGTGTGGATGTCGGCATCCCTACAAGCAAAATAATGCAAAAGTGATTCGAATTCGTATTGCTTAGAAGAAAAATGTTATTGCCGCAAAAATCATACTTATGTTGCGGAAGTTTCTCCATCGGGAGAGATTGTGCATCACAGGTGATATATCTAAGCAATAAGAAATCAATACGCCTGGAAGAAAAATAGGCAATATTGCTAGATAATCATCTAGGTGAAGAAAATAAGATACCGCCAGATAATCTTCTGGAAGATGTAATAAATATATAGAAAAATTATTACTAAATAAATCTTGAAATAATCTAATAAAAAAAACTTTTACATCTTAAAGCATGCATGCACATAAATCTTAACACCATAAAGCACGAAAACTAAAACGCTCATATAAAGTATCCACTTTGTTGCTAAAAACAAACAAATTTACAAATTTCTTCAATATCTTTTTCATTTTTGAAAAATTTTTCGACAACTGAAAAATAAAAATATTGAATTAATATCCTCCAGATGAACTCAATGGGATATCAATAATTTATTGCGAAGGTGATAATCACCTTAATGAAATAAGTGCAACATATTAAGGATAAAAATAATAAAAAAAATAAAATTTCATATATTTTTGTTTATTTCCCAATTTTCTTTAAACCGATAAAAAATACAATATTAGAAAAATATTGCTTTGATGATTTTCTTTCAAATAAAAAGAAGATATTGCGTAAATTTCTCCTAAAAAGATATCTTCCAAATGTTTATAGGGCTATAGAAAAGTATGCATGTGTATTTTATATATAGCAAACTAAAGGTTTGATTTAAAATTTGAGAGTGATTTGAAATAATTTTTTTTCTCAAATGTAAACGCTTGAGAATGATTTGATAATGTTTTGAGAATAATAGCATTTTCAACAAAAAGGGGATTTTTTTCTACAACTTTGACGAAGATTTGAGGTTTGAATTAACCTTTGATGTCAAACAAATATGATGAATCTGATGATGACTCTGTGTTTGTTGAGAATAAATGGTTAAGAGCCCAGTAATCACCATGTCAAACGTTTGAAATATGATGATAAATTTTTGGTATCAAACGTGTTTCTCAAACTTGTTTCAAATGTAGAGAGAGGTTTGAATTTTGGGTTTTATTTCAAAATGAAAATCGTTAAAAAAAAAAGTTTGAAAAATTGCACTTCCTCTACTTGATAATATCAAATTATTGAATCATTCTCACGCCTAAAGATAATTTTAAAAATAATTGAAAAATAGTATTTTCTCAATTTGTTATTAAATGTTATAATCAGATCATTCATAAATCTAAAGAAAATTTAATCGATATTTCAAAAATGGTATTTTCCTAATTT
Organism: Protocalliphora azurea; assembly: GCA_932274085.1. NCBI lineage: Eukaryota > Metazoa > Arthropoda > Insecta > Diptera > Calliphoridae > Protocalliphora > Protocalliphora azurea. Next base: position 171,378,014 of record OW026519.1, read on the forward strand.
TATATCAAATGTTATTATCAAATCATTCTTAAATATATTTTAAAGAATATATTTTGAAAAAAAAGTATTTGAAAAATTATATACAAATAAACAAATAAATAATTTAATAAATAAAATTATTTAATCAAATATATTCCAATTAATTAAAAAATTAAAATGGTATACAAAAGAAAACTTCACAAAAAATTAATAATTCAAATTACTTTTACTTATGTTTCATATGCGGTCACAATCCATATTTGAAAATAGTTTGAAAATTACATTTAACAATGATTTGATAATAATAGTATTTATAAATTTGACAATTAATTCCCCTTTTTTTGAAAAAGCTATTATTTTCAAGTTATTTTCAAATAGCTCTCAAACGTTTGATATTTGAAAAGGTACTTGACTTCAAATCACTCTCAATTAGACATAAAACATTTGTGTTTTCTTACTTGTATATTATATACTTATCAGTGTTGTCAGGGGTAGCTTAGAAAAACTTACAGGTTTTTGACAAAAAAGTTACCATTTCTTCTAAAAAGTTACATTTTCGGAATAATACAAAAATTTCATTTTCAAATAATTATGGTAATGATTCAATAGTACTCTTACTTATGATTAAAGTACTTTAAACATTTTTGGCCGCTCGCTCATAGTTTACGAGTTATGGACCTCTAAAGTTTTGCTACATTTTTCTGGATTTATTTATTAAAACACTTGCGATGCAAAAGTATGTAAAAATACCTTTCTAATGATATATTTAACATGACCATATTCAATAAATCTTTAAGAGAAAAAATTACATTTTTAATGATATTAGCCGAACTTACAAAATTTTTTGATTTCCAAAAAAGTTTATTCAGCGAAGCCGGTATTCGACATACATAGATGAAGAAGTTCTTCAGCCCGGCAGAAGGCCAGCAACACAGAGAAACCTTTATTAGCGTTTAAAAAAATATTTTAATTTTAACAATAGTTAAATTAGGATATAGTCTTAATGTCTTCTTAACTAGGAGAAGTTTTTAAATTAGGGAAGTCATTAGGTAAATCAGTGGTGCCCCTTCAGACGAAAATATCGGGCCTTGTATAGGTTAACTAATTTTATGGATATAAAAAATTAGTGTTAAAATCAAATGTAGTATTTCGATTTATATAACAAAAACACTATTTCCTTAAGTGTGATAATTCATCTGGATATTTTTTATATGACGAAAACTTTACGAAATTTTTCTTTGCACAAATTTAGTTTTTAACCAATTTAAGAATATATTACATAAATTTTTTTTCACTGTGTCTTTCTCCAAAAATCGAAAAAAATACTCTTTTATATTTTGAATTATAATGCTGTTTTTAATGAAAACATAGCTAAAGTTACTTTTTGTGTTATTTTGTAGACCGAAAATCAGTAGATAGCCACGAGCAAAAAGAACATATTGCATATTTCGTTCTCTTCAACAGAAGGGTAGCACATCACTATTAAATTTTGAGAAAGTCGCAAAAAAATCTTGTTCCAAATGTTGGTAATTATTTACATGATCTAAGGGGTGATCCAAAGTGCTTTATGTCATTTTTGAAACGCTATAAAATAACTATTGCACTATGAAAAAAACTAATGATACCCCAAATAAAAATCAATGTTGAGTTCGAAATAATTTGCGATTTTTTTATCTGAATACATACAAATATATGTACTACACAACGGTTTTCAGTTAAATTCAAAATGTTTGTACAATATTTTTAAGTTTCGGAGATCTTCTAAACCCTGATTTATTAGGAGCATAAAATATCTTTAAATGGTTTTGTTATAGCGAAAACATATTTCAATATCTTTAGTATCAAAACTACACTAATTGAAATTTGGGAACGTATAACCCGTAGTATGAGACTGATCGCCAGAAATAGCCAAATAAATTAACTACTTGATTAAATACAATTTTAGTTATTTCTGGTTATATTAATTTACACAAACTTGATGGTGAAATTATCCCTAACATACCTATAGCAAATTACCAACTGAAAGGATACTAGCCTTTTAAGTAATTAAAAAAAATATGTCCAAATATATCTTGAGACTTGAACTGCTCTAAATACTCGTAACACAAAAACTTGGACTGCCATGCTCAGAATAATTTGTGTGCAACAGGTTCTCAATACTTTATAATTTATTGATCAATTATGTTCAATATTTAGAAGAAATTCATATGATCACTTATTATTAAATATGTGTACACAGTTTTTAAGACAATTTACTCTTATTTATGCTAAAATGATCTCGTGATTATGTTTTAGTTCAATTTTGTGAAAAATATTCCGGAGAAAAAATATAAAACAACTACATAAATTCTTTAATTTGTATAAGCAATTAGTCAAATATACAATTAATTAGAACGAACTACTTTTTTCCATTTAATAGTCAAATTTATTGCAAATTTAAAATGCATAATTCTTTCTTCCAAATGTGCACGTAAGAAATTTCCAACATTTTTTTCTCCCTTCTTCCTATTTTTGTTAATACGACTCCGCCCAGTATAATGATTTGCATAGATATTAATTAGGCTTATGTCAGATAGGTTGTGAAAAAATTATGAAAATATATTTATTATTTTTTTGAGTTATTGCATTTTGAAAATTACAAAAAACACTTCGGATCACCCTTAAGTACACAGTACTTAATTTTATTGATGGGATTAAAAGTTACGAAAACAACAAATTATACATGTTATGTGGAACGTTGAAAAATTACTAAAAATGTAAAAACATGTAACCAAACGGCAACACTGATACATACGTACGTTAAAATAGTTTTTTTTATTGTGGCATGTTTTTGTTTTCTTATAGTTTTTACGAGTATTTCTTCTTTGTTTCCTAATGAACACTGTAATGTCTAAACAATGTTTTATATATTTTTGTTGTACTTTTTTTTCTTTATTTCTTACAGTAATTTTAAATACATTTTTTTAGTTTTATTTAACTTCCTGCCTTTGAAAGCTAATTTCACGTATGACCTATTCAATGTATTTGAGATTTTCAATGAAAACCGCTATCTGACATATGAATTTAAACGAATATGTGGTTCAAGTTGTGAATGGTGTTTGATTTCAAGTATCTGAAGACTTTAAGATATAATAAGAAAATGTACGGATATTTTTAATCTGTGTGAAATTTTATATAAATGTTATGTTTAAAAAAATTATATATTTATGTGATTTCCATTGAACGATGGAAAGGAAAATTTTATGTAATATATATATATATATATTATAATTAAAAAATATTGAAATAATACCAGTTTGAACACTCACTATTTTAAATACATTTATGTTTGTAATTTGGTAAAATAAGCTTTCGGAATATCAATCAATTTTTTATTAAGATAATAAGTTTTGGTTGGGGTGTATATTTAGGCTACATTTATACACTAAGTGTTTGTATTACTCATATATTATGGAAAGGTCTTCGAAAAATACAATTGTATATGATATTGGCTACTTTTGTGTAAATAGCTTTTTTATTTAACAAGAATAAAATGTGCTAAAATAAATCGAAAAAATATATGTAGGGAAAGTGAACTTAATTTCAACATACTTTGGGATAGCTTTTTTTAAGAAAAATTTTTGTATATAAACTAATTTTAAAACGAAAATTTACCACAATAATTGAAGTTATATTTTAACATTCAAGTATCCTGAGGGTAAGTATTAGGGTGGTCGACACGGTTGTTTTTAACACATAAATATTTTACTGGAAATTTAGGAATATTTTCTTAACTGATTAATATTCATAAAGTCTAATTTCTTATTATGTTTTATAAATATAGCTAAAGGTTTAATTGTAATTAATTCTGTAAGTATAAACAAATAATTATTTTGTATGAAATGCGCATATTAATGGAATTCGTTCATTCTCCTGTAACACCTGTAAGAGCAAGCTAATTCTGGGTATGTAATTTTTTTTTATTTATTTATTTATTTTTTTTTTTTGCAACATTCACATCAATGCGCATGGTTTATATTTTATTTAAATTTTAATATCAGTACAATAGTATGCCGTTGAAGAAAATTTAAATGCTGCCTATTGGAAAAATAAGCCAAAAATACCAAAAATTGTATTAATTTTCTTACCAGCAATTGAGACTCAAAGTCCAGTGCATTTGGCAAAAATCTCAAGCATTCATAATTTTGAGCTTGTTATAAATAAATATTAAAAATTTGGTCTTTTATAGAACTTAGTAATATATAAATTATAAGCAAATATTTGGAGTATTTTTTGTAAAATTTTGACGAAATTTCACACTTTTTTTCCTTTTGTGAATAAAATACTGAATACTGTTTTACCGGAACTCCCTAAAAAATTCTCTTCTGTGCCGAAATCGTTATCCCTTTGATGCTCAAATTGCACTGGAAGACAAAAAAAAAACATTCTTTTCTCCACCTCTAAACAAAAATAGGAGTACTATATGGAATTTGACGTGCTGAACACGAATCTGCCTTTTTATGGGCATATCTAATAGTTCCTTATTAATAAGACAATTGCACGAGTATATTTCACCATAACTTAAGAACCGTTATCACGATTTAGATAAATGAAGCATCAAAAGGCGTAGACGAAAATTGCCTTCATCTTCATGTTATTTTTTTAAATACCATAAATATTAGAAAAATTGCTATTCCTCAAAGAGCAAACGCCTCAAAATTGCCAATTTCAAAACCTCCCTAATAAAATAAAACAGTAAATTATTAAAAAAATATGATTAATCTCATTTTGCCACTTATCAGATAAGTGATGAATGCAAAAAAAATAATATCGTAATGATATCATAACGATATAAATTCGGTGAGAAAAAAAGCCTGAGAATGATATTATTTATAATTCTAAAATTATATACGTTGCTTTCTAAAAGGTACACTCGAAAATGATATCATAGTTTTGAAAATAGCGATATTAGTAATGATATCATTGAACTTAAGCAGAGCAATAATTTAGCAATATATTCCAGAATATATACATTCAAACCAAGATTGGTTGAATATATAATATTCTAACTATTATTTCACAAAATAAAACAAGATACGAGTATTAAACTAATGTATATCCTGCTCCAAAATTCTACAAAAATTTTCAATTTGTTTTCATTTTCCTGAAAATGTTTGAGTTTTTTACAAAAGAATAAATAATTTCTACATTATATCATATAATTTTAAAATTATGATATCATTAAAGATATTGTATCGCTTCTTGGTTTTCTTGGAATATTAAAATCATTAATATTAAACAATCATTAATACAGCTCATTTTTAAAGGAAAGTAATTCGATTTAATTACAAATATTAGTATCGTAATGAAATACGTACATTTGGTTAACAAATAACATTTTTTGGTATTTTACGGATATAACAAACTACGTTTATAACGAACTAAATTTGTTAATCCTTTTAAGTTCGTTACAACCGTCTTATATCTTATAGAGATATTTGATTAATGTTTACTTTTGAAATACTTTTTTTTTTTTATTTTTATATTCTTATTTTATAACTTTTCGTAAATGAAAAATGTTGAAAAGTCGACTTTTTGTTTCAACTATAGAATCCTACTTTATAATCTTACATCCATCCGTATTCAATAAATAAATAAATAAATAAAAATAAAATAAAAATAAAAACCAAAATATTAATTTTGCTTTCAACTACACAACTATTTACCCAACATTTTGAGGTAAACAAACCCTTGTTAAGAAAACGTTTTTGTATACATTTCTCTAACATAAAAAGTTTTTTTTTTAATTTTGATAAAGCCAGCACTCGTATTTTATTCCTCTTCTTGTAGCTAAATTAACAAAAAAAATTATTGTTTAAGCATAAACTTATTTCTTTTTAAAATATCGTTACTATTAAAATACAAAAATAAAAGAAATTAAAGAAGTTAAAAACAATAAATATACAAAAAAAAAAAATATATTAAAAAAAATTTTTCAATAATATGGTTAAATTATTTAATATTGAAATTTAATATTATTATTAATTAATGCAATTAACTAATCGGTTTACAATTTTTTGACAAAAATCGACAACTCTTAAAAAAATGAAATAAAATAACATTAAGTCAATTTCCAACATTTTCAACTGTTTGTGCTCATCATAACAATAAAAAAAATAATTCGAAATATCTATATGATTTCTCTGTTTTAATAGTAATTATTTCGTAAGTACGAATTTTAAATATTTGATGAGATTATTAATTGTTTCAATACTTTTGTAGATGTTCCCGTAATTGGTACAGGGGTTAGATTATTTTTCAAAATCCAAATTTGTTTCAAAGCAAAGGTACTCAGAGAGGATAATATGAAAATCTTTATTGGAACGTCCCTTAGAAGTGAAGGCTTTATGATAATTTTACGGGAAATAAATATAAGTATACTATATATTAAAATTTATTTAAAAAGACTCTTATCGAAATATTACACACATTCAGTGTATGTTATACATACTCTACATACATGTGTATATTATTATAAATTCTAGTTAAATAAGGGTATAACACCAAAATTTTATGGAAGAAAACGATATTTGAGTTTCGTTTTATTATCTTATATATCCTATTGAAAGTCAAAGATAATCACATGTGAACTACAGGAGACATTAGAAGTCAAAGATTATAAAAATCAGATTTATATTTCATTAACGGTGATTTTAACAGGGTGTATATGACGCTAAAATAAAACTATATACCAAATTTCGTTTTTCCCAATCAAATTTGGATTTTTCGTTTTTTTTTTGTCTAATTTTACTTGTATTTGTATTATTTAAATATTTTTATAATAAAATAAATAATTATATTAAAATCCTTGCGTCTTTATTGAATGTACATCACTAAAATATTTGTTATATTTTTGTTATTTTTTATGTACTTTTATGTAAATTTTTAGTTTTTTTTTTTTTTCTCTAAGTATTTATCTAGGAAAAGAAATCGCACATATAATGAATAAAAATAACGATCCAAAGAGGAGGGAATATATAGAGGACTGGAATAACGAGTATTCTTTGCAAAACATGAACAAAAAATGGAGATTTATGATAATATCACTTAAACTAAGTTTAATATAGGTTCATCCTCACTTTAAAATATTTAAATTACCATTGTTATATTTAAGTGATGATTGTTACTGGTTCTCAACTGGTGAGCGATTTGGTGTCAATTAGTAATCAACTTGTACTGACGGACCGTTATTACTGGAACAATTGCCACCAATTTCCTGCAGCAAAAATTGAAATTGTCGGTTTTTTAAATTTTAAAAATCGTGAATAAAGTAGCGATTTTTTCAATACAAAAAAAGTAAAAATTAAAATATCCAAATGACTTTGTATGGTATGTCGAATATCACCAAAATCTGAAAACCTAAGGAAAATTTGTGCGCTTTCTAAGTCACAAATCATTGCAAATAGATATTTTTTACTCACATTCTAATTCTAAAAGTTGACTAATTAGGCATACGTAAATGGCATTGCTATCAGCTAACACTGACAACATTACGAAATAAGAGAAAATATTTGTATTGGTTTTCCTAATCAAGGTAAATAACACAAAAATCAAAACACAAATAATAATAAAACAAAGACAATACCAGTATTAGAAGGTACCAATTAAAGAAAAAAAATAACTTAAATTTCTATTCGGGTAGCGCTAAGTGAATGGTATTTTCATTTATATTTTATGTAATAATAATCATAAAAAACTAAATAAAATGTAACACCTAAGCAAACTAGAACAGTTCATTTCTAAAATCAAGTGTATTAAATTACAGCAATATTTCTTTAAATTACTGTCGGTAATTTTCTAAAAAAAAAAAGTTGTAATTAACAATAAATTGCTGCTAATATTTTAGTTTTCGCCTCCAACACTTTTGTCAAGAAAATAGTAAAAATTAAGTGCTCTTTTTTACAGTAAGAAAAGTAAACACTTAAACACTCAAATGTACGCAAACTATTGTAGCCTATAGGCAAGAATACACAACCATAGGTATTATGGGTTTTTTCTAATGTTTGCAACGCACAGAAAAAATCATCGAACCCTAACTTTGAAGTCTATTTAGTGATGTTCGTACATGTGTCTGGCTGGCCACCCATGAAAATTTATGCGCAATGAAATTTTTAATGAAATTTGGCACAAAAATATATTTTGGCACACGCACGAAGCCTATTGAAATTGGTTATGATAGTCGTTCACCATAGCCACCATACAAATATCCTCCCAGAATAGGATTTTAATGATCATAAATGCCATAATTACAAAAACATTTTAATGAAATTCAACACAAATATGTTTTATATAAATATAAATCGATGTGCCAAATTTCCGAAATACCAGTCTGAATTTGACCATAGCTCCCATGTAAACCCTTCTTTTAAAAATCAATTGAACGTACATAAATTCTAAGCAAATGTTAGTATCAAGTTAATACTTGACAGAAATATAAGTACTAATTCAAGTGCTAAATTGACCATAGCTCCCATATAAGTCTCACTTTCGGGAAGCCCCCATGGTGTAGGGTATAATATGGTCGGGAATGATCCACTATATATTTCTTACTTAGTTTTTTTCTTTTGTCTGTCTTTATTTTTATTGTTAAGGTTAATTAATTTTGACACCCAGCAGGAATACAGTTTCCTTTTAATGTTGTACTTTTTTTATTTATCTTATTTTTTTCGTACTTTAATGTGCATTTTTAAACTTCTTCACTTGCCACCTAACTACTGAAATAATAGCACGGTTGCTTTGAACACATAAATAAAGTAAGAAAATCCCAACAAAAGTTTATTATTCTCTGTGTTTTGATTAGTAGTAGCTATGTTAATATGTATCACTTGAGTTGTTTGCATTTGTATTGGTGCTAAAAGGAATAATAAACTCAACACCGAGATTCAACAACACTAAATTAAAGGAAATGAAAGAGTAATATATAGCAAAGAGAAAAACGTACATAAATTAAATAAAATGAAAGAGAAATGCATAAAGTATTAATATCAGTGTTGCCAGGTGTAGCTTGCAAAAAGTTACAGATTTTTGTCGAAAAATGTACATTTTTTCCTAAAAAAATACGTTCATGAATTTATAAAAATAAATAATCAATACTTGTATATATATACAATAAAAATATAATATATTTTGGAAGATCCATAGTTTTGGACAATATTTTTCTTTAGTCATCATCAGGGCAACCATAAATATAATCATATTTTTTGATGTGTTTCAAATGACCCAAACTGTTATTCATTTATCGGTTTCAGACAATTTCATGAATTTTAAAATTAAATACTTTTATGATATAAAAATATAGCTAAAAATGTAATCAATAAATCTATAAAGCAATTATTTTCATATAATTCCGACGATATTTTTTAAAAAGTGACAATTAATCTGGATATTTCTTTTATATATTACTAAAACCCCGAGATTTTTTCTATTGCCATAAATTTAATTTTTGACCAATTCAAGAGCACATTACTTAAAAATTCAACTTTTCTAGAGTCTGCCTCAAAAAGATGAAAAATACCTTTGTACTATTTTATTTTCTCGGTTTTAATTTTGTTTTTAAACGAAAACATTACTAAAGTTAACTTATGAAGACTGAAAATGTATTGCCAAAAAAATAAAAATAAAATAAAAAATAAAAAAATAAAAAGAATAATTTCTTCCGCCACGAAGATTGCTATGTATAAGAAAAGTGCATATTTAAATTTTGAAATTTAGTTTTCTTCAAAAGAGTGTTGTTCTGGGACCTAAAATAAGGTTAAACATAAAAAATTATACATGTTACGTAAAGCGTTAGAAATTTATCAAATGTAACCAAACGGCAACACTAATTACTATAAGCTTTATAGAATAAAGAGAACAAGTTTATTTGTGTGGGTTACGTCAAATAAGTTACGCTAAATATATATTTAGTTTTTAAGAGAACTAACAGTTAAGAGCAATTATTTAGCAAAATTATAAATTAATTTGAATTTTGTTAAAAGAACGACCTACTCTGAGTTGTACAATAACTTCCAAAACTGTTCGCAAAAACATGAAATTATAGTACTTTTTTATGAAAACAATTTATAGCAACGCTACATTTTTATTATTTTCGACTTAAATTCAGTACATACTAGTAAATTAAATAAGTAAAAAAAATAAACATAATTTAGTTTTCTTGACAAAATTGAAATATATGTATGCTGTACATATATGTATTTATTACGACAAATTTTAGCTTCAATGATAAGAGTGAAATATAGTAAAATATTTTACTTGGGCAGAAGAGCTTAACTTTTTACCAACAGTATAACATTAGTTGAGTATCCTACAAAACTTGATAACGTTTCAAAAATATACAGATATCCTGATGCATATGTCATCCCTGCTCCTCGCATAGATCTTTTAGATTATTGCTGCAATAAACTTTTTGTTAAGTCTTAAAGCTACCGGTCCAAAAGTTGTTTAGAAAGACATGTAAGTATGGCGACCGCCTTTTACTGGTACAATTTTAAGGAGCCTGTATTTTGCAATACCAAAGCAGATTTTGCAAACTATAATTAATCACCAGCACAATGCAATACATATTTTCTGTGCCACAAATAATTATTATTTATTTATTTATTTATTTATTATATTTATTAATTATTATTACTGCTTCGAAAAGGGTTAATTTTGTAAAACACTTCCGCATACTTTGAAAAGTTTTTTATATAAACTGTTTTTTTTTTTAATTTGTATGGAAAAATGTTTGAAGTGAATTGAAGCGATTTTCAAAATATGCTAGGAACACAATTGCATCATATGAACGTAGAGGCGTACTAGGTAGGTACGTTGTTAAATTATAACTTATACATTTTTATTGAAAAGCAACAACCACAACAACCGTCATATACATTCCCTATAAACCTTTGGAAAACATCTTTCTGGAAAAAATGTACGCAATATCTTCTTATTATTATTTGGATAAAAATCATCAAAACATTATTTTTCTAATATTGCATTTTTATCAGTTTAGAGAAAATTATCAATAAACAACAAAAAATATATAAAATTTAAATTAATTTTTTTTATTATTTTTATATCGGCCTTATTTCAGTAAGGTCATTATCACCTTCGCAATAAATTGATGATATTCCATTGAGATCATTTGGAAGATATTAATGCAATACTTTTATTTTTCAGTCAGAATTTTTTCAGTTGTCGAAAAAGTTTTAAAAAATGGAAAAAATATTGAAGAAATTTGTTCGTCTTTAGCAACAAAATGGATATTTTATATGAGCGTTTTAGTTTTCGTGCTTTATTACGTTATTTCAAGATTTATTTAGTAATCATTTTGGTATATACTTATTACATCTTCTAGAAAATTATCTGGCGGTATCTTATTTTTTTCACCTAGATGATTATCTAGCAATATTGCCTATTTTTCTTCCAGGCGTATTGATTTCTTATTGCTTAGATATATCACCTGTGATGCACAATCTCTCCCGATGGAAAAACTTCCGCAACATGAGTATGATTATTGCGACAATAAAATTTTTCTTCTAAGCAATACGAATTCGACTCACTCTCGTATTATTTTGCTTGTAGATTTCATTCTAATTTTTACAAAAAATGCAACCGTAGTTATCAACTGAAAAATAAAAATAAGGAAAAAGAATTAAGGCCACGTTTTACACTGTTCCCTTAGTATATACTTAAGTGCAAACTTAGTTAAGAAACATGTGAACTAAAGTTCACAATTAAACAGTGTTTCGTTTTACAGTTTCAAACTTAAGTTGACAAGAAAATAAACAAAGATTCGTAAGCATGATATAAAGAAGAAGATAGTTTCTTTCTGTATGTATTAATTTGAATACACTTTCTGACATGTTTATGGATTATGAGAGTTTGTTAAAATAATGCTATCATACTCGTATTTATATAAAATTTTGACTTTTTCATATATAAATTTAAAAATTATTTAGAATGTATAGAAATAGAATTTGAAAAATTGTATTCCAAATACAAAAAGGAATACAAAGGGAATCACACTATCAAAGCCCGGAATGTACGGTTTGCTATTGTTGAAGCCCAAGTACAGGCCTACATGTTATACAAAAATGTCTGTAATCGTAAGAGTAACCAGCAAAATATATGTATCACTGAGTCTAGCAATTTGTGAATCTAGCAATATTGTGCTAAATAAGTAAGTGTGTTACCTATGAGAAAACAATTGATTTTAAGAAATTGAAAAATTTTATCAAAGTTACTACCAATAATCTTGGAAAATCATTGATGTTAAGTGTTATCCTTGTCAGAGACCAAGAAATCCAATCTATGTAATCGTCCCATTGGCATAAGTGTCCTAGACTATGAAATTAAATAGGCCTTTTTTGAAGCAATAAATATTCAAGATCATTTCTTATGGTGCACTAGTGAATTTTCGTCATTTTTGAATTAAAATTCCTTTTCTGCTTTTAAAATTTTTTAATTTATATTCATAAATAGTTTCTATGGTTAATGAAGTGTACAAAAAATAATTATAATAATTGATTAAATAAGTCAATAAAATAAGTTAGGTTATGTAAGATTTGTAGAATGAAGCGCCGCAAGAGAAAATTTTTATTCAATATAAGTAATCTCGTTTTCTATGCGAACTAATTAACAAAAAATGCTTAAATGGAAGATTCTATAAAAATAAAATTAGTAAAAACAAATAAGAAATTATTTTCTTCTTTGTTGAAATGCTAAAATTTTAGTCTCTAAGGTAATTTTAAGAAACAAAAAAGGTCTATAAAAAAGCTAGAAGTTAAACATTTTGAGGCTAAAAGCAAAATAAAAAGACTAGATTTAGCCTCAGTGCGTTACAAACATCAGCACAAACTCATAATACCATAACCACCTATGGATATGTATAATTTATAAATTTTTTTATTCACATGACGTATTTAAAGCAATGCAAAGCAAAAAAGAATAAATAATGTAATGATATTTACATAGTGTTGCCTTTGGAAGGAAGCCCTTAATGCTGAAAAATATCTGCAGAAGTAATTATTTATCCCGTGGTTGTCAATGGTAGAATTTTCTTTTTTTCTTTAAACTATGTTTCTGCGAAATATATTATTTGAGCTCAAAAAAAAGTGGGTAATTATATCACCACCGCGATTTTATTAACATTGTCAAAGACATTCTCGGCACCTGTATCCATTTTTTGTCGGTAAACAACCATTATTATTAATTTTCGATGTGGACTAACAGTTAATGGGTTTAACAGTAATCCTATATTCAAACCACTCTGGATATTGTTCTAAAAATACTGAATATTTTCCCATAATTGTATACACAAAATTCATAAAAACACGTAACCAGCAACGTTATATTACAATTATCTCTTGTTGAACTCTTAATTTAACTAAAGAGAATATATTTAGCTTTTCTCAATTGCATTTACAGGTAGAATACTCTTAATTTTAAAATTTTACATTCATGTACATCAGTGTTGTCGATTTCTGTGTAATTGTCCAAAAATGCGACAACTTAAAAAGTTTTTTAATAATTTTTGCATAATAAAAACTCCGTGTATTTTTTTTTTTTTTTTTTTTTTGCTTTGTAATTTCGTTGGAACTTTAGTTCACAATTTTTTATAATATAAAAATCCTTAAATTTAGAGTTTTTGCACTATGTAAGTAAAAACTAAATTTCAAAAAATAAAGAAAGGCTCAAAGTTACCGTGGTAACAAACAATTCAGCATTTTATAAATACCAAAAATATACTAACTCGAATAACTCACCTTTTTTTTGATGAATACTTTTGTATAACTTTTTAAATCTTTTTGGGATATGTAAGATGAATAATCAACTCCGACAACACTGACACACATTCATATGGAATTTTTTATCAAGTCAAAGCAATCAAATCAAAGCACTAAAACTTTAAAAGATTAAAATTTAAATTAAGGGAGTCATGAAGCAATAATAACACTGGTCGGCAAAAAAAATTCTTTTTTTTTTCCTCCTTTAAACAGAAAAAGGTGTATTAGAAGCAACTTGATGTGCTGAAGTAGAATATGCTTTCAGTTTTTTTTTATCAGGTCTTGATTTTTTACCCAACATCATTGGGTTTGTCATTCTGTGTGTAATATGTCAAAATAACAATCTAAGACCCCATAAAGTCTTAGATGATTATTGTAGATATTGGACTAAAATGTTATATTTTGTTAGTAGACAAGGACGTAAATTTCCCACCAAAAATGGGCGAATAGAATCACTGCCTCTCCCACACTAAAAACAACTTTTTTCGTCAGAATTTCGGACATATTCTAATAAAGTTTATTTAAAAAATGAATAATTTAATATAGGCGTGGCTGGATCAAAACACAATATACTATTTTGATATCAAATTTTTGGCCATTATCTTACAATTTTGAATTATTTTTCTAACAAATTGCTAATATGAGATACCCCACATTTCTTTTCTAATATTTAAAAGATTATAAAAAGTGGCAGCCAATATTTTCAAATATAATTTTATGGATATTCTTCTATATATATACAATGTGTATCTCTAAACTGGAACTCGATGGAACTTTTTAGTTCTAGTCCGTTAAAAATAGAATTTCCAAAAATTATATACTTTTTAATATTAGGATTTCTTTTAAATAAAAAAATAGCTTCAGTGTTGAATTTTTACCTAAAAATTCATAATAGAATAGTCTGGATACATTTATTTTTACATATCAAAAAATCATATCAATATCTGCAGTATTTACTTAGATATGTACAGTTAAAGTTCTTTACAAAAATTTTAAATAAAAATATATATATTTTTTTTTGAAGTAGCAAAAATAACGCTATAGACACTTTCTAATATTCTAAGTGATTTTCCATAATATATTAATATAATATGTTTACCAGTAAATACGAAAAAATGTCTTCAATTACTTAGCTTTTATTTTCGTATTTTTGTCATTCTAATTTGGGTAAATGTTACAATGTACAGTGGGCAGAAACGTATAGCATTTTCAGAATAATATGAAACGTGGACTCAAAGTAGAAATCATTACTTTCGTAATAATTATTTATCAAAAACAAAATATTTTGTTTGAAGAGCTTTGAAATTATAAATGTCTAATTGAATTTTCAAACGTTTATTTATTTTTTCACTTTTAACTTACACATTTGACATTCGTGTGATGAGTGAGTGTGACAAACCACATATGGTCTTCATTTTCCAGAAAGTACTGTAATATAGATTTTAGTAATTTTGATGAATGAACTACTAAAGATAGTTTAAACGTTGAAACTTGTTGATTAGCAGATAATATTTTAAATATCACTGCAATGAGCATAATTATTCAATTTTTGGCATTAAAAATTTAGACATTCTGTACTTAAATAATCATGTTGCAATTTTCTTAGTCAGATATTAATCTCACTATTGACCCACGCGATATCTTTTGGATCTATATTTCCTTACGCCTGTTATACTGCGCTATTGTACCAGGATCTTTTACGTTTATAGTGATTTTCATTTTGCAGTTATAACTTTTGTCATTTGAATTATTTCTGTGATATGTGAGAACGCGCATTATCTTTTGACTTTATAGCCTACACCTTATTGGTGTGATTTACCGATACTTTTGCATCGAGCAGTAGTAGGTTTTTTCCTTGTGGATTTTTAAATTCGAAATCGAAAAAAATTTATTTCAAGTTCAACATGCCTTTAATCTCAACTTCAAGTAAATGATTTCAATCCATATCATTGTTATCCACATAAATTATCATTAATATAATATTCATTTGAGATTTTTTTGGCTTCGTCTTACCTACCACATGATGCAAGAAAAATTCCAAATCATCATCCCAATGTTGAGTTTTTGAGGACAATGTAACAGTCTACATTAATTTTTGAAAGCAGTATTCACTTTGGTGATATCATTTTGTCAATCTCGAATAATTATTCCAAATAATCACTGAAATATATTAACGACTAAGCGTTGATAAAGCCAATAACGAGTCAAAAATAAATGTAAAGGCTATAACATCTTTTAGTAATATTTCTCAAATTTGCTATATGTTTCTGCTCAATGGTAAGTAAGATTACCACAAAACTATTTGATAATATTTCGAACTTTTGGACATAATAAACTAAATTTGTAAGTAGTGTATTTTGGGGGCGGCATCATTCCACCTGCAACTGATAGAATTTTTGGGTGGTAGGCAATATTTTTGCTTTTATGACCTTCTAAACTTTTCTTTTCTAAAGCCAAAGTAATTTCAGATAAGTCGAAAAAAATAATATAAATATAGTTAGAAGCTCTGTTATTTTTGCACAAATATTTAGAGCATTTAACGGGAATATCGCAAAAAGAAAATTATTTATAAAAGAAAAAATAATATTTTTATTTACAATATACTATCTGCGTATAAACTGTGAGTTCAGTATTTAGAAATAATTTTAGTTGCAAATAAACTACGTAATAGACTCTTTAATATTCGAAGACATATTATCATCAATAATTTATATTATTAATACTAATTCTTTAATAAAAACTGAAGAGATTTAGAAGGATTACTTATGATAGAATTATAGAATAAATAAAAAGCATTTATTGGCAGGAATTATAAATTACTGTCAAAATTTATGTAAATGCCATTATAATTCACGAAAATATTAAAGGTTAGCAAAAAAAACGACATTATCCCGATTTTTGAGCTCCTTATATTTATTATCGACGTTAAATTTAACATATATAATTCTACACGTTAACTCCTAATGTATATACTAGTATATAAATTTAAACTTTGTATGAAAATGCCTATGAATGTTAGCAACAAAGCACAGCTATTACGAGTATATTCGTTAAGTCGATAAAAATAAACTTGAAAGCATTAGATTTATTTCGGGAGTTCTGAGGTATTTCTTAACTTCATGCGATAATTTTTATAACAATTATCGATTTTGGAACAATTGTGGCAAAAATAATTTCAATTGACATCCCTGATTTAAACCTACAATTAAGTGGAGACACGTTCATTACATTTATGGGTAAAAAAAATTCTTTAAACAAAAATAGGTGGACTAGATGGAATTTGACGTGCTAAACAAGAATCCGCCTTTACTTTTTATCTATCACGTATTGATTTTTAATGTTCATAACTAATCATTTTATTAAGCGGTCATACTAGTATAATTCGAAAACTGTTTGTCGAATTTATTAATAGGGAAATATTAAACATGCCCGTAGTGTTTACCACGTAAAATTCCATTTAGTCTACGTATTCTTGTTTAAGGGAGGATTTTTTTGTCGACCAGTGTAATGAACAAAAAACATAAGGTAAAAGTGCAATAATTGTAATTGTGTCAAATTGTGATTTGTTAAGAGAATGGCTTTAGTAATTCGAATACAGTTATGTTTTGTAAATTTGAGGCACATTATGTGATTTATACTGGCTATGACAGATAAGGGTAGATTATAAGATTTACTTAAATTAGGATTTCTAGATTAATCATCAATACACATACCGAAATGCATTAGTATTGCCTCTTGTAATGATTATAAACCCAATAAGCATTTTTCCTGGAATTCAAGTATAAAAAAAGTTGGATTCCAGTTATATTATACAATATTATACTCTAGTGCAAAAGGAACTTGAATTAAAGCTGAACATAACAATGTTTGTACAGTTCATTTCATGTATAGAATCACACTGAAATTTCAGTAAAACAAATAATTGAATTTGTGCTTGGAAATATAATATAAATCAAGCCTTTCCAAACATTAAAATTCCAGTAATCAACATGTTAGAACTCAGGCTATAATATTTTGAATTCTTATAAAATCAACATTTTTATTGCACAAAAATCAACATTTACATGACATATTATAATAAAATAATTTTATTAAAATATTAAGTTATTTTACTCACCAGCTCCACTATATTTATGATTATTTACGAGGGCGGATCAATAAGTCCGTGACTTTTCGCACTTCCCTCATAGTTATATAAAATGCAACACTATTCCCATCAAGTACCATCTGTTAATAGACTACTGTCAAATTTTGAGCAAGTGTCGTCATTTACTTTGCGTTTAAAAGCTGTTCAAAACACACAACCTCGTTTATTTTTCTAAAAATGGAAAAAAGTGAAATTCGAGTGCTCATTAAACATTATTTTTTGCGAAAAAAAACCCATCAATCAAAAAAAAGGAAAAGCTCAATAAACACTATTTGGACTCTGCACCATCAGCTTCAATGGTAAAAAAGTGGTTTACTGACTTTCGTTGTGGTCGCACAAGTTCAAATGACGCTGAAGGTTCTGGATTGAGGTCAGTACACCCGAAAATATCGAAAAAATCCACGATATAGTGTTGACCGACCGAAGAATAAAAGTGCGTAAGATTTTTGATGCCATAGGCATTTCATATGGCAGTGTGGTTTCGATTTTAAATGATCAACTGGGTTTAAGAAAGTTGTCTGCAAGATGGGTGCCGCGTTTGCTCTCAATTGACCATAAACGTAAACGTGTGACAATTTCAAAGGATTATTTGGAGTTTTTTAACCGCAATCCGAATGAGTTTTTGCGGCGTTTAGTAACTGTGGATGAAACATTGATCCATTACTGTACTCCGGAGAACAGCAGCAGTCTAAACAATGGGTTTCTCTGGGTAAACCTGCTACGAAAAAGGTCAAAGTAAGTTTGTCGGCCAATAAGGTGACGGCAACAGTTTTTTTTTGGGATACAAGCGGGATAATCCACATCGATTACCTTCAAAAGGCAAAAACAATGAACGGCGAATATTATGCCAACTTATTAGACCGATTTAATGAGGATTTAAAAATGCCCAAAAAGTTATTTTTCATCAAGATAATGCACGGGTGCACACGTGTGCAGTCTCTATGAATTGGGCTACCTCATCCGCGATTTAATCCCTAGTGACTACTTCCTATTTCCAAACCTAAAGAAATGAATCGGTGGAAAGAGATTCAGCTCAAACGATGAAATAATTGATCAAACAAATGCCTATTTTAAGGACCTTGAAAAATCCTATTTTTTACGCAAAGTAAATGATTACACTTGCTCAAAATTTGACAGTAGTCTATCAACAGGTGGTTTTCAGTTTTTCGGCTTAACAGAAATATTTAATTTCTGATTGTACAATAATAAATATTAAACTGCTAAAAAAAATTATTTTCTTCACAAATTTGACCATTAAATTTTTTCTCTTTAATTTTATTGAAAAAAGAAAAAAACAAAAAGTTTGAACAGAACTTAAAAAAGTTCGCAGTTGAAAAATGCTTTAAAAAACGTTGGTATTGAGTTTGAATTTAAATAAAATTTCAAGTACTTGAATTTTAATTTTGTAAATGCTTATTAGGAAGTATTTTATCGGTATATTTTTCCTTCTTGTATAACAAAAACAAAAATGTCCCGATATCGGATAACGTTAACTCGTGCCGCATTGTACCTGAAATTTGCTTAATAAAATTTTTAGAAGTTTGAAATTGGAATTTTGAAACAGCGTTAAAAAACAAAAACTTATTTTTATTCATGGCAAAAACAGCATCTGATTTAAACATTTCTCAAAAAATTAAAAATATGCTTATACAGTCCTTACATAAGTGGTCAAAAACGTGTTAATGTAGGAAATTCGTAATAACTGAAAGTTTTTAACCGATTTTTACTTCTTACATCTTTTTTGATAGACAATTGTGTGTAGATTATGGTTTTTTAACATTCCGTTACAAAACAAAGTATTTATTAGCTACATTTAAAAAAAAAAAATGTAAAAAGCCAAAATTTTGCCTATATAAACGCACAAACTTGAAGTCCGATGCGAATCGGGTTATCATCCATTTTCATACAATATCCTTTTATAGCCCAAAGAACGATTCTAGGGAGAATTATGGTCAAAATTTAAAGGTCACTAATGCCCAATTATGTATACATACATTTGTAAGAAGTTTGCTTTAATCTATAAAAAGAGTTAATTTAGAACTGACCGTAATGAGGACTAGAGAATTTTTAATATTCTATAATTGGTAAACAAAGTCAATCTATGTTCCATCTCGTTAACAGCCAAGGTTTACATGGACAAATATTCAGTTAAATGGATGTTGTTAAGTGATTCCGTTACAAACATCGGCGCTAGCGCACAATTTCCTACCCACATGTGGTAGTGTGAAATATTAAAAAAATGCAGGCTCTTTAATACTATGGCGGAAAAACTAAAAATCCTTTGCCTTTTGAACAATGGTTAATTATAAATACTCTCGACAATTAGCAACTTCAATAATATTTTCAGAAAATTTTAATTATGGCTTGGACAGCTTAATACATTTTGTCACTTCCATTGATAAAATTACATATAAAAACAGAAAAAAAATTATTTTTTTTTCAATAGTTTTTTTTTTAGAATTCTATTATTCGGGCTTAAGTACATTGAATAATTTCAATAAACTTAAGCCCGAATACAAAAATTCTAAGAAACTATATTTTTTTTCTGTAAAATTTTTCAATAAATGAAATATGTATAAAATAATGTATGGCGTTTAATTTATGATACCATTTTTTATATTTAATACATTCGGTAGAAACACCTAGGTAAAAAAATTTAACATTACAAAATCAATTTTATCAGATCGCAGCAAAAAAAAAAAAATTGAATTTCAATTGCGAAATTTGTTATATCAATTAATTTTTTCTATGACTTTGCTATAATCATTAAAATGATAATATTAATTAAGTGAAATTAACTGACATTTTCAATGATTTTTAATTTTTTCTTTATTACATGAATTGTATTTATGATTAAAAATTTGCTTAAAACTAAATATCGTATGTATTGATTCTATTCAAGAATTATTTGAATATGTACTAACGTACACAAATTATCCCTTAAATAATTAGTCACAAATTTCTAGTAAGTATTTATTTGAAAATTGTAAATACATATTTAAAAAATATGTACATGCATTTAATGAAATGAGCGTAACCATGTAAAATATATATTCATTATGTCTTCGTATATACGTCAATATTGAATTAATATAGTGTGTATGAGTCAATAGTTGTGCTTTTTAAATAGAGTACATAGATATATTCTTATAATCAATTCTCCGAAAAAAAATCATCATCTACTCGGGTAAACAAATTTTTGTATCGATGGGATAACATTTACAATCTTAGAGATGATACACAAATTTTACATGTGAAAAATTATCTTAAAAATCGCATGAGTCACTTACATACTTGCTCCTTATACAGTGAAAAAACTTAGGTATTGTTATTATCTTTAATTTGCTTATTAAATTGCCGGAATATCTATAATAACAACGGAATGATTGCGATCTTGGCAAACATTAAAAATTGTACTTCCTTTAAAATTAAAGAAATCCGTATCCAGCGTCATTAATCAATAAATAGCGAAATTGTGTACAATGCACCCACGAAAAACAAAATCGACAATTTAACATGTAATTATGTTTTTTCCAACTTGTTTATCTTTTTTATTATAGAAATTTGTCAAACAAAATTATAGTTTTTTTTCAATTTGTTTTAATTTTTTTATCTTTTTTTTTTTTGTCAAACAATATACATATGTATAAAAAATTTATATGAAAAAAATTCTAATTAAATTAATTGATACATTAATTCAACTTGAAAATGAAAACAATTAGCAAATTTATTGAGCGATTTTAAAAAATATTTTTTTCTGTGATAGCACACTGGGTCACGATCCCAGAATTTTGAGCATAATTAGTTTTACTTGGTTTGCGTAAAAGTTATACGGCTTATAGGGAAGCTGATTGCGATTCTGCAATAAATAATTCAAAATTCAAAATGACGGCCATTTCTTTTTTTATTATTTAAAGAAATTTTAAATAATTACATTTGGCAGATTACTGGTCCCTCAATACGAATTGCGGAATATGGTGGATCAAATTCGGCCACGATCCCTAAAATTTTGGGTATAACTAGAATACTTGGTACAGACACAAAATATATATCTGATATATGGCTTTTTGAGGCACATTCATAAGTCACTGATTATGCATTTATTTTTCAATTTTATGACAATATTGTATTTATATGCCAAAGAAATGTATGTATGTAAATATGGTTTATATATTTGAGTTGTTAATAACGAATTTAAGGCAAATTAGAAAAAGTGATTAATGCTTTTAATTCCACGCATATGAATAGTTTTTTACAATATACAGATGTCTTTATTATAATAAAAAAATTAATTTAAGTTTAACATCTTATTGGATTCGGCATTTTTTACATTTTATATAAATAATAATGGACATTTTTTAAATTACATATATTATAATATAAAAATATGAAAGATTGTTGTCACCATATTGGATTTGCCACTTTATTTTAACATCAATCATTTTTTATTTTCTTAATTTTTATTAAAAAGAAAAATAATTATAAAATTTTTTGCGACATAAATAAAAGTGTTTTGAATGGTCGTTTTTAGTTAAATGGCTACAAATTACAAATTTATGAATCAATCACAAAAACTTAAGTAGAAAGGGCCTCATGGAATCATTCAGTATTATTACTATGAAAATATCACTTGGCATTGTTTTTTGGCACTAGGCTTTGAAAATTCATGATTCATTCAAGATTACTATTTGATATGAAATTGCCTTACAATATAAAGATTTTTTTTTTATTTAGATATTTTCACTTCTTTAACCTGTGACCATTTTCGACCACCTTTTTATGTATTTATAAATTATATACACTAATTGTAATAAATAAGATTAAATTTCAGCAAAAAAATTTATATTTTGGGAAGCGGTAAGCCATATTAATATAAAAATTTATAGGCATAAAATATAAAGTCCCTAAATTACAAATCTGTATAAATTTTTTCTTCCCTCTATCTGAATAGGACTTTTTGTCAAAAATCGAACTTGTGGATAGAAAAAGATAGGAATATATATCTATTTGTTGAAATTACGGGCATTAAGGTTCTATATATTTCGAAATGCTTTTTTTCTATCCTTGGAACCTTGAACTTGATGCTCCATAAGCAGTTACTTCTGCTTTTTCCACATTAATATAAGGCATCCAGACTTTTTATACCATTTGGACTTATCTTACATATATCAGCCCTTAATACTGATTTTTAATTAATAATAATTTTTTAAGGAAATAAAAAATATCAAGCAAGCAGTTAAATACAGATATGCATACAAACATACATGCTTGCATGCATACATATATACTTCCAAATAATATATTGTCTTATAAGTATTAGAAATGCTTTAATTTCACAATTTTATTAATTTTAAAGTTCAAAGTGTTTTTCCGATTTCTTAATCTATCAGTACACGTTCATATTATGTCAATGTAAGTAGTACTGACTAAAAACGGAAATATCAATTTTATTTATTTTCAACAATAAAAGCTATTTGTCCATAATTGTGTAAGAAATAAAATTTACAATAGGCATGCAATTTCTTTGTAAAGAAACGAAGAAATAAAATATTTTTCATTTTCTAAAAATTCCTTTAAGTGATGCAAAAAAAATGCTTACCCAAGAATTTCCTTGGAACAAAGTATTTCCACAATTTCGCATAAAATCCGAAGATAAACTCCACTCACACATACATATACACACAAATACCTATACCAACGACTAAATACTTATTGCTGTCTTTATTTAAAGTAACACTTGGTAAATAATGAAAATATCTTCTCTAACTACAAATGGCTTTCTATTCATTAAATTTTCATTCATTTTTATTTCTTTTTTTTTATATTTTTCTACTTTCAATTACTAAAGCTTAACAATTTAACAAGTTTTCATTTTGATGGCGCTAGAAAATGTATTAAAGTTTTTATTTATTTGCGAAGGAGATCCGTGTCAGTTAAATGTCTAAACTTTTGCTAAAATTAGATGTTGAATGAATGGCAAGGAGAATATCTTCTTATACTAATCTTTTACTTAAAGTTGTTTTAATGAAGGTAAAAAACAATAAATCAAGATATTTTTCTGTTGGCTCAAAAAACAACTTTCCTTTTTAAGTTTTTATCTTAAAACTAAAGGGGCTTGGTGTTTTCTATTACGATTTCTTCATTATTTCTCCAAACTTTTATATATATATATATATATATTCACAGAAAAATATATTAAAAAAACATTTTGAATTAATCTGTTGTTTCATTTTGTATTGATTTTTAATTATACTAATAATTAATTAAATCAACTTTTTAATTTGTTATAATTGTTATTTTACATAAAATAACACTTCTTCAAAAGACTCAAAACAAAAAAATATTTCGAAAAAATACAGTAGAAACTAATATCAATCAATATATAAATAAATAAAATAATAAAGAAAAACATAAAAATCTTTTAAATAATTTTACAATTTGGCATATGCGGAGAATCTTTTAGAAGTATGAAATCTCAAAGGAATATGAAAAATTTTTTGAATATAGTGAAGTGAATTATTTGTAGTTATTAGTAACAGAAACCATTTAATATTTCTTATATTGAGAATTGTTAAAAATTTTAGTTTTATTATAGAATTTTCCATTATTGAATCAGGAATTTAATATCATACCGATAATCTTTAAAAAAACAAAAAGATAAATATGCTTTGATTATTTTTGAGTAAAGTTTTGCAAAAATATAAGTATAAATGTTTTTATTTTATAACTTTTGCAACAAAGATTTAAAATAGATGCTTGCAAGACGTAAAAATTTATTGTATTTTATTTTTTATGCAATGGTACACAGAAAGAATAAAAATTAACCTTAAATACGAAATTAATTATATTAATTAAATTTTTGTTTGATTTTGCGGTAATATTAGGTAAATAAAAAAATTTACTTTTTATTGAATTTCAAACAAAATTTTAGTTTTATAAGTCACATTCATAATTGAAACTTTATCTAAAATTAACTAAAATTCTAATTGACCTAACACAAAAATTAACTGATTCTGTACCATTCCCTCAATTATATATAAATACCAGAATTTTAAATATTTACTATATTTATTACAAATATGTATAAATATAATAGTTTTATAAATATACATATAAAAAGTCATCTTACAATAATTTTTTTTATCTAAAAGCATAAAATATAAATACATAAGTACGTATTTATTTTAATGTAACATAGCATTGGAATTCATATATACTCGTACATAAAATATTTTAATTTTTAGATGAAAACTTTACAAAATTAAACATAATTCTGTTAAATGAAATCCTAATTAGTAGAGATATTTCAAAATGGTTTGACAGGTCAATAGGATAGAACCTTCAATAATGCTTTCGGATAATCGAATATAAAATTTTTACAGTTTACTCGTAATTCTTTTTGTGAGAGCAGCGACGATTTATTATTTAATAAGTTAAAGTTTCGTATGTGTGTATTATAAACATAATACTAACATACATATATTAAAATATCTTGAAATTACTCCATAGAAAATAGATATTCAACGCAGTATGTAATGCCTTTCAACATAGGCATTTAAAACAACACTTCTTCTTAATCTAGGGAATAAACAAAAATGAGGGATTTTACGAAAATCGATAGTTGGTTGGAAAATTATAAAAAAATTAGAATTTCTACATACCATTTATATGGAAGTATTCTAAAAGGAAACATATATACGCAAAACTGTCCTTGTAATTGATAGTCATTATTCTTAGGAACATCTAAAGAAAAGTTGAAACAAATAATAAAATAATGTGTTGATTAATATTTTCCAAAATAATGGGTTGATTAATACTTTCCGGATAATAAAGACAAACTTTTTGCTATAAAATCTTGTTGATTTTAGTTCCAAATATGTTTAATACATTGCGTAAAATGTTTATTTATTGATAATAGAAAGAAAACTAATATGCATATCGTCACGTATAATGCAAAAGGCCGTAACCACACTTTTGAATTTTTTGCAGCAGAAGCAAAAAAACATTATAAAAATACAAAAGGCCGTAACCACATTTTTTACTTTTTATCATTAAAAATAAGCAATTAAGTAAAAAATTCAATATTTCATTTAAAACAAAAATAGATAAAGCATAAAACGCTCTTCAAACAAATATTTTCTTAAATGAAACCGATTTTACAGCTGTTTCGTTTATGAAGTTGATTTTACGGCCTTCTGACTTTTGTTAATATAGATGTCATATGATATGAATATGAAATTTCTTGTGTAGATGTACTTGGAATCAACACATCCTAATCCACTAAAAAACGAACATTCAATTTTTCAGTGGTTACGACGGCCTTTTAAGTTTTTTTTTTTTTTTGAAGTGTTGTCAATTGTTTTCTTTTGTTTATTTTTGTTTTTTATGTAAAAAACTAAAAAAAATAATAAAATTTTATTATAAAGCGAATAAACAAGTTAATTAGAAAATATTTTCTTATATTTTTTCTGTGTTCATATACAGTTAACATTTGAATCGATTCAATTAATACATTGATAAATGTTTAATAAAATTACAATCATAATTGTTATTTATTTAATTAAAAAATTAATTGAAATTTGTATAAAAAATCAATTATTTTCCCTTTATTAATATTATCATTTTGATGATTGATGCAAATTCCAACAAAATATTAATTGATATAAGAAATTTTGCAATTGAAATCGATTTTTACTTTTTTTTGTGTGTTTTTAATATACCTTATTTTGCTTCTTATTGTTTTGATGGTTTTTACTAAATAAACATATGACTTTACTAATTAATTTGACAAAAGACGTTCTGATTGAACATGGCAAATAATAACAAAACAAGAAGCAAAGAAAAAGAAATTAAATTTTTGTTAAATAAACAAAATTAACCTTTTGACTAACAAAACATAAATAAACATTTTGCACAAAGTATAAATATTAAATTCTTTCATATTAAATTAAAGTAGACGTGATGTCGTCGCACAAAGGCTTGAAATTGAGAAATATAGATATTAATTGAAAATTATTTTGAAAAATTAAATGATTCTAATATGCCACTTATACCAAACAAAAACTAATCGGGTTTTGTAAAAAGCAAAAATTAAAATCTACATTGTTTACATACCATTTTTCGCCTCAATGTAGTTTTCGTTGACGTAAACATTTCTTGACAACTTCTAAATTCACTTATAATTCATTTGGATTTTGCACTAGGATGCTTTTAAATTGCATTTTAAAATAAATTTATTGTAAAAAATTAATTACCAAATAAAAATTCCTCTTAAAACTTCAAATTTTCTTTTTTGATTCCTATATGAAAGCTTAATATTATGAAATGAGTCGAACAGACTGTTTCCTAAACAATTATTTTAGTAGTTTTTATTTGGTTTTCGAAAAAACTAATTAAAAATGGTTTTCAATTTGTATAGAAAAACTAAAGAAATTTATATTGTTTTTCATTCGAAAACCGAATGAAGCCAAAAACTAATAGTTTTCGTTTGGTGTAAATGACATATAAGTAAAAATAGTTAAAATATAGCATCATTTTCTGTTAAAAAAGTTCTTTAATTTTTTTCACTCGCAGTGTAGTCACTGTCAAAAAATATTTAAAAATATATTTACATATTTTTTGTTAAAGTAAACGTTAGCAGAAATTATATTTTTTGATGCATGGACAGCCGGATGGACAGAAAAAACTTTAAAATTAGTGAAGTCCTTTTTTCGATGTATAATTGAGTATTTTCAAAGTTTCTACTTCTAAAAGAATTTTATTCTTAATTAATATTTGTATGAAGAAGTATATTAACTTTAAATGCATATATCTCAGTAAATACTGCAGATATTGATGTTATTTTTTTTCTTATCTAATAATAAATATATCCAAATGATTTTGCTATAACTTTTTGGGTAAAAATTAAATATTGAAGTTAGTTTTTTAATTTAAAAGAAATCTTATAATAGGATTTCTTTAAAAATCTTTTAAATATATATTTTTAAAAATTATATTTTTTCTAATTTTAATTTTTTTTTTTTATAAAATTTATTAAATTATGTATGCAATTCAAACAAAAAGAAAATAGTTTTTTCTAGTTATGCAAAAATTTTTTGCAGTAGTTTAAAGGAATGTAATATTTTCATTTTTTTTAGAACTTATGTAATCAAATGCATTCCTAATAATATTATCATTTGTGAATTCATAAAAACAATGCATTCAACGTTAGGCTTGGAATTACAGTATATATTTGACTTTAACTCCATTGTACTCGTATTTGTAAATTAATTATTATGGATTTTTTATGCTTAAATTAGAAAAGGTCTATTGCTCTTAAATAATTTATTTTCGATAAAGAAACCTATGAATATTGAGGAAATTTTCTTTAAAAAAGTACAAAAATTATATAAAATTTATTAAATAAACATTTTCCTATATCTTCTCAAAAGTTTCTTTCAGTGTTTTTTGAAAATCATGCAATAACACAACCTTTGTATTAGAAAGCTCAAGTGAGGCTGAGTGATTTTGTTAATCTGTAAGATCATGTAGATGGGAAAAACTAAGAGTGCAAATGCACACGTACGCCAATTTGCGTAGCACTGCTCTAAAGTGAACCCATGCACTCCAATGGCACGCCAATATTAAAGTTATGCATGTTTCACCTAAAAATGAACCACTGCATTATCACGTGAACTCATGCATTTACTACTGCTTTTGCATGCCATTTTAGTAGCCAATACCCTGTCACTACAAATAAAGAATTTTCTTCTCTCACTCTCTTGAAATTGTCATTTGTAATAAATATTATTTTTTACATATATTTTACTTCCTTTCGTTAGAAAGAAACAATATTTTTACAAGGTAGTGGAACTTACCCTTATAATTATTGATAACAATGATTCTTAAACAATTTTCCACATGATTGCTAACAAACTACTACTACAAACTACTTATTTATGTTCTGCAACGAATAAAAATCTACAATCTCAATATTTTATCGATGCCAACGTGTTTAAATCAAAGGCAGACTAAAATTTGTACAAGTTATTTAATGCCGCACCTGTTTAAACAAAATCTTTTCTTTTCTTGTTTCTTTTTCTTTTGTTCATTATAAACTTAATGTCCTTTAAATTTTCTTTCGTGTGTCCTTTATTTTACAGTGAAAATTATACGACGGCGGATCAATAAGTCCGTGATTTTTTTAATGAAACGCAGTTTTTTTTTTTGCAAAACAAAAATTTATTTTTCAATACAATCTCCTTTTAACTCAATACACTTAGTCCAACGTTTCTACAGTTTTTGTATCCCTTCAAAAAAATAGGATTTTTCCAGGTCCTTAAAAAAGGCATTTATTTGATTAATAATTTCATCGTTGGTGCTGAATCTCTTTTCACCGAGCCATTTCTTTAGGTTTGAAAATAGGAAGTAGTCACTAGGGGCTAAATCCTTAGAATATGGCGGATTAGGTACCAATTCGTAGCCCAATTCATAGAGTTTTGCCATTGAGACTGTACACGTGCGCACCCGTGTATTATCTTGACAAAAAATAACTTTTTTCTTGGCCATATGGGGTCATTTTCTTTTTAAATACTCATTAAATCGGTCTAATAATTTGACATAATATTCACCGTTCATTGTTTTCCCCTTTTTAAGGTAATCGATGTGGATTATCCCGCGTGCATACCAAAAAACTGTTGCCATCACCTTATTGGCCGACAAACTTACCTTGGCCTTCTTCGGAGCAGGTTCACCCGGAGAAACCCATTGTTTAGACTGCTGCTTATTCTCCGGAGTACAGTAATGGATCCATCTGTCATCCACAGTTACAAAACGCCACAAAAACTCATTCGAATTGAGGTTATACAACTCCAAACAATCCTTTGAAGTTGACACACGTTTATGTTTACGGTCAATTGAGAGCAAACGCGGCACCCATCTTGCAGACAACTTTCTTAAACCCAGCTGGTCATTTAAAATCGAAACTACACTGCCATATGAAATGCCTATGGTATCACGTTCAGCATCATTTGTACTTGATCGATCTCAACGAAAGTCAGTAAACTACTTTTTTAACATTGAAATCGATGGTGAAGAGTCCCCATAGTATTTATCGAGCTTTTCCTTGGTTTGATTGACGGTTTTTTTGTCGCAAAAAATGATGATGGGAATAGTGTTGCATTTCATATATCTACGAGGGAAGTTTGATAAGTTAGGAAAATATTGATCCGCCCTCGTATATGTTTACTTAGACAATTGTAAACAAAAGTTTCAAACCTTTTTTTCCAACATTATCAACAACAAAATTAATTTTGTTGCTGATAATGTTTTTTGTCGTATTTTAAACCTTTCAAACAGGTATATCAGCAGAATTTGATTGTTTGAAAAACAGATTGATTTAAGAAATTACAACTGCAAGAGCAAAAAAAATATTTCCTCTATTAAACAAAATTTTAAAGGTTAACAAAAGTTGATTAACATTTCAGAGGTTGTTGGATATTAGGAGTTATTTAATTTAATCTTGAAAGTAAGTACTTAAGTTTATATTAATTTGTATTGATTAATGTTTAAGATGTGGGTATAGTGTTAGGTTTTTTTCATTTATTTTCTTAATAAGGATTTAGTATAGGCTATAGAATAGAGAGGAATGATACGAAATGTCTAGTCATAATGAAATTATTAAAAAAAAAACCCTTAACCAGTTTTTAGCATTGTAATTGCATATACATATTTTTTCTTTAGATTGTTTTTTGCTAACGGTCCTTTTTTATGTATTCTTTTATTTGATTTTTTTTATTTACCTTATATTGAAAATAACTTTGCCTAGCTTAAAAAGCCATATATTGAACACTCTAGTTTCATCACTCAAAGAAAAAGAATATAAAAAACAGTGAATCGAATTGAAATTAAAAACATTTTTATTTGAACCAAAAACAAAACATTGTACAAAAAACAAAACAGAGAATTAAATAAAACATAAATTGAATTACGAACTAAAAACTAAATAAAATATAAAAAACAACAAACAAAAAGTGTTTTATTAAAGACAAAAGACACAAGAACAAAAACCAGTGATAAACAAACATACAAATAAATAAAATACGACAACAAATATTTTGGTCGCTTCGAGCCATGTAAAGTGTAAAAAATAAAAAAGTGTAGTGTAAAACAACAACAAAGAAAGAGAGTGTGAAAATTTTACAAAATAAAAAAAATTCATAGAACAAAGAAATTTTTCTAAATAGAAATAACGGATCTAAAGCATATAGTCATCATATATCAAACGTCTGAAAAAATGTGTGTTTTTTCTTTGATATCAAATTCAAAATCTTAATTCAAATCTGCATTAAATTTGAAGAAAAATCGCCTTCTCAAAACATTATCAAATCATTATCAAACGTTTACATTTGAGAAAAAAAAAACTGATTCCTAATCATTCTCAAGTTTCAAATAAAACCTTGAGTTTGTTGGCTAAAAGAGGATCAACAAACAGAACAACAAAAAGAAAATGAAGAGACACAACAAAAAGACCCAACAACACAACAAGTAGGTACTAAAAGTAAAAAACAATAAAGAGTAACAACAAACTCTCTCTTACTTGTGTGTCTTAATATTTTTTGTCACTGTTAAAAAAAAAGGAAAAAACAGTAGGGTTTCCACCCACACATGTTTTTGAACATTTACTGGGTAAACATAATACCTTCAAATAATTAATTAACTTGGCAGTTAATTACATTTTGGATGCTTCTTATTAAAAAATAAAAAATGGAACTCGAAAACTTTGTGAATTGTACAAATGACCTTTTTGATTTTGAGAATGTATATTTTGAATCAGCAGCCAAGGGCAACACTCACGCTTTGAAAATTCAACGAGTTAAACTTGATTTACTTTGACACAAATCAAAAGTACATATGAAGGGTGTAGGGACAAAAAACATGAATGTGGCAAAAAACCTATCGGCAAAGAAAAACTTCGTGATCGCTATAGGACAACTCTCTATATCTACAAAACTTGTTTAGCATCATTTAATGCTGAAATTGAAACTTTATTAACCCCTAACAATGACGCGAATAAACAAGAGCGGATTTCTTCTGTTGAAACTCCATCGCTATAAAATAATGATATTTCCTTAGTGCAGTTCTTTGGAGATTTTGTAACCTGGCCAACATTTCGCGATCTTTTCACAGCGCTATACATAAAAAATTCTCAGTAAAATTAAAAATTATTTCATTTAATACAAAAGATTGGAAGAGATGCTAGAAAAATTGTTTCAAATTGACCAAGGAAGGTTTCGACATTACCTGAAGAAATTCAGTAGCTCAATATGAAAATAAACGGATTCAAGTTATTGAGCATCTTAAAACTTTAGTCGATTTTCCAGCAGTAACCGAAGACTTAGGGCCATCTATTCAAGCCCTACAAAGAACTGTTAATGGCTGTATTGAAGAGCTAAATGCTTGAACTATAGAAACAGGCACTTGGGACCACTTTTTGGTATACTTGGACTCAACCCAACTCTCCCGGGCTCTTTTGAAATAATTTGAAAGTTCTCTTCAAGAAATTACAAAAGTTCCAACATTGCATGGAAACTCCGATGCAGTGTATCGAATCCCTTTTGGAACAAGAACTGTACTTGGCAAACAAAATCTTAGCGAAAAACTACAGTTTCGCTACTCAACACCTCATTCCTTCCTCACACGCTTTTGGGAGTTGAAGGAAACATCAAAACAGATTTTAAGGTCAGATGAAGATAACTTTTAGGAAAATCATTTCAAAGCAACCACGCATAGAAATGACTCAGGGAGGTATATAGTTACCCTTTAAAATAACGAAGACATAGGTACTTTTAGAAACATTGTTTTAGCCCAATTTTTAATAATGGAGCATATGTTTAATAAAAAAAATAACTTAAAAAACAATATGACCAAGTTATTTCTGAATATATGGAGTTAGAACACATGAGGAAAATTTCTCACCTGGAAATGAACAAAACCATAAATTATTACTACAAAAGTTAGAGCAGTTTTCAATGCCTCCAGTCTGTCTTCAAATAAGAAAAGTTTGAAAGACAGTTTATATCCAGGACCCATACGTAAACAGAACTTAGTGCTTCTAATACAGATGTGGAGATTCTTCCGTTTTATGTACCCCCCGATGTCATAAAAATCTATCGACTTATACTCATTAACCCTACTCAAACTCAATATCAAAGAATATTATTTCGAAAATCTGTAGAGGATCCCACCGAGGTTTACGAGCTCCTGACAGTAACATTTGGAATCAACTGCACCCCGTTTCTAGCCATAAGAACCCTTCTTCAACTAGCTGAATACGTCAAATCACCATCTTGCATCAAATATTTTGCAACAAATACGTTCGCAGATGATGTCCTAGCAGGCGGACAGACTTTAAACGAGGCCATAAAATCCCAAAAGAAATGAATGCTGGTTTCGAGTTGATGAAATGAACTTCAATTGATCCACGAGTCATCCAGGATTTATCAAAAGAGACCCTGCTATCTCTCGAAAATGCTGGAACAAAAAACTTGGGAATAAAATGGAACATTTTTTCAGACTCATTAACATTCAACGCTCCAAATGTTGAATTAAAAGAAATTTTAACAAAAAGAGAAGCTTTATCTACAATTTTAAACTTCTTTGATCCTTGTAGACGGAAAGCCGCAGTAACCGTAGACGACAAACTAATTATGCAACAGATTTGGTTGAACAAAGTAGAATAGGATGTTATTTTAAAACCCTTACATTGTCTTAAGTCTTAAGCAAAAATTTATAAAAAACTCTACCAAAATAAATAATCTAAAAATTCCAAAATGGATTCAATCAGTTACGCCACAGAAAAAGCATATTCTGCGACTCTGTATGTCCGAATATAATCAGGAAATTCTATACTTATCTATTTTCTGGCTTCAAAGACGCGTATTGCACATTACCCAAATATCACTACCACGCCTAAAACTCTGTGGATCCGTCTTATTAGCAAACTTAGCATATGTATACCAAATTTTAAAACGCATATCAAAAAATATTTTTGGACTGACTCAACTAGCTAGCCTGGTTAAAGAAACCCCTTTGCTCTTGGAAATTGTGTTTCTTAGGTGAAGTCAAAATTAGCAATATGTATAATCCAAACAAAACCCAGCAGACATTGCTAGCCGAGAATGTTCTCCGTAAGAACTAGAAACCTATAAACTATGGTGGTTTTGACCCCAATGGCTAAAATTACCAAAAAAATCAGTGGCCGAAACCTATATCGCCAATAAAAAATATATGTATATAAATATAAAAAGTTTATATAAATATAAAAAGTTTATCGCTCAGATTGTCTTAAGGATTTCTTTCACAATATATCAATGTCCAAATCGATCTAAAGGAAAGTATCGTTATTAAAATTTAAATATATCTTATTGAATATTACTTATTTTAAACAATTAAGGTAAGTTTTAAATGCAAATATGGCTGCTCCACGTATCCTTTAGCTATGAATTCCGAATCTACCAAGCGTATACCTGTAAGTTCAAATAAACAAATCTGATATGTAATTTATATTTCTATAAAATATATGTATGCATAATATTATGCTGATATTAACATTTTGTGGGATTTATGCACTGTAATGTGGTCAATTATAGACCGATTTTAATGTAATTTGTTATAAAGAGTTTTAATTATATAGAAGTTATGTGCACCGAATTTCATTAAAATTACTAGATTGAAAACGTTTAAACCCAACTTCGAGTGTAGGGACTAGGTCAAAAATAGACCTATCATAACCAGTTTCGTGTCAAATTTCACCAAGGTATCTTTAAGAATGCGAGCCAGCCAATCAGTCGGAAGCACATAGTTACGATATACTTTAAGACACAATACCCCAACCTCTATGGTGATGTAAGCAGAAGTTCCCTCATGAATTTCATGAATTTTTCTCGATGAATAAACATTAACAGAATTAGTCTCCCTTTTAGTGAACAATATAAAAGCTACAAAGACCTTAGAAAGTAGGAAACAGTCCTTCATCTTCTATACTCTGTCCTAAAGACAATAAAACAGTTTCTAGCTTTAATTTAGCATTTTGATTCCTAGCGAGTTGCTCTATCATCTCAAATGAAACAAAATTCTTTTCAGAAATCCTAAAATTTGTTAGAGACATCAAGGAGTCCGCGGACACCCATTTAAGAATCGTTGGTTTTGCAAAACAATTGAATAGAGTTAGCCAAATAATTACACATACTAAGTTCCGTAAAATATTCTAAAAGATGCACATTTATATATGCATACGATTTAAATGGACCGCTAGCCAAACGGCTATGAATACGGACGTACATAGTCAAATCGATTCAGTGATGATTATGTTGGAATAGAGTATAAAATACAACACTAGTTATGTTCATTATTTGATAAATTTTTACTTGTTTTCAGATGCGAATTGTCTAGAATAAGATACATAAATATTAATTATTGCATTTGGAAAATCTTTACTCAAATGAATACAATTTACCTCTGGAAGTCTGCAAATACTGGATATCATATACATAAATGAACTATATTTTAATCATTTTAATAATTTTGTTATTATTTTTTACTTGCAGAGAATTAAAGTCTGTCCGTCCGTCCCTACGCCCGTCGGATTAAATGGCGTTTATGAAGTCCACCGATAACTGCCATAAATAATATATATATATCAAACGATCAGAAATCCTTTCGAGAATTTTGCTATTTAAATTCAGCAAGATCGGTTCATAAACGGAGGAGATATGTACAGAAAAAAAATGTTTGTTTTTAGGCTTTTTCAACTTAAAAATTGTTAAAATGACTTTTGTGAAGTCTTTCGATAACGCAGATATATGATTTGTATCAAAAGATCAGAAATTTTTTCCAGAACTTTTCTATTGATAAAGCCGGTTTTCGATTTTCTGGAGCCCTATACAAAATTTTTTCTGAATTTTCCCGCTCAAGAATATAAAATTTTATATTTAAACAAAAACTCTTCGCGACCGCTTGTGAGTCGTGGACCCTCGTTTGAGAACCATTATTTTAAAAAGTAAAATTTTGACATATTAATTAAATTTAATCCACTAAAATTAAAAAAAAATCTGTTAAATATTTATACAGAACTAAGTTTTAATGCAAAATATAATAATTTTTTTACTACCCTTTCCGACCTATGTGTAATATGCAAGAGCTACAATTACCGCAATGGAAAATGATCTGAGTTCAGCATTTCATTTTCCTTACTTCTTGAAAGAGTTTTGGCAAACAAATGATTGTATACTATTCAAAAAAAAATGTTGCCACGAATTTTTCAATTAAAACTTTTGTTTGGTTTTGTATTAAAATTTAATTTAAAGTTTAATTTATTTAACAATTTCTATTATAAAAATTTCTAAATATAAAAATGAATACCATCGATACCAGAGAATCAAAACCGATGAAGATGCATAATTCGATACAAAAACAAGTACGAAAGATATAGTCGGTCAAGCCCGACCATATGATACCCCACACCATTGTGCAAGTCCATCAGAATTCGTAAAGGGGTCTTATATTAGATGTGGACAATTGTGGATCGATACTTTTCCTAAGTTTAAAATAAAATAAACGAATACAGAATATTACGTTAATACTAACATTTATATGAATTTATGCACTTTAGGGTGATTCCCGAAAGTGGGCTTATATTAGAGCTATGGTAAATTATGGAACGATCCTCATAAAATTTATCACTGTGATTTCCACTTATATAAAACTTATTTGTGCGGAATGTATATTTGATAATAACATGTGTATGTGATTTATACATGTTAAAGTGATTTTCAGCAGAGGGTTTTATATTATAGCTATGATCATCATATCTTCATAAAATTTGGCGCAATGATTGATACTTATACAGAACTTCCTTACACCGAATTTCATTAAAATATTGCTATATTTAAAGCATTTATGATCGTTAAACCCCTATTCCGGGAGGACATTTGTATGGGGCTAGGTGAAATAATGGACCTATTATAACCAAGACAATAGGTGTCATGAAAGTCCTACTTGCCAAATTTCATTGAATTATCTTCAAAGTTGGACAGCCAGCTGTCGAGCCAGCCAGACGGACATCGATTTGAAAAGTGATTCTGAGTCGATTGGTATACTTTAAGATGCGTTTTGGATAACTTTTTTTATGCGTTATAAACATCAGCACAAATGCATAATACCCGAATCTCCTATAGTGGTATAGGTTATAAATATTTGTGGTTGAAGAACACAAATCCCAAAAAATAATATTAAACAATTAAATTTCCAATAAATATAAATTAATGACATGAAAATTTAAAAAAATAAAGAAAATATCGATAAAAAAAAGGAAAATAAAATAAATAGTAAAATAACAAAAATTTATATATTTTTTTCAATTAATATATTGATTCATTCAATCATATACTTGATTGTTTCAATTAAGTTTATATTTTTCAAATTATTCTTTTAATTAAAATTTTAAATGTGCTTAATTAGAAAAAATTGTACTTTTTATATACGGTTATTAGTAACTGATATAATCATTTTCGTGAGAGGTGCAAATATAAATATTTTTTGATTTGGTAATTAATATCATTTTTACTTTGTTCTATATTAACAGTATTTTGATACTCCAACCCTACTCCGTTTGATTTTAAATGCTTTGAAAGTTTACCTATCTTTTGTTTCGAACATATGCGAATAGAATCAAATTTCATCATCTGTAAAAATCTTATAAACATATTTTCAAGTACATATCCTGAATTGTTTCATTATTTCTACAAACGTAAATAGTACCCCTCGTATAAAGGCATAAACATCCTATAAATAGAAACCAAAATATTCCTCAAGTATACATTTTTACCTGAATAAAATTACAGAACCAAAAATTTCGCAGAATTTCTAAAATTATCGTTATGTAAGATTGTATAAAATTTATGAAAATAATTTTATTTTGTATGAAAAATTAGTTATTATTATTATGTATTTTAATTCTACAAGAAGCTACTTTGCATATGTTTATATTTCCCGCCACGTTCTATTGCCATTAAAGGTTATCAAAAGTTCATTTGCTTGTTCCTTTTTCTTTTCTATGTAAAAATAAAATGACAATTTTAGCTAAAAGGCAGAATAATAAAGAGGGTGATTTTAATTGAAACTATATATCAAATGTATTCTGTTAGAGTTTGTAAAAACAAATTGGTTTTTTATTAGGGTATCCAAATTATTCGAGTTTTTCATTGTTCAAAATGTAAAATAAAAATGTAAAATTTTGGTAAGTTGTCAAAAATTTTACTGTAAAAGTAAAATAAAAACAACGTAAAAGTTAATAATTCTTTGTAAATATGTATGTATACGTAGATGTGTGTCAGACACAAAAAAAAAACGAATCAAAAATACTTCTAATAATATAAATAGTCAATATGTCAATATGACTTGTGTATATTTAAGGAAATTATTACTTAAAATAATTTTATTTAATAAAAAGAATAGGATTTAAATGGCATGATTTAAACCAATTTCGCTTTTTAGTTTTAAAAAAATTAATTTGGAAAATATTTTTTTTACACTTTTAATTGTTATATTTTGTTCCTATAGCAAATCACCATTAGATAATTCAAAAGATTTTTCCATAAGTTCATGCGATTAATTTGTCACAGTTTCTCTGCCGAATAATCTTCAAAATATTTAATTTCTTTTCTGTTTTGAAAAATTTAACATCATGTGTTAGTCTTTTTTGATTTGTTAGTCGTTTTTGATGCAAAATATAAAAGTTTAATGTTTTCTGTTCACGATATTTTGCACAATTTACTTACGTCATTTATGAAACATTTCAATTTCTATATTGATTTCAAAATATTTAAGTCTTTCTTTTAATAAATAGCAAATGTTAAAATGTTTAATTGATTTGTTTTTAGAAGTTTAACTTCTTCTTATAACGTTTATGTATTTATAAAAAAAGTTATCTGATCACCCATCTGCTGTTAACAATATATTCTCTATTTAATTGTTTAAATATATATATATAAATATATATATATATATTTTTTTTTTTTGGCAAATTATTTTTTATAATCACTACAATTTTGTTTTCTTCATGACCACTATCGTATAAATCCTCCGAATCTACATCTCATAATTATATTTGCTCCTCATTACTTTCCACATGAAATTCCTTTTGAATCCAGTTGTTTAAGTCAGCATCCGTGAAAAGATGTTCCGTACCAATTGAAACTACAAATGTACGAATAGAAAGATCTTCATTTTCTTCCTGAATTATATTTTGTAAAATATTTAAGGGCATGTTATCCTCCTCACTCCATTCACTACCGAATTCGAGAAAGGAGTTACAGGATTTTCGGATATTGGACACTGATATTTTATCTCAGGGCGTAGCTAGAATCTGAACTGCATTTTTGAGATTGAAGTTTCTAACGGTTGAATAATCGCAGTGCAATTGTGTGATAGATTCATTGCTATAATTAAACCTTCATTACTTTTTAGTTCTTCACGTCACGTTATCTAAAAGCAAAACCGCTTTTTGCGGCAGACCTTTTGAAGCCAAAAATTCTCGGACCTAAAAAATGTTTACTTATGAACAACTTACTTTTACTAATTTGTGAAAATTTACTTAGGTGAAGAACAAATTCGTGATGGAACCAGTCCTTGAATATAAATGCTATCACCCAGGCGTTATTACTGGAGTTGTATATTACAGGATTATTGAATAAGCATTTAAGGCGCGTTTTTCGTCTTTCCAACAACCAACAATTTCAGTTAGTCTGTGCCATTCGCATTTGAACAGGGCAAAAAAAGTTACCCGCTCTTTACAGATTTTTCTTCCGGGAGCTGTTTTCTTTTTACATGTAACAAGCGTATGATTTGGAAGCATCCCAGCATTTTATATTTGGTCAGCCCATGCTCATCAAAGTAATCCTTAAACTCTTTCACAAATGGATCAATAAGATTTCGAAGATAATTTCTCGCCCGTAATTTTTAAAAATTGAATTCCTTGTCGACGCTTAAATTTCTGCAATCTTCCTTCACTGGTATTGAAACCTGAATTGGCTTGAAAAATTTCGGAATACAAATAACTGGCTTTTGATCGTTGCAGATGTTGAAACATTTTTTCCCTTTGTTTTACAAACCAAAGCATTTTTTCTAATCTTGGGTGCTCAACTTTCTTTATATACATATACATATATATATATATATATATATATATATATATATATATATATATATATATATATATATATATATATATATATATTTATACTTATATACATATATTCATATACATATATATATATATATAAACTCTGGTGTTAAACATATTCCAACAAGCGCATGATACAAATGAGATTCAATATTTTATGCTAGACGCAACAGGACACTTCGAATTATGCGCGTGTTGACAAACTAGTTGTAAGCATATTTTAATAAATTGTTAGTAAGCATATTTTAACTGAAAGTTAAGTTTATATGAATTGTTTTGTAAATCAAAAGTTCAGTTCAATTCTAGGACGCGAACGGAATAAACATAATTATTAAACTAAAA
This sequence comes from Protocalliphora azurea, assembly GCA_932274085.1. Lineage (NCBI taxonomy): Eukaryota > Metazoa > Arthropoda > Insecta > Diptera > Calliphoridae > Protocalliphora > Protocalliphora azurea. The sequence goes on from OW026519.1 coordinate 171,418,509, forward strand.
TCGATGTTTGATTAAATTAATAAAAGTTGAGTTGGGTCCCATGGGTGATCCAACTCTTATTTTTTTATTAACAACCTAAAGGTTGTTTTAACTTAAAAACTGCGTTTAAAATAATGAAAGCCGGTAACACATATTTCGCTTTAAAAATACTTTAAATTGCTTAAACAAAAAATATCCATTTCACTATATCTAGTTCTAATACTGTGTTATTTTCACCAGCATCCGCTTATTTCATTGCTAGGAAATTTTAATGAAAGAGTACTTTAAAATTACAACAACTACAACGTTGAAACAATGAAGTTGTTCTTGAAAATAAATACACATAGACAGGTTTTCCTTTCACTTGCACAGAATTTAAATTAAATTTGTTTCACTTACATTTTTGGTAAATAGATGTGTTGGTAAAAAGAGCACAAAAGGCAGAGTAAAGAAAAGCAATCTACATGCACTTCATCAAACGACACAAAAAAATATTTCTGGAGTTAATATAATCCGGATGTGTTACTGAATTTACTTTGAATAAAATAAACCGATTGGTCATCTTTGTAATTAATAGAAATATAGAGAAAGCATTTAACTGAAATCAGAATACTCTCTAGACTAAAAGCTATTTTATGAAATGTTATTTTGAAATCAAATATTTATTCTTATATTATACACATGCGACTTAAAAAAATATTCCAAACCCTTGTTTTTTTTTTCTTCTTTTGTTGATATAATATTTTTTTGATGTAAAAATATTCTTCATTCTATATAAATAAAAGAGTTTTCAATTTCCATAATTGACTGCCATCAAAGTTTTTCTATATATTTTCCCACACCTGTCAATCAAAGCCAGAGGAAGGTACACATGTAATATCTTCTACTTATGTTCCTTTTTAGGAAAAAAAAATGATTTCACTTGTTTAAATGCAAATAAAATCACAATCAACGTTGAAAATGTAATTTACCTTTTCATTTTATTTAAATGTAATTTATTTTAATGTGGCTTTTACGTTTTTTACTATTTACAATAACAATTTGTTTAAAATTTAATTCTTAAATAAACAAATTTAAAAGACACTTTTGAAAACTTTTGTTTACCCTTTAGAAAGAAATGAAGAAAAAGCTATATTATTAATTTCATGAAAATATGGACTAAAAATTAACAAGAAAATAAATATGTTGATGTAAAAATTAAAACGATTTATAATTGAATAACTAAAAAATAAATTATTTGTGCAAGAGGGGTTTCTCAGGAATTTCACTGTTAATTCGGCGTGTCCTAAAATATCTATTTCATAACTTTGTAGAAATTAATTCTGATAATTAAAGTAATTAGAAAAGTAATTTCAAAGTATTTGTACGTACCTAGCAATTACTTTTTGGCTTTCGGTAATGGCAACTACTTATTAAAGTAGTTTCTCGGTATTGAAGCGCCGTAACTATTTATCTACTCTATATTACATAAGTAAGCACTCAATAGTATAATACACTGTAATATTGCAATCACGTGGATGAGTTGGCTAGAGCGCTGGTTTAGCAACCAGAAGGTTGTTAGTTCAACCTCATTCTGGTGCTGTTAGTTTTTTTTTTTTTAACAAAATGTCTTAAAAAGATATTTTATACTAAAAAAGGTTTTTGTCACTTAGAAAATCAAGTGCGATATGATTGACTGGGTAAGACGTTAGCTGTTAAAAACGAATGTTTAATTTGTGTCTAAGTTAAAATCTCACTGATGGCAAAATGTTTATTGTTTTTTTATTTTACTTTTATTTTCATTTAGATACATATTGTTGAGTATCCCTAGAGTCAAAAAATAACTACATGAACTTGTGGACAACTCGAACAAAAATAACTAGTTATTCAAGCAAAGAATAAGTAGCTTGCCAGGAAAGCAAAGTTTTTGCTGGGTAGATTTTTTTAATTATTTCAAATGAAATGCTTTTCAATATAATTCACAGTAAAAAGTTTGTGTGTAAATATAAAAATTTACTTTCATTGATTGAATTAGTTCATAATATCTTTATCCAAAAAAGACCAAAATTTAATTTTTTTTATATTTTTTTGGTAGGAAGCCTTGTAGGTAGGAAGATATACTTGCTACAGAGAAAAATTTAGAGAGGTCAAATTTTTAAAATTTAAAATGCAATTACTCAAATGCAAGTTTAATTTTTTTTCTTGGAGAATTTTTAATTTTTAATTATTTTTAACCAAATGATGGAAACAGAAGAATATAACAGAAGCGTTTTTATTAAAATGATTCAAGTACTGTATAATGGTAGCAAATTTATGCAAATTTCTAAGCATTATTTTTCAACAGCTTTTTATTGGAAAATTACCATTGGAAGGGATTTGTTGTTAGTATTTTCATGCATAAATATTTTTATTTAGCAATTGAATCAAATCTAATAAAGAAATTAAGATTTTCATTAAGTAAATTTGACCCAAATTTTATTATTATTATTATTATTTTACTTTTTTTTTTTGCAAAAAGTTTGGGAAAAAAGTTATGTACGATTCATAATATTTATGAAAATTTTCAAATATATGATTTTTTTTCTCTGTGTGTTGCATGCCTTTATACATTAGACTACACAAAAATTGACAGACTTTTGGATTTTGACCATAACACCCCCCTAGAATCGTTTATTGTGTTGTAGAAAGATGCTGTGTGAAGTATTAAGGAAATCGTATACCGTTAACCCATGCCGCATCGGACCTGAAATTTTTTTGTTTATTTTATGTATGGAAAATATGACCTTTTTACAGTTTTTATAATAATTTAGCTATTCGATACTTTGCTTTGTAGCCAAATGTTAAAGAATCGTAATCCATACATATTTATCTATCAAACAAGGTATAAAAATAATAAATCGGTTTAAAAATGTTAAAGTTATCACGAATTTCCCAGACCCTTAATGTGTTTTATACCACTAGGGTAAGGAGTGTATAATAATTTTTTTTTTTTTATTCTTTGAGAAATATTTAAAAGAAATGCTTTTTTATTAAATTTGATATATATTTACTGGAAAAATAAGTTTTTGTCTTTGCAGGATAATTCAAATCCCTTTCCATACTTAGTTGTACAATTTTGATTTTTTGAAAGCTACTTCAAAACTCCAATTTCAAACTTCTAAAATTTTGTTAAGCAAATTTCCAAAAAGTTCAATTAAAGCTATAAACATTCATAGACAACATCAGAGGAAATAAAACTAAAGAAGAATTAGATCAATACCTTTCATAACTACGCCGTACCTACGATTTGAATTTTGCATATTTCGGCAAAATGACATTTTTTGCAAATTATTGGTTATAAACTCAAATTTGAAACAGCCTTAAAAAAATTAACATTTTTTAATCATGCGTGGAAAGGGGTTTGAATGATATTGCGGAAATAACAACTTATTTTTCAGTAAATATGGGTCAAATTTAATTAATATCATTTTATTTAAACATTTCTCAAAAAATTAAAAATTTGATTGTGCACTCCTAACACAAATGGTTTAAAACACATTAATGGTCTGGAGAATTCGTAATTACTTTAACATTTTTTAACCAATTTTTGCTCTTTATATCTAGTTTGATAGACAATTACATACATATTATGATTTTTTAACATTTTATTACAAAACGAAGTACTTAGTAGCTAAATTTTTTAAAAGACTGTAAAAGAAACCCATATTTTCCCCATATAAACGCATCATATAAAATTCAGATCAAATACCGCACGGGTTAAAGATTTCACTTAGATTCACACATAATCTTCCCAATTAATGATATTAGAGGGGGTTACGGTTAAAATTTGGTAAATTTTGGTGCAGTCTATTATACAGCATAATTGTCGTTCAAATATTTAGATAAAAATGTGATAAGAAAAAAAAAACCAATTAAAATTTGGCACCAAAACGTTCTTTTTTAAATAATTTTGTAACTTGGGATCCGTTAAAGATATATAAATAAAATTGGACATGGTTAGAGCTGAGGAATTTTCGAGTTGATCTGGAGCAGCACAGTCCCATAGCGAGTCAGTAGGTAGTTGGTGTACTTCCAAAGTTGGTCATCTCGGGTATGTAATTTTTTTTAATCGTAAAAATTTTATTTACGGTTTTTTTGTAAAGAAATTTTAAATATGGACAGTCCTTGATTTTTAGGTCGAAATAAATTTTTCCCTCATTTATGGCCTTATTTTTTTATACTCTTTTAAACTTAATTTTGATCCTAAATTTTTTTCAAATGTTCCCTAGGTTTCTTATAAAATTCTGAATAATATTGCAGATAGAATGATATAAGCATATGGATCCGATAATAAGTTATATTAGTCTGAAATTTAAACTTTAAAAAAGTCTACATTTTTGGGGTTTTTTATTCCAAAAAGGTAATAATATATTCTTTTACTTATAAAATGTTTTTTGTTTTGCTCTATAAAATTTTTTAATACTTTTAATAAAAATTTTATCAAGAATGCGTGTAAAGCAAACCAGAAGGCATTTGGGATAACGGTCTCCCCAAAATCTCTATCCAAGCTTTGTAAATTTTCAACAATTTTTTTAAATTAGTTTTTAAAATTCTCAAAACGTAAATCTGGGAGCAAAAAAAATTATGTTAATTAAATACCTCTATATATTGGAAAAACATACAAATAGAATTTTCTGTCGGTCGACTTTTATAACAACAAGGTGACGATTTCAATGAAAGAATAAACTTTTGAAAGATATCTTTCCCGGATTGGGATTCGGACATTTTGGTACAAAAAATTATTCAATCTTAGGACAAGTTTATCTACTTTACATCAAAATTTTAATAGGATATCGTTGTTCATTTAAATTTTATTTCGATTTCAATATTACCATTATTTCCCAAAAAAATGCTTCAAATCTTAATATAAAGTTTTTCGGGACATGGTCTGAAGAAATTTGATCAAAATTTTCAAAAAAAGCTATGGTATTTTATGGCAAAAGTTAATATATATAATATATATATATATATATATTATTAAATTTCTAAAAAAATATATTTTAAATAAAAAATATGAACTCAAACCTGTTACCTGTGAGAAAATTAAACCCTTCGTTGGAGCCAAATATTTAGTATTCGTCGACTAGAAGAATATTTTTTATTGTATTTCCATATTTTGAACGTATAAAGTAAATGATGGTTACAATAGTCATTAAAAAATGAAAATTCATTTCATTTGCCAAATTGATTTATACAACCAAAAAATTGTCTAAATTTGCACCCCTCGCCAAAATGATTATATCAATTACTAATAATTGTAAAAACTGACAAAAAACGATTTTTTCAAATTCAAACACTTTTGAAATTTAAACAACGTGTTAATTGAATAAATCAAAATGTTTAATTAAAAAGAAAATTGTACTTTAATTAATTCAATTAAGTAGATTGAATAAAGCAAAAAGACAATCGAGTAAATTATTTGATTTTTTACTATTTTGATATCTTTATTTTACATATTCTTTTCACATGTGTGGCAAAAGTATAATAGATATTTTATTATAATTTAACATTTTTAGAACTTCCTTTGTTTGAATGTAATTAATTTTTTCGACAACTTCCATCATGCATTCAAAGAAAGAGGAAAATTTTTGATACCACAAACATGTCTGCTGAGTGAGCTCGAGAAAAGAGAATATTGCTCAAAACCTGGCATAAAAAATTAAGACGAATTAAGGTGATGAAATTGGCAATGGAGTAAAAATATAAATGGTCAACTTGCCATTACAGGGCTTTTGCTTGCAACACCCAACAAGGTTCAGCTGTTTTTGCTTCTAAATAATATTGCATAGTTGGTCTTCATGGGCATACGGCATAATATTGATCATTCTTACTGAATGTGGGAAGAGTGAAACCAGATTTGAAAAAAAGACAATGAAGATAGCAAAAATGTTAAATATAAACTTAAATTCAGAGGGCTAATACAGAGAATTTTAATAACAAATCAGATTCGCAGTCATTTGCTAACGACTAGGATACCTGAAAAATAAAACATGTGACATACAGTTTAACATACCTTTGCATACAAACCTGTTAAAGATATTGTTACCGCCATAAATAAGGGGTAGTTATTGCACCTTAGTCACTTTGTGACCATGGAAGGGATTTTCTAGCAAATCGAATTTTTAAAAGTATAAAAACTTGTTTATAGTTTTGTTTCTTTTGAATTTAGTGATATTCATATTTTTTATATTTTATGTATTTTTTATTTTTTAACTTTTACAACCAATTAACAAAATGATTGACAAAATTTTTGGGTAATAATTTTTTCTGTATGCATATAAAATCATTAAACTTATAGATAAAGATTTTTTTAAATTTATTGTGTCCCAACTTCGATTATAAGCACTATAATTGCTACACAATAAGGTTGATACTGGAAGCCAAAACTCATGATGGACATAAAAACTTTTAGATTAGTAGAACATAATATTAATAATTTCGACAACATAGGTGCATGGTATACACCTAAATCATCAAATCAATATTAGGAGTAGATGAATGCGAAAATCACCACAATATTCTGAAGATCAAATAAAACTGCTTAAAACATTATATGTAATATTTCTCTGCCCCACTGTTAACAAACGGAATTTTTTTTTACGAATTTGAATCCCAAAAGAATAATAATAGGATGAAAAATAGTTCAGTATCTCTAGAAAACTACTACTAACAGACACTATGGTTCTGTTTACCACTTTTTTTGACGAATATTATCAAAGTGAAAAATTTTTTTTTCTCATTTGAAATATGGTTTGAATGAAAATCAAAGAAATTTTATGCATTTATTTTGTATAATAATTCTTAAATTAATTTTTACCTTTGGCAGTAACAGTTATGGTACAAATTAATTCATTTCTATATTCATATTTATATTCTTTGGTTTAAGCTATATAAATGATAAAAACTGTCAATTCTAACTTAATGAAAAAAAAAAAATAGATTTTCTAAAAAAACGCAAAATATCGCAAAATCAGATATAATGAAACATATGGCCCAGATATCAGTCTATTTGTTTCAAATGACTTTTTATTACTAATTTTCAATAAAAAATTGCAAACCTATTAAAAGTTAAAATTTCTTTCGAACTAAATATTTTCCTTGGGTTGCATGAAACACACACAGTTTTTTTTCAATGATGCCAACTAGTTCCTAGAACTTTAATATTTAAGTATTGAAAGAACGACATTATGATTTAGAGGGGTTGAAAAAATCTTTAAATTTAATCATTTTGTAAAATTATAAAATCTTTAAAAAAAAATTTACTTTTTTTGGCCTTATTTTTTGGGGTTTTTTATCCTTTTTTGACCTTTCTTAAAGTTCAATTTAGCCTCTGCTTTTCTCATCTCCACGTTTATAAAACGACGTAAAGACTGAACCATTTGGTGCTATAATAACGAATAAAAAGTACTAATGTTGTTATGCTTTTCTTTGCTGTGGTGATAGCATTACCATCTTTGAATCGATCTGGTAATGATATTACCATGAGATTATTACAGACATTAACATCTAGGAGCGATGTTTTTGACTTATGTCAAGTTTTAGATGTCACTTTTGAAGTTTCTTTGTTGTTAACGCTAATCGTTGACTCATTGTTATTAAAGTTGGGGATTTTGTATTATATCGGGTTATTTCGCTTTTAAGTAATTTGTGAATTAATAATTGTAATTTAAATTAAAACTATATGAAACTTGTAAACCCCATATAATAGAAAAATAAAAGGAAAGATTTGTTTTTATTCGAGATACAATTTATCACCATTAAATCTTGTCTTCTTTTGTTTGTGTTTTTATTTGGTAGTCTCAGTAGTTGATTTATAACCTGCTATAGTGCACATTTTGTTGGTTCCACATATCTAGAAAACCGTGCACCATAACTTTTTCCATTATATTAATCCACGATTTTCCTCAGAAATAATGTTTCATTAGAACTAAAATTCACTTTCTCCCATTATTTTTTTAAGTGAAAGATATACTCCAAATTCTTTTTTACTTAATTAGAATAAAAACATTGAGTGGCTATAAATTGATTTCATAAAACAAAATCCATACTTTCATATTTTTGTGAACAGCTTTTTAAGTCACTGCATTTCTTAACTACGATAAATCGGTTTTACTGTTATATGATTAAAAACTTAAACTTAGCTTTAATACTGGTTCTTTGTATAGTACCAGTTAAGCTTCAGGGGTAGCTCTTTTAAGCTTCCAAAATTATTTTTATTCATACACTTAAACTTTCTCAAGTCCAAGTTCATCTTTGGTCGTTAAAATTGTATTGTTCTTGAGCAAAAATAAATTAAGAACTTTTAAAAAAAGTGAAAAAGATGTAGAATGTACTATAGGAAGTGATAAAAAAGGTATGCAGAAGCAATAACTATATAACTACGCTTCCAAGTGAGATATTTTTTAATTATTAAAAAACACAATAATATTGTTGAAGGACTTATATTGTAGACTTATGAAATTTAGTACACAGTTATATATAAGAAAAATTAAGAAACAACTAAAGTATATATCCTTTTTTTAAGCTGTTATAAAGCGGCAAAAATTAATCTTATATTAAAATTATTTTGCATATCAGTGTTTTTAGTAGCGTGAACATTCATTGAAATTGCTTTAGTAAATCAAAACTTATAAAAATATGAAAATTTTTCAGTAGAGTTGGTTATTGATGCGTATTCTTGTTATAATTAATTGATATTACACATACGCTCGTATGGCCAAACTTAATATTAAACACATACAGCATTACCGTTTTTCAACTTTAGATGCCAATTGCCCCTTTTTCAACCACCCGACCACTTTTTTGCCCCTTTTTTTAAAATGAAGATAAATGGCGACTTTTTAAAACTATGTGCTAAATGACGAAAAACTATGTTGTTTGAAATATCTCAATCCAATATATGGATATTATATCAACGAAGAAATTAATTGTTTTGTGATTATTTCACAATGTTATAAAAAAAAAACCCGGAAAATTTATAAATGAACTCAAATTGTTAGAAGCTGAAGCTAATAATAAATTTTATGAACAACTATTTAAAACATTAAATGCAAATCCTTTTGGAACGGATTGGGAAAATTAGAAAACAGATTGGATGAACATTTAATTTATATTCTTACTTTGCCAAATTGTTCAATAGACTTAAGGTTAATAATTGTAAATCCATGCTTTCAGCTCTAAATTTGTTAGATGGGTTTATGAATTAATCTTAATATTTGCAATAATAGAAATTATTATATATAAATTATTTTCTTATATATAAAATTGAATTTAGTAGTTTTTCTCTAATTACATTTTTTTTTTTTTGTTTTTATCAAAGAAACAAATTTTAAGGAGTTCTTTAGGTATTGAAGGCCCATTAAAAAAACTCTTTTTGGCAACTTATTTTTTATTTTTTTATTTTTTTATTTTTTTTTTTTTAAATCCCCTTTTTTGGACACTTTTTATAAAATCCCATGGTAACGCTGAAGACATACAAATATTAACTTTTTTATTTCATTCATTGTAAAATATAGTGGCTGGTTTTCTATTTCAGTAATAAGTGAATAAACTGCTAAAAAGTTAAATTTAATGAAAATTTTAGCGCTATTTCCCTTAAATCTAAACTTGTCTCTTTAAAAAAAAAAAAAACAATACTGCATCCTTCTAAGGAACAATGATCTTCTATAATACTGCCAATATTTTTTTTATTAATAATGAGTCATTAATATGTTAAAAAAAATTTTAAATAATTTTTTTCTCATTTCTAACCCTAAGGTTTATCCATTATTCAAAACTGGAAGCTCTTTTTTTCATAATCTTTAAATAAATCCTAGTAATAAAAATAATGATAAAAATATGCATGAAAATTAAAAAAAAAATAATAACACATTTTCCTTCTTTTTGAAACTCAAAGTTTGACCCTCTCTGAAAATTTGCATTGCATATCTTGATTTTCTTTCAAAAAATCACCTTTGCAAAAGATAGTTTTTCTCGAGTTCAATGAAAAACTCACAGCTATTATTTTTCAATTATCATTTATTGGATACAAATACTGAAAATAATCTTAAAAACTAAAAAAAATTAAAATATTTTCCTCTTTTTTTAACTCAAAGATTACCTTCTTTGTAAAATTTGCATAGAATAACTTAATGTTCTAATAAAAAATCACTTTAATAAAAGAGCGTTTTTCTCAAACAGAACAAAAAACTGGTATCTGTTTTTTTTCTGATAATTAATTAATGACTATAATGCTTGAAGATTGCAATCCTACTTCAAAAGTTATATGTGAGGCGAAAAGAACACATTTTTATAAATTTTTTTGCTTTTTTAACATTTTCCAAATTTTCTTGTAAACAAAAAATGCGATCGTCACGCACCATCACAGAATTTTAGATTTTGGGGTCATTAACAACTGTGTTGAAAGGCAAAGCATAATATTCAGCCCAATTTGTGCCGCGTTAAATGTTAGCAGTAGTATTTTCTTACTTCCAAGTTTTGTTATTGCCATTTTTTTCTTAGTATAATATTGCAACAATATCCGAAAATGGAAATTTACTAGCCAATCTAACTATCAAATAAATAAAAACATTGATTTTGTAGCTGTTAACATAAATAATGCGTTTTAGGACAAGTGAGGGATACTCTAATTAGCAATTAAGGTAGCTGACGAAGCATTAAAAATCATACAGCATTCATAGCTTGAAAATGAAAAAGTAATTTTTTTCGGAATATTTCTAATATGCCATTTACACCAAACAAAAACTAGTAGTTTTTGTCCTCATTCGGTTTTGAATGAAAAACTACATTAATTTCGTGGATTTTTCCATACAAATTAAAAACCATTTTCAATTAGTTTTTGTCGAAAACCAAATAAAAACTACTAAAATAATTTTTTATGAATCAGGCTGTTCGATTAATTTCATAACATTAGGCTTTCATATACGAATGAAAATAGAAAATTTGAAGTTTTAAGAAGTATTTTCATTTGTTAATAAATTTTTTACAATAAATTTATTTTAAAATGCAATTAAAAAGCATTTTAGTGCAAAAATCAAATGAATTATAAGTGAATTTAGAAGTCGTCAAGAAATTTTTACGTCAAAGAATCCTACTTTAAGGCGAAAAATGGTATGTAAACAATGTAGATTTTAATTTTTGGATTTTACAAAGCCGATTAGTTTTTGTTTGGTGTAAATGGCACATAACTCTAAATAAGTAACATTACGTTAAATTATGTTTGTAAATAGTTCCTGTAGTTAGTGAAAAATATCCGATTTAGTAAGTCCATAAAATTAGTTGCTATTTTTGATTTAGATAAGGAAGCTCCGTGCAGAGAGGTGAAATTGAAAAAATATTCCAATTAAAAATTAAAAATAAATTTTTGTGAAAAAATAATTTATTGTAGATAAAAATAGATAAAATGATGCATCATTATCTTTTAAAAACATCTTTAAATTTTTTACTCCATGTAGTGTGCTGTTAAATTCACAGATTTTTTTCTAAATTTTTAATTTTTAATCACATCGGTAAACACTGAATTTTTTCAAGTTTATGTTTTTGCATTTTATTTCATAAAAAGTACTTTTTTTACAATGGAGTTGTTAAGTAAAGCTGTTTGGAAACATATCTACGTGTTCTTTGTTAAAGTTATTGTTGTGGAAATATTTTTAATATTTTTTTTTTTTGAAAATCGGTCAAGAAAACGGACATTTTTTACTTTTATATACAAATTCGAAAAGTTTTTAGGTGAACTTGGGAGAAAATGAAAATTTCATGTTTTACGTGGTATGTTTATTTTGCAGATTTTTTGCATATTATCAAAAAAAAATCCAAAGTAAATATGTTTGTTTTTCGAACAAAAACGAAAAAAATAGAAGTATTAAATATTTAAAATTAAAGCTGATTTAACTTATTCATTTGCTTTATTTAAAAAGATATATTTATAGGATTATAGAAATATATTGGAAATGAGTAAAAAAGTTACCGTTTTGCTTAATAAATCATTTTATTGCGCAAAAATATTTTTGAACTAGCGCGGACGTTACAAGTCCTTATATGGAAGCTATTATCAATTATAGACCCATTATTGTGAAATTTGACTGTAAGATTTATATATTAGTATAATTTATTTGTGCTATATAATTTATTTATGGTTTATTATAACCAAATTTAATATGCTATGTTATTGACCCAAGAAAAGATCTTATACAAAATTTCATAAATTTATCTTAAAAACGGTGACCTACATATTAGCTTAAATATTGGTATTTGATGCACGGACAGCCGGACAGACAGTGGTTTGGGATAAAAAAAAATTATAAATTAAAAAAGTAGTTTTTTGATACTCTTATAAGATAATTATTACAACAAAATTATAAATAAAGCCTTATACCCCTACCCTGAATTTTCATTTTTCGTGTTTCTACCACAATGTGCGCCGGAGGCAAACATTTTTGGTAAATATAAATAATATAGCTTTTTTGTGCGAATAAATACACAGAAATATTTAATTGGATGGTTCTCTAAAAATGAATTTAGTAATAGATAATAAGATTTTTTTTTTTTGCTGTTGAACTACTAACAAAAAAGACTGGCAGCTAAAACGAAAATTTTTAGACCAAAAGAAAAATAAAAAGGCTAAATCTAGCCTTTGTGTAAAAATATTATAAAGTCAACTTTTATAACTTTTAATTAATCGACAACACCTAAATCTCGAGTGACTATTTATCCAAAAATTCATGCTGTACTATGCATTTTATGCCAATATTTGAATAATAAGCAAAAATTCGATACAACAAATTCAGATTCTGGTCCATCTACGCTAAAGTAGAAAGCATATTTGCCGTTACTTACCAACTAGGCTCATATTAAAACGAGGGCCTTTTAAAAAAAAAAAATAATGTACAAATTTTTAGTTTAATTGCTTATAACAACACAATACGTCATAGTAGACTAACAAATTATTTGTCAAATATCTCTGCTTTTTATTCTGAATAAAAAGCTTATATAGCTTTTTTCGTAAAATGATAAATTAAAGAGCTATAGCGTAATAAAAGTTTTAGTTACTTTAAGAGTTTTTTTAGGACAAAAGTCGACTGGCCGATTTAGGACCTATCGACCCAATTTTTGCACACATATTATTTTTTTTAGCCCCATCTATCAGAAACTGCTGATGGAGCAGCAAAATCAAAACTTTTGTAAATTCCAAACATTTCATATACAATGTGCACAAAGTCCATAAACGATGTGCACAAAGTACATGTCGCACATTTAAGCAAAATTTAGTGAGATTTACATATGACTATTTTTATGAAGTTTACATATGATTATTTTGGAATAACGGCGAAGCCTATTGAAAAATGTTCTCCCGGAATTGGGTTTTATTCTCATTAATGCCTTAAATATATCAATGTGTTAAAAACATTCGACAAAACAAATATATGTACACATAAATCTTACAGCAAAATTTAAGAAGGTCGGTCCATAAATCAACATAGCCCCCATATAAAGCCTATTTCCGAAAATCACTTTAACACATATAAATCCCACATAAATATACGTATTAATATATTATTTGATACAAATAATGAAGTTTTTTATAAACAGAAAACAAAATATCAAATATCGTTTCATTATTATACATAGGTCCTATATAAGGCCCACATCTGGAAATCTCGAAATTGACTCTGACGAATGGTGTTGGGTATGATATTATAGGGCTTAACTAATTACAACTTTTCGTTTTAATTTGACGTAGTAAATATATTTTTAGAATGTTTAAATAAATTTTCAAGAAAGAAAATCAACACCATTTGTACCATTTTAAATTTTTTTATGAAATTTTATTTTTTATAATTTCGAAGAAGAAGTTACAAAAGCAATAATTTTGCCTTTGACATTCATTGATATGTATTTTACACCAATTTACACCAAAAACTGTGAAACGTACTAAGAGCACGTTTTAACATTTCCAAAAAAAAAAAAAAGTAATTAAAACAAATTGATACAAATATTGAAATTGATATGGTTCAATTCTTTTTATATGTGTACGTAAGTATAGATAGTAATACAATAATAACAAAAGACAATTCCTAAATAAATATACAAATATTAAATAAAAAATATAATATATAATAGACTGCTCCAAAAAAAGCCGACCTTTTAGCCTAGGATTGCTCTTTTTTATATAGAAAAATAATGTGCAAAATATTAGAGTGATTGGATGCCACTAACACATATCAAATCAACTCTGAAGTTTGTAGGGTGGATTTATATGGGTCGTCTATCTATCAAGCAAGGTAAAAAAGTTAGAGTTGATTAGAACATTTTATTAGAAATTCCCCAGATCATTAATATGTTTTCGAGTCTTGTGTAACGTACAGACAAATTTTTATTTTTTTATGAATGAGAGAATACAAAATTTTTAGAACAAAAAAATGCAATTTTTGACCTCACCACCAACAATTTTGATAATACAAAATGTTAAGTTCTTAAAAATTTTCAAATTCGTTGTAGTTTCATTTTTATACGGTTCAAAGTTCACTTTTTTCAGAAGTTTTTTTTTTTGAAAGACAAGAAATTTAAATATATATATTTGAACTTATTTGTCCGAATTTAACAAATTATATTTCAAACTGATGCTTAATTATTTTTGTAAAAATTCCATTTTTTGAAAAAAAGGATAATGAAATCAATATTCGTCTTTACATCAAGGATATTTAAAAAATCATACCATCCTTTTTTGTAATTTTTATTTAAAATGTTTGTTAAGGTGTTGGCAATAATATATAAAAAATTTAGAGTGAGACCATGAGGGGATGCTGAGAAAATAAACATTTAGTAAAAATAATCATTTATTTCAGTAATAATTTGAGATTTTCGAATGTTTTTTTAATGAAACAATTTCAACGTTAAAACAAAACAACGTTGAAATTTCGACTTATTATTAGTAATTCTATTGAATTAAGTTGAAAAATTTCAGAAAATAACTATATCTTGGTGGAATAATACAAATAAGTTTAATAAATAATTCTTGAAACCAGGATTCTCATTCCAGTTAAACAGATCGATGATAAATATCTGAACTGTTCTAAGGAACCTTTTTATGAATTTCTGTGTCAGTTTTGAGAAATAGTAAAATTTCGCTATTTTTCTTTACCTATTGATATTTTGAAAAACTTCAAAAATCATACAAGAATGTAACTTAACAGATTAAAATAATTCAAGCTGCGTTTAAATTCTATTGTTGTTGTCTTCAACTAAAAGATTTGGAAAATTATTCAAGTTTTGAAACAAATGCATTTTAACACAAGTGTATTTTTTAATCTTTTTGAATATACCACCCTAGATTTATGTTTTTTAGCCTTTTTAGAAAATATGGAATTTTTTCATTACAATGCATATCCAAACTTTTGGGGAACACTCAATTATTATGTACGATATTGATTTCAGAAAAATCTAATCATATATTTTTGAACATGAAACAAAAATACATTAAAAAATATCAAATTATTATTACTGAAAAAAAAAATGAATTTTTTTTTTACTAAAAGTTAATTTTCTCAGCATCCCCTCATGGTCCATGAAACAAAAATACATTAAAAAATATCAAATTATTATTACTGAAAAAAAAAATGAATTTTTTTTTTACTAAAAGTTAATTTTCTCAGCATCCCCTCATGGTCCAATTTTAAATTTTGTATATATTGTTAGCAATACTTTAAGGAACACTTTAAAGAAACGTTATACAAATGGAAAATATGATCTTTTAAATACCCTTGATACAAAGACGAATATTGATATTAGTATCCTATTATTTTCGAAAATAGTGACTTTATAAAAATAATTAGAAACTAGATTTATTATTCATTAATTTAAGCCAATGTTTGCCTAAATCGGAAAAATATATCCTTAGATATAAGCATTTAAAATTCGTGTCTTTAAAAAAAAAATTCTGAAAAAAATGAACTTTGAACCGTAATAAAAACGAAACTACTATTGATGTAGTGAGTGTGTATACTGAATTTCATCGAAATCGGAAATGGTGAAGTTCGCCGGCTATTCGAAATTTTTTTTCTCCTGAATGTTGAAATAAAAATAAGCTTAGAATTCAGCAGAATAATATAATTCTCTTTTCATGCTTTATTAAAAAACTTTGATTTTAATTATGGGTGTTTCAAATCATCAATTTATTTTATATTATTATTTTTTTCATTTTGTTAAATTAATTTCAAAAGCTATGGTGTTTTATAGACAACAGCACATAAGTAAAAGTAAAAAGGAATTAAGACGATATCTCTTATAAATTCGCCGCACATTTTGAATTTTGTGGATTTCGGCTAAAAGATAATTTTTTGCAATTTTGATGTTGTGAAGTCAATTTTTATGGTCTAATATTAAAATTATAACTAGGGTTTTTAATCTCCCGACATTTTTCAACTCCATGGAATCGGGATTTTATTTAAGGCTTTTTCGGAAATTCCCGGGTATTTTGGAAAGACACAGTGTTACTTAAAAATTATGAAAACTAAACAAAACAGCTACATTTTACATATAATTTGCACGCAAATATATCTACTTTAAAATAAAAATAAATGTTTGAAGGTGAAATTTTGAATATAATTAAATAAATAGTTTATTTATAAATGTATCTATTGGGTAATAAATAAAATATACATTTATACTCGCACTCATAAACATATTATGAATACATTTGTATGGAAAATTTATTTTATTTTTACTATTTTTTTTTTTTTTTTGTTTGTGAATGCGGGTGTTAACATTTTTAAAATGCTTATTTAGAATTTCATATTTATACCCACGTCTATTAAAAATAAAACAAAAAAAAACTAAAAATGTTTCACTATTTAAGTATCTGGTTATTAAACTTTAAGAAAGAATCCGTCTTCGAGAATATTTTTTTTTTTTTTTTGAAATCGCACATGGATCCCGATCGATTTCTCCAAGACTTAAAAATAATATATGTTTTTTTTTAGTATTAAATATAGAAAGGGCAAAATAAAAAATCTGTGACGTGCATTTATCTAACATTGGCGAGGTTTTCTAAGTTTTTTGCTCTAATAGCAATGGTTTCAAACATAGAGAATTTTGAAATCTTTTCAATATTTCTTAGTTCGGGAATTATTTTTTCTAGCATTTTAATAAGCTCTTTACTTAATTACATCGAACTGGGTACAAAACAATGTAATCATCTAACCATATGTTTGTTTTATTATGGTCAATCAACGTTTTTTATAGAATTTTTAATTTTCCAAAATTGTAGAATTACATATTTTTGGTAGTTTTTAATTCCCGGGATTCCCGATAACTTCTAAAACAGGAAGGTCAAATATCATATTTTGGATTATTTGAGATTTTTAAGGAAAATATAACTCAAAATTATTTATTTTTAGTTAGATTCCAATGCTATTTTACGAAAATATAATTAAAAGACAACAGATAATATCTACATCCAAAAACATAAATTTAATCTTTAACTGAACTTGGGGTCCACATTTTTTAAAACACCATGCTTTCTTGATTACATACAAAGTAAATTCTATTAACTGATATCATGGACAAAAAAAAGATACTTAACTCATTGTGCCGTGCAAAGTAATTCTAACAAACCTTAATTTATTATAGAAATCATTGATTTAAAATACAGATAAAAATAAATAATTTTGTGTTGTTATATTTCGTATAAAATCGTCAAATATTTCATAATTTGACTTTTGGTCTTCTTAATTTCAAAGGTCAACATTGTTGAAATGTATTAAAAAAATTCAAAGTATATTTTCTATAATCCATATAATAATTTTATGTTTTAATTTTAATATAATCTGTACACTAGTTCAAAAAAATTAACTCCGCAACACAAAAATCACCAAAAAATGAATTTTTGCTGAGGAACGACGAATTTATAGTAGATATCGACCTAATTCTTTTTTAATTTTTACTTTCTGTAATGTTGTCTATTAAATAGCATAGTCTTTCCTACCTCTTTTTAAATTTATTTAATAAAATTTTTAAAAAATTTATGTTGGTGATTTGAAACACCCATAATAAAAATCAAAGCTTTTTAATATAACATGAAAAGGGGATTATATTATCTTGCAGGATTCAAAGCTTATTTTTCAGTAATTATGTTTAAAATTTGACTTATAATAACATTTTATTTCAACATTTCTAAAAAAATTAAAAACTTGTCTGTACATTTTTTACACAAATGTTCGAAAACATGTTAATGTTCTTGGGAATTTCTAACGAATTTAATACTTTCTTTTATAACTTTTTTTATTTACTTATTTATTTATTTTTGATAGAAAATTATGTTTAAATTGTTTAAAAGCCCGTGAAAAAGTAAAAAATTTCCCATATCGATAAGACTCGTGTGAGCGACATCCGATCACTCTAGCATTTTGCACACCTATAAGGAGTTACAGTCGAAATTCGAAAGTCGGCTTTTTTGGAGCAGTCTAATGTATACTCATATAAAAGTATGTATGTAAATAAATGTTAAATTATATTTAAGTATGTATTTAGATTAGAATGTAGGTATGTGTGTATATATAAAACTAATTATATCTAAGTGACTTTTATTGTATATTATAACCATTCCAGAGCAAATGTTGTGGGTGATGCTGTTGTTGATGCTGGTGCTGTTGAAGCTGAGGTGACACATTTGAATGTTGTGTAGAAAAAGCATGATGATTATTGGATAAATGAAGATGATGATCATCATCATGGCTGTACATGGAAAATTCAGGTGGTGTTGGTTGCTGTTGTTGATGTTGCTGTAATTGAATGTTTTCTGTCAAGGTGGATGCTGCCAGTGTTGTTGTTGCTGCCGTTGTCAAAGATATCGAGTTTGTTGTTGTTTGTTCTTGAGGAACATAAAAACAATTTAAATTGTCAGTGGCATTTACAAGTGTATTTAACGAACCCGATTCACAAGTTTTCAACGTTGGTGATGTTTGAAGTTTCTGCGGTGATGGCAACGATGAGGGGGTTGTAGAAGATGAACAGGAAGTTGAAGAATTTGAGGGTGTAGGTAAACAGCTTAAAGTTGTTGGTGTTGTAGTTGCAGTAGTTTTGTTGGGGGCATGCAGCATATGTGTTGGTTCTTCTGGTAGTTTTGCATATGATAAAGATTTCGCAGAATTGTTATTAACAACCAGTAAAGCAGATGTTTCTGCTGGTTGACTTGTCAACTGGGGCGAACGGCTTGATGAAGATAATACTAAAGAGGTGGTCATTGTTGCTGTTGTATGTTGAGCATCAGTGTTGGGCTCTATTGGCATTAAGTGATCTATAAAGTATTGTTCAATATTAACTTCAACATCTTCATTTGGTGGAATAGTATTTTGAGCAGTAGCAGCATATGGCGCCACATAATTATTACCATTTATTGTTGTTGTTGCTGACTTGTGTGGAGATGTTGCCATTATGTTGGAAGATTTTGTTAGCGGTGAAGATATGTTAAAATAATTTAATGGTTCAATGGTGTGTATCGTGGGAGATGACGCACAATCAGAGCGACGATATGTTGAATACTCCGACAAGCCAGTACCACCAGCATTGTTGTTATTGTAAGTTTGATATTCTAGGGAATTTTGTTGTTCGTATGTTGAACGATTTGCATAGAATTGCAAAGCATATGGTGGTAATTGATTTTGATTTTCCATTAATTCTCCATTTACATTCATGGTCCCGCCGGTATTAGCACTACTAAAGGAACAATCGTCTAAGGAGATAAATTCACGTCCTTCAATATTAAGTAAATTATATTCACTTAAAGCACTTGCATCATTGATTTGTGGAGCCATCATTGTGCGTTGCAAGTATTGTTGCTGATGTTGGCCGACTGCACGTGTGTACGGTGTTGCTGGTGGTGTTAAAGGTTGTTGATTTTCATTCCCTGCAGTACCACAAGACTGTAAGGAACTTGTAGTTGAACAAGGACTATCCAAACGTTTTGTATAGTCATAACGGTTGAACATAAAATCCGCTGTATCATCACCCATTACCATACCATTGTCCAATGATTGTCCTTGTGTTAGTAACCCCGTTGATTTACACGTATACTTTACTGTTTCACTTATGCCCATCATAGTATTGTACGCTGATTTACTATGTATTTGTTTCGTTGTTGTGGGCTCTCGGACCCTTTTATTATTATTATTGTTAGTTTTCCCATTTAGTCTTGTAGATAACTGAGTATTTGTTGTTACTGTTTTCCTATTGTGGCCATTGTTGGTCTTAACTTCTATACCATTATTATGTTTGTTGCCGTTGTCTATTCCACTCTTGTTGCTGGTGGTCAATGTCATCATTGCAGCTGCTGTTACAGCCGCATTGAAACCTTCACCACATTGTACTGCACTGGCTGTTAAAGAACGTCCTTTCTTTCTTCTTGGCTGATATTTATAGTCGGGATGCTCTTGTTTATGTGTTTTTCGCAGTTTTTCTGCCACATCCATAAACGGTTGTTTGTCAGAATCTTTTAAATTTCTAAAAAGAGCATTGAAAAGAAAAAAAAAAAAAATAAAAGTTAACAACCATTATTATAGAGAAATTTTACAAGTTGCTTAAGTTTGTTAAATTTTTTTTTTAAATTTTAATTTGTTGTGGAATATTTCCAGTCAAAAACAATTATACATTTTTATAAGAAATTTAATTGAACAGTAAATTAAATGAAAACAAATAAAAATTTTCTTAATCAATTTATGTATAATGGCGATATCAATATACAACTTAAACTCACTTCCTACCAACTTGACACCAAATTTGTGCAAAAATTAATAAAAATAATTTCTAACCAGAATTGTATTTTTCATTTGTTATTTAAGTTATTTCATCTAAATACCTTACCACATTATAACATTTTTCTAATATAGAACTGATTTTTTCTAATATAAACTGACTTTACCATTTAAATATTTAGAACTTTATATAAAAATATTTCAAATAATAATACTAAGAAAATGTTCAAATCTATTTAAAATTTAAAAATATGTGTTTCATGTTCAATTCATATTTTATAAACCTCTAAAGTAGGACACCTCGGACATTTTTGTCAAAAATAAACAAAGTTTAAGATTAAATATATATATGTGTACGTATATTATCCGATTTTAACAAAATCGGTATCAATGAAAGTGATATTCCTCTTTAACATAAAATCAAGAACCTCTAAAATAAAAAATACCAATCAATTTATCGTTGTAGTGTAAAAATTTCAAAATGGGATCTCAATGGAATCAGAAGTTTTAACAGTTTGTACAATTTTACTACCAAATTAATATCTTTCTAATTGTTTTGATACATTTATTTTCAATTTAGAATCAAAACAAATAGGAAAAGACAAAAACAAACAGTGTTGTGTATACGCAATAAAATGAATATCGAAAGAAGGCCTAATATGGGAAATATGGTCAATTGTGAAACGATCCTTATTATAACTACCCATATGATAATTACTTATGTAAAATTTTATTTCGATATTCTCATTTGTATGATATTTATGCAAGTTTAAGTATTTTTCGGGAATGTGAATTATACGGAAGCCATGATCAATTATGGACTGATCACCAAGAAATTTATTGGAGCGATATATATTTTCACAAAACTTAGTTGTGTTAATTTTTTCTCAATATTGATAATTATGTGAGATTAATGCAAGTTTAATTGATTTTCAGGAATGGGGACTATATGGGAATCATGTTCAATTATGGACCTATTATTATTCCCTCCACCACAGGTGTAAAAGATATATATAACTTCGTCATTCCGTTTGTAATTTCTACAATATTCAAATTAAGACTACGAATTTTTGAAGTTATCAAAAACATAAGAAAATGCCATAAAAAATCGCATTAAACTACTAAAATTACAAAAAAATTTACATTTTAAGTTTTTGTTATTAATTTTTGAAGTAAAGTCAATAAATAATTAAAAAAAATTATTTGTAACACATTAATTATTTTTTAATCCCATTTCTGGTAATTTCTTTAAAAAAAATTTATGTCCGTTTGTAGGAATATCCACCGGTGTGGTATAGTAAGTTTTTTTTCTTTACAAGCTCCGATATGTATCGAGGTGGTCAACTTTGGCCTACTGTAACTATCTCCATGCTTTACTTACGTATACCAGCTAACAATATTCTGAAAGCCTAACTCCTCCTCTATAGATGTTTCAAGTTGCATTATGATCGGTCCAGAAATTTAAAAGATCAGGAGTACCGTTTATTTTGCAAAAGTCCCACTGCACAGTGGTCGAAATCATTAATTCGACGCAATTTAATTCAAATCTTGAAAGCTTTAAATCGATAAATATTTTACAGTGTATAGATTACCAATACTTTTGTTTTAGATATTTGCAAAACCGTAAACGGTCAAAAATAACATATGTTGCAGCAAGTGTATAAAATAATAGGGTGCCTATTTACTCAGTGTGTATTTTTGTCATTTTATCGAAGGTAATTATTAATTTTTAAACCTAAAGTTCTTTTTCGAAAACTGAAGATATATATTAATTAAAGAATGAATGTTTGTTGCCCATGTTTATCTAGTTTTATAAAAATTTACTGCAAATGGTAACATTTGCGATTGCATTTTAAAATTTTTTTATTTTTTTAAATGTTCCCAAATGTACCTTAGTTTTATCAAATTACAGGTAGCTTTTTTATAGATATTTTGATAAAATTTGCCTGGAATAATTATATTGGTACAAGTATGAAGCATCCTGAAATTGATTATGATCGGTTCATTATTTCACCTAGTCTCCATATAAATGTTTTCCCGAAATAGAGATTTAGCGCTCATGAATGCTTGTAATATACAAATACTTTAATGAAATTCCTTACAAACAAGTTTTATTTAATTATCAATATGTGTGCCAAATTTAGTGAAGATAGGTCCATAATTGATCACAGTTATCATATGAACTTCTCGCCAAAAATCACTTTAACCCAAATTAACCTAGGGCTCATATGATAACGCAAACAATGATTACGTCAAAAGCTATACAGCACTGAAAATATTAAAAATTAAAAAAAAAATAATTATATATAAAAACTTGTTAATGATAACATGATTGAAAGTTATTTATATTATGTGTTTGGAAGCAAATAATCCTTTTTGAAACCCTTAAAAAATTATTGTTAGAAATGTAAAATATCAGCGACATGAAAATGTAATTCATATATTTTTAACACTGTCTAGGTGAAGGTCATGAAGGTCATGTTTTAATACCAGCAGCTAAAAAAGACGTTATATCGGTGACTTTTCCAACTCAAGTGGGTACACTTAATAAAATATGTTTCTCAATAACATACTAGAACTAATATAAATTGCATCTTCTTAAGAAAAATTTCCAATAAAAATCATTATTTCGAAAAATTACTCATTTTCATAAAAAAATATAAAAAAAAATCTATGTAGTGCATGGCGTAACCATATGGCAATAATAATAAACAATAATAAAAAATATTATATAAAATTAAATGTTCTTAGGCCTCATATTTGGGTTGACGTATGTAAATCCCATATAAATGTTACACAGAAAAAATTATGGCTAAAATATTTTTGAATAAGTCATTCTTTGGTTGTAAGTAAAATTTTATAAAAAAAATTATTAGATATTAACATTATGTTTTATTGGTTAAAAATTATTATATTATGTATTTTGGCAATTGCAGTAAAAAAATAAAAATGAGGAAATTAAAAAATATGAAATCCAACATTTGAAGACATTTCCTTACAGATTTTCCTAGAAACGATTAAAATTTATGTATCACTCAGACGATAAATGTAATCTAAAAAAAACTATACGTAAGTAGTATTGTTTTATTATCCCATGCCCATATTATCCTGTTAGTTAAATTAGAAATGTCCGTCCTTAGAGATAGCTGCACGAACAGTTTTTCGCTCTATGCTCTCTTCAAAGGAATCGATTGTGTTCGATACAGATCTCTCTTGATCGTTTCATCCGGATTATCCTGGTTATCCGGGCTTCATAAATAATTTTTGCGCTTTGAAGTATCATAATGGATCTACTTTTTATCATCCGTAAAAATTCGGTGCAAAAACGGTTTGGTTTTGTGGCGCATTTCAGACATGCTATGACTTATTACGACGTCTCTTGGCTTTTTTTTCTGTGGCACCTAATTTCATTGATTTTTAAAGAACCCAGTGCTTTTACATGTCTTGAAACTGTTTTTTGATTTACAGAAACAATTCTGCAAGTACTTCTTGCAGACTTGGAAACTTTGTGATAATATCCAATTCTTCATTTTCAAATATTTTTAGCTGGCCGGAACGCACATCGAAATGTCCAATTTTGGATATCAAAACCACATCTAAGACAAGTAAGTTGTTGTCAATTGAAACTAATGTTAAATTTTAATAACGATTTGATTTCTCTTTTTAGGTCAATTTGGTAATTTTTAAAACGTGAAAGAAGCGTTAAAGGATTAACATTTTTATATTGATTTTTTATATGAATGTATATTAAGACACACTATTATTTATGCATCATTTTTATTAATTGTATAAAATACCAATATTACACTTCATATACCGTATTCTTTCATGAGTTCTATACCGAATTTACACAAAATTTTTCAGATTATTTTTTCGCAACTTAATTGTAAAAAAAAAAAAAAAATTATTGATTCAAAAATTAATATTGTTTGAATATCTACTAAAAACTAAATATTATTTTTATTGTTTTACTTAAAAAAATCTATTAAACCATATGAAATTTTTAAAATATTCAAATTCATAAATAGTAAAAATATTTTATTACGAAAAAAATTAAATTTTTTTTCAATAAAACATTTACGAATTTGAATATTTGATTTTACAAATTCAGTGATAGGTACGATTTCAGTAAAAAATATAATTGATATTATAAATTTAGTAATGAAATATGAAATTTTATTTCTGTGCAGTATTGTGCTTATATTTGAAACCAACAACTTTTATATAAGTAGAAAGCAAAATGAGAAATTTTATGAGTATCGGTTCATAATTATCTATAGCTCCCATATAAGGCCTGCTTTCGGAAATTTCTCTAAAGTGTATATATAATAATATTAACTTTATATTAAGACTCAAATATATTAAAAGGGAACTGAAATATTGCCGAACTCCTAAAAGGTTTAATGTATCTTATTATTAATCCAATAGTGTCTACTACTTACGCCCTAAAAGTTCTAAAGATTCTAAAATTAGAAAGTTCCATTGTCGCCAAAAAAAACATAATAGTTTTGTAAAAGTGGGCGTGGTTTTTAATAAAAAAAAACCTTTTTAATCAAAGAGTGTTATACGTGAATTGAGTTTGATGCAGTTCGCTGCAACAACTGTTTTTAAAATGTGGGCACTTTATCAAACTCTAGCAAAGCACAAGCTATGTGCAAATTAAGCAATTCAATACAAATATTAACAGTAGACTTCACTATTATCCAGTTACGAATTTAAATGAATAATTTCGACCACTGTGAACTGTACCCTGTTTAATATAAATAAATATTAGTTTTCATTTAAAAATAAAATACAATTGCAAATATTTTTGCGTATAGAAATTAAAAAATAATTTAACTGATTAAAATAATGAAATTATTTTATTTGTAATTATTTCTATTTTTTTGCTTAAAGTTAAGTTTTTTAATTATAATTGATCTTCAAGGAAAATAAGTATGTAACGAATGAATACCAATGAATAAATCAAATACATAATTAAATTGCCTTATCAGCATTCACATTCATATTGAACAGTATTGAAATTCTGTATTTAATATATATATATATATATATATATATATATATAAATATAAATATATTATTATATATATATATATATATATATATATATATATATATACATACATATATACAAGTATGTATGCTTTCATTTACTGAATTAAATTAAATGAACATACGTAAATCTCACAGCAATTTGTTTTCTTCTTATCTCGGGCTTTTCATTGAACCATAAAATTTGGTTTTTATTTTTAATTGTCACAAAGATGTTGATATACAAAAAATAAATATTAAAATAGATTGAGTAACAAATAAACGAAGAAACTTTTTTCTTTCCTTTTAATTTCAACAAAAGAAAAACAGATATTTCTTTTTTGTTCAATTATGTAAAACATATTCTTTTAATTAATTAAAATAAAATAAAAAAAAATCCTATGTCTATAAATAAATGTTTCTCATTTTGTTTGTTATGAATAAAAGATCTAATAAGTTATATACTTTTTATTTTGTTCAAATTTTATATGGTTTTTATTTTTTATTTCTTTTTATTTTTTATTTATTTATAAGCTACAAACCAAATTTGCAAAAATATTTTTATTAATTTCATTATTCATACGTTTATGAAATATAAATCTACATATACAAGAAATCCTTTTAATATTGATGTACTTACTTCCATAATTTTCCTAGAGATTTGCTTAACTCGGAATTTTGTAAATGTGGATGTTGTTGAGA
Organism: Protocalliphora azurea; assembly: GCA_932274085.1. Classification (NCBI taxonomy): domain Eukaryota; kingdom Metazoa; phylum Arthropoda; class Insecta; order Diptera; family Calliphoridae; genus Protocalliphora; species Protocalliphora azurea. The sequence continues at coordinate 171,444,986 of OW026519.1, forward strand.
CATTACACGTCTGGCTGCTTGAGCCCATACCATAAATGCGTTCATAGGACGTTTGATATGTTCCTTTTTACGATCCGATGGTTGTCTGTAAAAAAATATAAACAGAAAATGAAACATAGATATATTAACGTGAAATTTACAGTCAATCCTTCATATAAAAATAGAATTTATTTCATAAATTTTTTTTAGTATTAAATATACAAACGTATGTAAGTACACAACCAAAAACTTTGGTTGTCATGTAATATAATAGCTCTTCACTACTAATATCTTAACTGCTCTAGTGTCATCAGTAACTTATATTATTACAAGTAGGCATTTTAGAAAGTCATTACTGAGATGTCATTATAAGAACTAATTACTTCCAAGCCATTCAATAACTCATTAATTTTAAAGTATCACATAAGTCATTATTAGTGAAAACAATAGAAACTAGTTACATTTTAGGTTCCAAATAACAATTTAAATGTCAGAATATAAAAAGCAGTTTTTTTATTCTATTTGTGCTTTAAACCTAAAAGGAATTAAACATTTCAAAAACTTAGCAACGACATATCTTTTATGGCGTACCAATTAAAGTTTTTAAGTTGCAATTGTGAATATATTATATGCATAAACAAATTATGCCTTTTAATATACTCGTATTCATCCCTTCTTTAAATATATGAATTTTTAAAAATTTGTAGTTACCAAACTACTTCTATGTAATGTAGACGGTACTTTGTTGTCATTGAAAAGTAACTATATCCATAGGTACATGCCATTATCAAGTTTTTGCTGGGTATATTATAGATATAACTTTTTTCGTCAAAAAACTTACAGGGTACCTCGATATGGAGAATACCGCGGTGATATCAGAAATAATTTTTTAAGCCATTTTTGGACAAAAACTTCACGCATCGAATGCAATTTCTAAAATCTTTCGGGAAGTTTTGTGTTCAAAAATTTATAATTTTTTTTTTTTATAATTAATGTTTTTAATATTATGTGTAACTCAAAAATATTTTTTAATTGTTGGTTAATATTAATTCTAAGATCGAAATATCAAGTCAGATTTAACATATATTGTGCTTAATAAGATCTGTGATTACTTGGCACAAATTTTCTCGAAACATACGATTTTACGAATTAAAAATTTTAATTTTATTAAAGTTTGAAATTAAAAAAAAATCAACATTTTCGCATTAACGTCCCCCTTTATGTGAACAAAAATTAACAAGCAACCTATATATTATATTAAACAAGTAAGAAATTTGTGCCTTAAAATGATGTTCGAGATTTTGGGAAGAGGATCTAATATGGGGTCTTCCGCCATTTATGGACCGATCCTTGGCATTCCAATACACTCTTATATAAAACTTATTCGTGCAAAATTTTATTGAAATAAACACATGTGTGAGATGGATGGAGGGACGAATGTCGTTAAATCGGCTCAGAAAATTATAATGAGTCAGGGATGGAAAAGTTAATACTATAATACTTCTTCTAATACTTGATATTCCTTGATACTCCACAATTCGAATTAAAAATTTTAAAGTAAAAATACATTTTAAAGATATATAATTTTTGAATTTTTTTTCTAACGCATTTGATTTGGATTTACAATTGGTGTTCAAAAGTAATAATGAAATTGTAAAGAACATTATCTCTGATCAAATGCTGGTTCTTTGAGTTCCCAAAAAATTAGACACGTAATTAGGACAATTCAAATAAGTTTATAGGGCAAACAAATTACGTTATAGAAACATTTGAATTGTAGGTTCAATTTTAATAAAATTGTAAAATCTAAAATTTATGTACAGTCATTACTGAAAACTACAAGTATTAATGCTCTGCAAATCTACTTAAAGTGAAAATGTTCCGAATTTCAAAGACATCAGATAATGAATTATATTTTAGAAAAACTAAAGCTGAAGCTTCCGCTTTTAAAGAATTTATCTTATACGATTTTTTTCTTTCTAAGTTTATTTCAATAACAGGGCCACATTTTATTAAGATCGTCATATTTTGCTATAATATTTAGCCTGAATAAAATCATTTCATGATTTGGTATCGTTTTCATTTTAGATATATAGATTACATTCTTTGAGTTTTGCACTGAATAAAACATAAATATTTATCAAAAATTTTAATTTTAGTACACCGAGAGTGAAAAAAGTATTGTTTGAAATTTATTTTTATGCCAAAAAGTATTTTCATTTTCCATCTCTGTTCTGAGTCGATAAGTATACTTTAAGGTAGGCGTTGAAATATTTTTTCTGTGCGTTGTAAACATCAGCACAAAGGCATAATACCCCAACCACCAAACCAAAAAGGTATACCCCTAATGTATACATGTATATATATCCTGCATAAAGTTCTTACGGCTTTTTTCAAAAATTATTTTCTCATATACTCGTAACACAAACAACCAACCACTCAGTTATTCAGTCGTGTTATCAATATTGACTGTTTAAATATTCAAATGTTTTTGTACTTTCATATTCTATTTTTAAATGTTTTTCTTTTTTATTATTTTTTCTTTAATGCTGCTTTCTTTTTTTAACTGAAAACAAAATTGAAAAACATACTTCAGCAAGTGTAACGACAACTGCTCTTGAACACGTTAACTGTTTGCTTTGTTAGCTCATTTCACACACACTGTCGCAGCAACACAAATACACATATATATTCATCCCTTCAAACATTTAGATTATAAACTTGTTGCCAATCTTCCAGATCTCACTTCTTAGTATCTTCTAGATGATTGTCGGAAGATTGTTCTAAGGTTAAAAAAACAAAGAACATTGCCATTGTACATTAATTGTCCATAGGTCACTGCTTAATGACTTCTAGATGATTGTCACCTGTATTTACGAAATTTACAAAAACAAAATGCATTACCATCGTCTTTTCACCTTTCAAAAGTACACCGGAATAATACGACAATTCGAATTTAACAAAAACAAAATACAGTTTTTTATAAAAAGAAAACAAGAAGAGAAGCAGGTAAAATCATGTATTTCAGTAATAATTTAACTTAGGTACAGTTTGGTTGTATTACTAAAAGTTTTATAATCAATTAAATATTTTATAATCAAAAGAGGATATTTTTATTTACTATTGGCCTATAAAAAAATAAAATTCAAAACTTGTGCTTTGCAAAAATGTGTTGTCACATTCTTTGCATAAAAGGTAGAGTAAAATTAAAATAAAATTTGCTGTTAATCTTCTTTTATTTTTTCAAAGGTATCGGATTTCATTTGGATTTCCCTCAATAAAAAATTTAATTTTATGTGAATTTCTTCTTTTGTAGTGTACATCAAATATGAAAGAAAATATGAAGTAAAAACATTAATTTTAATTATAAATACAGAAATAGTAGAAGTGCAAAATCATCTTCTAGAAGAGACTAAGATGTGAGTATTGTCCGGGTGTCATCCAGAAGACTCTTCTCGGATACTTCTAGAAGTGTTCTCTTCGAGACTTCTAGAGGACTCTTCCACGAAGAACAACTCTTCCCGACGGAAGATGATTTTAATGATACTTTGGCTATAGTTTTGAATTTCAACTTCTGAAAAACTCTTCTTAGTGACATCCGCAATAGGAAATGTTTGCAGGGAATAATCATAAAAAAGTTGGTCCAAGAAACTTTTAATAATTTTTTGAGTACTATCTTGTTACACTTATGCTGTGATATATGAAAAAATAATTCTCAACATGAGATAAAAAATTAATGAATTTCATTATTTTATTTGTAGGATTCTTGCGATTTGCAGGATCATGTATAGATCTAATGGAACTGATTCGGTCAGCAGAATATCGTTTATGCTAAATTACAGAACTCTAAATATTGCAAAGTTATGCAGTAACAGTTTTCCTTAATAAAACAGGCAAATCTCACAACAAAGATGATAAAAAATAAACATTTCCGTTCCGAACAGGCCGATTAATGCATTTGTATGCCCTATCTTTGTGCCTATCAATGATCTACAGTCTATTATCCTTCTAGGTTTATGTCTTTTAAACGTTGTATTCGAAAGTTTTGGACCTTAATTTTGCGACAGGGAAATCGATACAATGTTAAACTTTAAATTAAAGATTTTGACTATTTTGGCTATAAAAAGCACTAAGTTTTTGAGTTCATTTTTCAGCAATTTTTTATTTATTATTATTTTTTTTTATTCATTAATAGCTCAGCAAAAAAACGAGCAAGTGCTTCTAAAAACAAACTTTCTCACAACTTCAAAAGTAGAACTAAGCGCTTATTTTGCACATTTTTGGAAGTTATTTTGTATGCAACATTCTCGGTAACCACAAATCTTATGATTCGAATAACAATATATAGAGTTTTTTGCAAAAATACCACAAACTTGAATTTCAAAAATTTTAAAAATTTCATTTTCTTCATTCCCGTTTCGAATTTTTACCAACGATTTTGAGGTGGGGACATGATGAGTTCCTACTATTCTAATCGAATGCATGAAATAGATCCCAAACAGTACAAACGACTCAATTAGACAGATCTTCAATTCCGATTTATCACTTTTTATAGAATAAATTGGTTATTAAATTTCAAATATAGTAAAAAATATTTTTGTTGTTATCTAGAAAACTTGAACCAATTAAAAAAAATAGTAAAGATTAAAATTCAACACCTTAAACAACCTTATACCACAATTCATTAATACTTTTGACATTTATCTAGACTTTGTTTGACGACTGGATTTCTAACAATTTACAGACAATCACTGTAAAAGTGAAAAGTTTTGTTTCACTAAAACTTTTTCATTTTAATATTACATGCATTTATAATAATATAAGGCCTATCACGAAACGATTTACCCTTTTTAAAACTTCATAAAGTATTTTGAAATTTACTAAATATTTAATCGAATTGATTAATTCATATAGGAGCCGGAAGTAAGCAGAATAATAATTATATCAGTGTGGGGGATTAATTCAATTATGTTCTATTAAATCAGCCTATTCACAATGGAAAACAGGGCAGCTAGACATACTACACTTTTCGTTTTTTATATATTTTTTTAATACGAAAGTATGATACCAAATTGATGATACCAAATTAAACATCTTCTCAAATATCAAATAATAATTTTCCCGACAAAAGAGGAATTCACAAATGGCAGAGTGTATTAGTTATCAAACTGATTCAAACTTTATTCTTAAATATAATTCAAATGTGGCTGTAAAAGTAAAAACGATAATTTTTAGTTTTATCCCAGAACTAGTCAGATTCATAGCTTTTAGTCAGAATTAATAAAAAATTGTGAGAAAATAAAAAAGTTTATAATTTTTTATATATAATATCTATTACAAATTGTACTATTTATTTCAAAAATTACACAGAATCTCTTCCATTTTTTAAATAATTTATTAATAAGACTTTAATAAATCCAATAAATTTAATATTTTTCCCAAATTTGGAAATTCTGACTTAAGTTTACGAATTAATTAAGAATAATATTTTTTATTTTTAGGTTTGAGAATGATTGAAAACTGCATGATATCAAATTGAAAAAAAATTTATTTTCATGATTTTAATCTCAATTAAAAATCAAACTTAAAATGTAAACTTTTGGTCTATATATAAAAAAATTATTTGATATCAAACATTAAAATCTTAACGTAAATTTGGTGTATATTTATTATACAAAAGGTTTGGAGGGTCGTTCTCGAGTTGTAATGTCAAAGCTATTGCTTATGAGAACCCCTGTCTTAAACCATATTTTTTTTTTTTTTTTTTCAAACCATATTAATATTACTATTCACATAACAATAAAATATTACGAATAAATATGCTTTTCACGGTTGAAAAATATAAAATATATATTGTATCTTGCACAATATATGATGGTACAAATAAATAAAATTAATTAATGAACAAATAATATGTAAATATTTGTTTTTGGATAATAACTACGTTTCTCTGCTAATTTGAAACAAACTTAAAAGACTTATTATTTCTAAGAATAATAATTTTGAATTTATGTGTTTTATTTTAATATATTTTAAAATGGAATAATAATATGATAAAATGGAATAGCAGTATGACAGAATGGAATAATAATGTGATAATATGGAATAATATAATAAAATAGAATCATAGTCTGATAGAGTGGGATAATAATGTAGTAAGGCATTATGATAATATGGAAAACTCGAATCATAACATAGAAAAATGAACCTTAAAATTGGACACAATATGATAAAATGGAATCATATCAATTAGTAATCATAGTCATATATAGTTTTAGCTGTGACCATATTTTTTAATCATACTATGTTGCTCTTAGATTACGGTCACCACAACTATATTTTTTCTCTGCGTGCAATGTTGTAGAACAAATAAAATAAATGTATTTCTTACACAATAAAATTTATATTCTTTAGGACCATAAAAGAAATAAAATAAATTTCGCATGTAGACGTACTCCCTTCTACATATTCACAAAATTTTATTCATTCACCATCGGTCAACTTAAAGTTTATTTACTCCAATGCAAAAAAGAAAAACAAACAAATTTATAAAAGAAACATCAAGAGTCTAAACTTTAAACTTAAGCTGTCAAGTAAATCAAAATTTAATTAGAACCTTACTCAAATGCACAATGTTAACAAAGGACATTTGAATGTAAGAAATTATTTATTCTATTATTTATTTTAACGTACATACATACTAAGTTTAGGAATACTTAAATTTTTGGTTTATTTTAGTAACTTTTTGTTTCTTTTTCAAATAAATACATACATATTTTCAAAATATTATTACTACTTAATCTGTGGTCATATTTAGACAAACTTGATTAAAATTGGGTGACTAAAAAAATTTTTATCTTGCGAGTGTTTTTTAGCAAAAAAAAAGATTTTCTTAATTAAAAAAAATAATAATAAATAATAATAATTATTTTTTTGCTTATATAAAACTTATTTATGTCAAAGATGAACTTGAACCTCATTATGGTTCTTTATTAGTATATTTAAATACAAAAAACCATAATTTTTGGAATTAGATTGTATTCGGAACAAAATGTGGCCTACAGCGATTTTTGAAAATTACGATACCGAAAACGTTATCATAATTGTATGGAAAAATTATATCATAAGGAAAGGTACACTATAGTCCATAAGAACTATAGTTTTCGAATCGCAAATGATTGTCATATGTGATAATTTCTATCATCTAGTTTATATCGTTGCGATATCATTGTAATATCGTTTGGTTTATTGGGTTGTATGGTATTTATGCATGTTAAAGTGACTTTCGAAAGAGGGACTTATATGGAAGCTATGGCCAAATATGAACCGATCTCATTGAAATTTTACACACATATTTATACTTATACAAAACACATTTATATTTATGATCGTAAACCTTCATCAAGATGTCTTTAAAATTGCACCCTGTACTTTATGTACTTTTACATGGATAGTCAGCTATACGAGTATCATTAAATCGGCTCAGAAAGTGCTTCTGAATCGATTGGTATACTTAAAGGTGGGTTTGTGACCAATATTTTTGTGCATAATAATAAACGAATAAAGGATTATTATGGTCGTAAACAGAGTTGTCAGATTTTTTTGAGCTTCTGCCGCCAAATTGTTAATCAGAAATCTCCAAAAATTGCTAAATTAATTTTTTTTTTTTTTTTTTGGTTTTTTAAACTTTTAAAATTAAAAGTTGTTTATGAATACGGGGGTAAATTATTAAATTTAAGCTAAAAACTTTTTTAGCCCTTCAAAATGAAATAAATCAAAAATGAGGGCTTTTAAAAATGATTAACACCACTAAATTCAGCGTCATCGATTTAGTTTAACCCAATGGGTGCCCACATTGTTAAAAAACTTATTTTTATTTCAAGCACAGTTTAATTAAATAAACAAAAAAATACAACTTAGAATACCCTTTTTAGATCACAAGCTTTTAAAATTTATTGAACTTTATTATATTTTTTTAAAGAAGAATTCTAACATTATATAATAACATTGGTCATATTAAACTTATAAATTGTTTTAAAGAATTAATTTATTCATGGACATTCATTTCATTGTAACCGAAATCATTAATAAATATCCTTAATACATTTGTAAGATGATGGAAAACAAATTATCAAACATTTAGTACATAAATATATAATATATTTATAAATTAAGGCTCTTCATTTTCCTATATAAGCAAATGCTAAAAGTAGTCGATTTCTAGTATGAAAATTTAATAGTTTTTCTCCACAATTACCTATTTAATCAAATTTTAAAAATTAACGAAACAAATCGCCACCATATTATATACCGCCAAAAAATTCGCCGTGTCGCCAAACGGAAAATTTAGTCGCCAAAAGCAATTAAAAATCGAAAGGTTTGACGAAAAATCGCCACATCTGCCAGCCCTGGTCGTAAATAATAATATAAAAAAAATAATCTAGCTTTTTCATATTATGATTCGAATCTATTATATTTTGATTCGGTTTTATTATATATAGTTTATAAAAAATTATCAACATTTTCCAAATTTATCTTAATATGATCAAACATTTATTTTTCATTTACTATTTATTTGATTCTTTATACATTGTACAAGATAGTACAAAGATATTTATTATTAACTAATTAATTTATAATTTATTAGCTAATAAATATCTGCTTGAATCACTCCAAATATAACAAAACCTTGTGTATTTATACTTTTTCATATATAAATTAAATGAGAATTACAATGAAGTTGAAAAACAAACATTAAAATAAAATATATTTGAAAACAAATATGTTATGCATTTCTCAATTATATTTGCATAAAGCGTACGTTTTATAGTTATTTGTAACATTTTATTTTTTTTAGAAATAATAATATTAACATGGTTTAAAGCAAAATATTGTTTAATTAAAAAGGAATAAATTTGCCAACATTTAATGGTTATATAAACAATGATACATTTTTCTTAATAATAAAATTTTGTTTCTTGTAAAAATTAAAAAAAATATATAAAATGCAAACACTAAATGACAAAACTTAAACAAAAACAATGTTACTATGAACATAGCATCATTCAAATTAATGGAAATTAACAATGAGATCATAATATTATTGCAGTAAAAATGCTGCAACCATTTTTTTCTCTGCGTGTGAATTTAAATTATTAATATATTTTTTTAAATGTAAGGTAGAAGAAGAAGCATTCGCTACTTTTTTCTTTAAAGAAACCTCTTCTCGTAAACCCAAACGATATCTAAAAACTTTCTGTGCTTTTTATTACTAACGAAATTAACGAAATTTTTAATGAATTTCTGTAGTGACCAAAAACTGCGAAACTACCCCAAACATATGTGATTAATACAAAATCATTTGTCTAAGTATGGCATTTTTATTTAATTTTAATACCGCAATTGACAAAACAAGTAAAAAATAATATAATTAATTCAAGTTTATGTAAAATAAAAAAATAAAAATAAAAAATTATTAATAATACAGATCCAAAATCAGTGCATTGTGAAAATCATTATATGATTTTTTTTTTTTTTTTTTTGTTAGAATTCTGTAAAAACGAAAGAGTATATATGTACAGTGAAAACCCTGCAGTTAGTAAGTATCTAGTAGCTGATTATAATATTTGTAGAAGATAAGTCCGGCCTACCAGGAGACTGCTCCCCAAGAGGAGTCTTATACACCAGTGATAATTTGTTCACACTTTAAATAAAGTTATTAAAACAGCTTTTGTCAATTCTTTTGCATTACTACCAATTTTATAACAGTGAAAAAATCTTAACTAAATCCCAAATTGTCACTTAAAATATCACATAAAATACCCAGAGCCAAATATTTTCGAAGGTATCGAGAAACAATTAATCACGTTTACCTCCGATCAAACGTAAATTGAAAATATAAAATTTTAAAGAATGAAAGATCTGCGATAAAGGAAAACAATCATTTAGTGCCAAAAAAAATATTACTTCATTTTCAAGATAATTGGCAATGTCAGATTGTCTTTATATCGAATGCTCCCCCCTTTCACCTTACATAAAATTTAACCACTTACTTGTTTAGTAAAAAGAAGAAAATATTTTTTTATATAATTCACTATTTTTGCTGAAGTTAAAATATTTTAAAAATAACAAATATGGACCTGGTAATATATTTTAATTGAAAATCTAATTTTAATAAATTAGAATTTGTTCCTTTCATTTTGGTTCAGTTTAGCGCTTTTTAGTTACAAACAGTTGATGACGCTGCTCCCCACCTTTGGTGGTGTAGGATACAAAAAGAAGTTTTTATAACCAAAAGTATTAAAAAAAGGAAAAAATTACATTATATTCAGAATATTTCAGATGTTGACTCATATTTTTTCAATAACTTTTTCCAATGAACATATTTATAAGCTTTTTAACACCAACTTCTTAAGATAAGTTCAAGCTACCAAAATATTTGACACGAAATATTTCATCATGTTTTCTCAAAATTCTTGCGACTAAATACAGAGTTGATTTTTTGTTCACATTACGGTGATATAATACAGAGTTGATTTTCTGTTCACAATACGCTCATTTATTTGACGTTTTTTGTTTGATGCAACAACTATCAAATATTGTAAAATACGATACAAATTATTTACTCACAATTATTTAATTAAACACACAACTACCACAAATTTATTTGACATTAATTATTAAATGAATTTGTAGGAAATTTGAATTTTTATTTCTATTTTGTTCTATTCAGTTTAGAACATACTTCTGAGAGAATTTCGGAATATGTAAATGTCAGGGTAATGTTTTTTTAATGCAGAGTGAAAATGATAGATTAAATTTATAATTTTATGCACATTAATAAAAATTACTGCTGGTAATATATATTTCACGTTATATTTATAAGTAATTTACGTTTATACATATATATATATAAATATATATATATATACTCTTAATATATACATAAAAACAGAAATTTCTTTAACTCAAGCCGCCCACCGCATCAGCTATTATCTTTTTTGGGTAATAAAAATATTTCGTGCTCACATTACACAAAGCAAATATTTGCAAAAATCGCCAAATATTAGCGTAGTGGGAACTTTGCTTTAGGAATAGTATCACAATTATTTAATGAATTTTACAACATTCAAATTAGCATTTCGGATGTGAGCGTGTTTGCTGTAGACAGATGGACATCGACTTAAAATTGAAAATAAGAAAGCTTAATTGGGTCTCCAATGAATTTTTAGCTTTAATACACGGAATCGAACTCTTAGTGGTGAAGAGTACAAAAACGAAAACATTATAAAACTTAAATTAAAATAAAAACATTTTCAAAAATTATTTCACAACAATAATAAATTAAATTTCCGTGCCTTGTTTTCTTTCCATTAGTTACTTTGTAAACGAAGTCCACTTAGAGTGAATATGTATCGTTTTAATAAGATTTTGTTCAACTCATTTAGTTTTTAACAACAATACTAATTACCATTATTGCAGAAAAAGAAAACGAATAAAGGCAAAAAAACATTGGAAAGGAAAATATGAAATGGAATAAAAATGACATTAAAAAAGTGCATAAAACATATTAGTTACTCATACTTACTGGCAGATACTGATTAGTATGATATGAAGCGTATACAAATGTATTTTTTATATTTATACAGAGATAAAATGATACTTACCCAGCAGTTCAAGTGGTGGCAATGTAAGTATAACTTTATGACAGCACTCGATACCACAGAGTATAAACAGAGACGTTATAATTGACGTAAAATATGACGGATGAGATGGCGATATTTTCTGCGTAGTGATAACTTTTGTTTACTTTGATTACCAGTATTTCTCAATTTTAGGTTAGGTAGGTTATTTGACACATTCTGTAGGAATGTCCTTAAGTAATCTAGGGTATATTAGTTTAGATATTTCAAATCGTCGACTTCACTATATTTTTGTAATCTATGGATTGTTAATAAACTTCCTTATAAGTTAAGCAAATGTTAAAATAACTTATCAACTCGTGATTCATTAAATAATCAAAATCATTAGTAGAATTACTACAAAAGAATCATTCACAAAAACTGCACGGAACAATTTATAAACATTCACTCAAATACGTATGAATATAATATGTAAAATTCAGTTCAGAAAACTAAACAGACGAACCAAAAATATGTAAAACGATCTAGATGTAATTTTTCGTGTTAGAAATATTTCCTTCCATCCTGTGAACTCATATGGTCATAAGTATAGTGGCAAAAATGTATGAAATTCTATAAACAAGTAATCTACCAAAAACTTATATAAACGAAAAAAAGACATATAATTCTGCTGCGGATACACTTTCGTTTGTCATCTGTCAGTCACACTACAACAAATATCATTTTACTGTGATTTGAAGCCATCATCTCATTCAAGAGTTGAGATACAAAAAAATGATATGAGCCCACGAACAACATAGAACATATAAACACTCACACAAAACAAAAACAAACAGCGAAAAAATATACAATGTAATTAACGCATTCGCAACAAAATCCAAAAAAAATATCGAGTGAAAAATATGATCAACCAAATATGTATTTATAAGCAACGGAAGAAATTCATGGTATTTTGTAACCAACAAAAACAACAAAATTAAAGAAACTAAAGTTGAAACGTCATAATATTTAAACGATTGTGCATCATACATATGTATTTCTCCTTTTACGTACTCTGTTGAAAATATAAAGAAATATTTCCAGAATTATTCTCGCATGCAGATAGATGTACTTGATCTGATTTAAAATTTGCTTGATTTTGTTTTTTTTTTTTTTACTTGCAAATCCGTTTAATTTACTTAAGCATATTTATGCTCAAACAAAATATGTGGCGAATTCTCATTGCATTCTGAAGTTTATCAGTTTAATTTTATCATTTAATAACATTAAATATGATTACAGAGTGTAATGGAGGATTTCGTAGACAATTATTATGAGTTTTTATACTTATCGTAAAATTAAAAGTTAATTTCCATCAAGAAAATTCTCTTTGGCATTTTCGACCATACATACATATAAAAAAAAGCAAATTATATTACATTAAGTTCGTTGTGGTTTTTCTTAGCAAACTTTATTTTATCATAATTTATAAGTACAAATAAACTAAAAAAAACAAAAATCTTATGGAATTTTGATATAACTTTTGTATATTTTTTAAAAACTTTTTACAGTAAAACATTGTTGAATGAGAAGATTTGATAATAATTTATGTAGGTATAATGAAGGTAGGATGAAAAATCAATAATACTGGATTAATAAAAGTACAATCTTGAACAAAAAGTTGAGCAGTTTGTTGAGTAGTGTGTGTGGCCCCAAAACAAAAATATTCTTAATATTCTTATAATATTCTCGATTTCTAAAATTTTTCCCTCGGGAATTAGATAAAAAATAAAAGTCCAATTTCATATTTCTTGATTTTTTTTTTTATTTCTCCCAAGGAAATTATAATTTCTATTAAACTTTTACTAGTTTATAGCTCTTTTCGTTTGAAATTTTAGCAAAACTATTAACAAAGAGAAATTTAAAAAAAGTGCTCTAAAATAAATTTGAAAATAAATAAAAACGGAAAATAAGAAAATTTACTTTACCGTCATAAATTTTTCTTTAATTTTTTGTTTGTGAATGAATATTAAATGAAAAATTAGAAATATCTCAAAAATACCGCCATATATTCCTTCGTAGATAAATTAATTTATATATTCCCTTATAGAATTTCTTTTAAAGGGTATGGAAGATAAAAATGAGTGAAAAAAGAAATATTTGCGATTTTTAGATTTAATAAAAAGTTAAATTTCTTCATCTAATTCTTGTATTATTTCTTTAATATGGATGCTTCACTAGAATCGAGTGCAATATGCAATATCGTCTATGTTTAAACCCTACTCTACAATAGTGGGTAGGGTATTAAGCATTTATGCTGATGTTTATAAGACCTACCCTAAAATATAAAATATAATAACTACGACCAGTTGAGTCGATTTTACGATATCTGTTTACTCGTCTGCCCTTCTTGGTTCTTAGGCCTTATATAACCTAAATACAAAGCCTATAAAAATTAGTTAAAACTCGCTCATTACTTCACCTAGCCTCCATACAAATGTCCTCTCGAAATTTGGTTTAACGCTTATAAATCTCTTAGTGTGACCATATTCTACAGAGTTCAGCACAAATAAAAATGTTTTAACCTTAAAACACTCTATAAATTGTTATTATATTTAATCACAGCTAGAATACAAGACATTCCCGAAAATGTCTTAAAAGTGCCTAAATTAGTATCACGATACAATTTTGTATACTTATATGGTTTTGTAAAATTATAAATCATAATTCTAAATTATAGATACTAATGAGAAAGATACTAGGTACTGGATCCAGATATCTTAAAACTGTACATGTTCGTATAGGAATCTGTATCTCTTGTTCTTTTAACTGCGATAATGTTCATTAAAGGGAATTCCTAGTCGACTTGCATAATTTCCTAATAGCCAGTGAGTTGTTAATACTGCTAACAGTCTTTAAGTTTACTTTCGATTTTGGATCATAAGTTGCTAGTGCAAAAACACCATATCAACCGTAGTACGCCTCTAATTCCAATACATACCGATTTATGAATTCTATATTGCTGGTTTGTTGCCATACGTAAAGCTTGGACGTACTATATATAGAAGCGTATTTTCATTTAAATATTTTAGGACTAAGTCTACAGTTTACACCGAAATTCTTACAAGAGTTGTAATAGACCACCGCAGCCTTCCAGACTCTATTGTGAGTGTTTGGAGTTATACCTAGATATTTCGCATTATCTAATAAGGGAATTTGCAGTTCCTTAACTGTGGCAGTCTGAAGCTTTGAATTTTGATCCTTATTGTTAACAGTACCAATTCTGTACTGTGGCTCAATTGCTGAATAATCCTAAAGTATTGGATATTAAGGAATGTGAAAGCATAATTTTAATTTCTCCCTTACAAACTTGCATCGTTCGAAGATCGATTTTTCACTAGGAACTTACAGAATTAGTTTCAATTTAACCTTAAACTATATTCATAAAACATAACAAGAAATTAGACTTTATGAAAATTAATCAGTTAAAATATTAAATGCTCCTAAATTTCCATTCAAATATTAGTATTTAGATATTTTTTTAAAATAAAATGTTATTTTAAAAACCGGCTTTTTATGTTAAAAAAAACCGGTCTATTTCACATTCGAAAAATGGACAGTTTGAAAAATCCGACAGTATTTAAACCGAAAAAACCGGTTGGAAAACCGAGTCGATCACCCTAGTATTAACCAATTGCTGATGTGCTTCTCAGCATCTAGATTAATAAGAGTATATTGAATTGTAAGTGGTATCACGCTATTGAAAGCTTTCTTTATATCTAAGAAGTTTGTTTAAATTCGGAAGGGTCCTTAGAAATAGGTTATCTAAATATTTGTAAGCATCACTGCATAAATTTGAAAGGTGAGGCTTCATGATTCGAAGTTCTTCGCGTTATCAGGCTACGTTTTGCCAATTCTGAGAATAAAAATGACCTTAACCTTCCTCCAGTTAGCAGGAGCACTTCTAAGGAAGAGACAGAGTGTAAATATTATGTGAAGCCAGTTTATATATTTCTTGGCACTTTACAGCATCCGGACGCAGAATATCATCAGTACCAGATGAATGGATTGTTATCAATCGCTCATGAAATTCTATCATAGAAAATCCGAAGCAACATCTCTACAGCCTGGAAGTAAGTATTTAGAATATCAGTTAATTCCACTGATGATTCTAACCAGTAGTTGTCCTTCCTTTTATCAAAAGCAATAACAATAAATTTTAGGTATCCAGTACCTCAATAAGTTTTGCTCAAAATTTTAAATTCATAATCTGTTTACAATACATACAGAAGTATTTAAAATAAAAATGCTTTTCTAGTTATTTAATATCCAACTCAATAGTTTCTATGTCCATCAAAATGTCCTTTAATGCTATATAATTCTTTAATAATTTATTTACAGTAAACATTTTATTTTCACTTTCTTTTCTTTCTTTCTCCAAACCCCAACTGTAAAAAGGATATAAAAACGCCTAATAGAAAATGTCTAAACCTTTTAGATGTTGAACCATTATTTTTGTTGACTTTAGTATCGTCAAATAAATCTTTATTTTTTATATAGTTAGCATGAATGTACGTTAGACTACTCCAAAAAAACCAACTTTCAAATTTCGACCATAGCTCCCCCTAGGATTCTTCTTTTTTATGTAGAAACTTAGTGTGCAATATATTAAAGTGTAGCTGACACATGCCGCATCGATCCTGAAGTTTGTATGGTGCATTCATTCATATAGAATATATAATATAGATATAATTATCTATCAAACAGGATAAAGAAAGTTAAAATCGGTTAGAAAATGTTAAAATTTTTAAAAATTCTCCCGATCATAATAATAATTACTGAAAAATAAGCTTTGACTCCTGCAGAATAATACAACTCCCTTCTCATGCTTTATTAGAAAATATTGACTTATATTACAGCTGCTTTAAAACACCAATTTCAATATCCTAAAAATTTTGTTTGACAAATTTAAAAAAAGATCAGACAAAACTACGGTGTTTTATAGACAACTCAATAGAAAGTAAAAATAAGAAAAAATTAGGTCGATATATCTTATAAATTCGCCGCACCTTGGATTTAAATTTGCGAATTTTGGCAACAAGGCATTTTTTGGGATTTTTGTGTTGTAGGGTCAATTATTTTGTACCTACAACATGTATAACATGACATTTTATATTTTCGTTAAAAATCTCAAATATTCCAAAATTTGACCTTTGATTTTCCTGCTTTAAGAGTTAACATTGTTCAAATGCGTTAAAAGTTTCGGAATACATTTCCTATAATCAAGATTATCTTGACATGTTATAATTTTCATTAATCTTTATACTTGTGAAAAAAATTGACTTCACAGCTCAAAAATCACTAAAAGTGCACTTTTGCTGAAATCCGCAAAATTCAGATCAAATGTACGGAGAATTTATACAAGATACCGAACTAATTCTTTTATGTTTTTACTTTCTGTGATATTGTTTATAAAACAGCATAGTCTTATCCTAATTTTTTTGAAATTTCTTTAACAAAATTTTTAAAAGTTTAAGTTGGAGCTTTAAAACAGCCATAATAAAAATCAACTTTTCCAATAATGCAGCAGAAGTTAAAGCTTATTTTTCAGTATATATGGTTCAAGTTTGACAGAAAAAGCATTTTATTTCAACATTTCTAAAAACAAAAAATTGAAAACTTGACTGTACGTTGCTTACACAATATTCTAAAACACGTAAATTGTCAGGGAATTTCTAATAACTATAACGTTTTCTAAACGATTTTAACTCCTTTGTATCTTGTTTGATGGATAATGTGTAGATTACGATTTCTTTACACTAAAAACTTGATAATTGCAACCTTTTTTTAACTGTTAAAAAACAATAATAAAGGGAACTGCGAAGGCTTTTTTGGAGCAGTCTAATATACATAAATATGCGTGCTTTTTTTTTCTTTGGTAAATATGCGTGTTTGTTTAATGGCATTTATCTAAAGGATATGTTGTCGCTGTCGCTGTTGTTATTGTCGTTGTCTAAACAAACATACACACAAACTTACTAATGCATGAACAAACATTTGTACGAGTATGACATTATTTGTACAAATTTCATCAAATATATTATGACTTATTTTAAACGTGACTATTAGAGATTTTATAATATTAAATGTTTGCTTGAGTAAATAAACAAACATTCGCATATAAACTTATGTTTATATATATACATATATATATATATATATATATATATATATATATATATATATATATATATATATATATATATATATATATATATATATATATATATATATATAAACAGTATAGAAAGGAATAATTGAAACAAACGCAATAACTTCGTATCAAAATAGTTACATACATTTTGATTGAAAAAAAATCAAACGGCTGAGAGCAGAACAACAGTTTATATATATATATATATAAACAGTATAGAAAGGAATAATTCAAACAAACGCAATAACTTCGTATCAAAATAGTTACATACATTTTGATTGAAAAAAAAATCAAACGGCTGAGAGCAGAACAACAATTTATATATATATATATATAAACAGTATAGAAAGGAATAATTCAAACAAACGCAATAACTTCGTATCAAAATAGTTACATACATTTTGATTGAAAAAAAAAATCAAACAGCTGAGAGCAGAACAACAATTTTAAAACTTCTACCGCAAAATGAAGTACATTTTAATTTTAGTAAAGAATAATAAAAATAAGTTGACCCTAATAACTTAATATACGGTAGTGCCATTTTATTGATATTTTGAAGTTAACTGACACTCTCCTTTCTGAAACTTTTCAAATTGTGCAGTATGTTTATTACTGATTTATTAATGATTTCTTTCTCATAAAAAAGGTAGTCAATAACTATTCAACTATCAATAGCTCGTTTTACATAGTATTGAAAACTTAACAGTCTTTCATCGTACCCTATTTAATGTAGATATGCTTTTTTACAGACATATGTTCATCATGCATGTACAAATGTATAGATGCACTCAGATGTTAAAATTTTGTGTTTATATGACATGATTTAATGCAAAAATATATTTAATATAATTTAGTTATTACATGATAATTTAAAAATATCTTTAAATTATTAAAATAAACATTTTGAATGTGGGAATCCGCCCTACAACTGGGAGGCATATTCGATAAACATGGTCAAGAACAAAATATACATGACTTCATAGCTTTATAAAAAAAAAATCATATTTGCTTATTTGAACATTAAAAAAAATATAAAATTCATATGTAAATATATAATACACTTAAGTAAATATTAGTTTAAGTTAAATGTAATAAAATAATGCAACAAATGCATAAAAAGTGTAAAAGAAGTTTCAACCAACTAACATATTTTGTTTAACCACAGTAAACTCTTTAAAGTATTTACTTTATAACTTAAAGTTAATGTTTACTTAGGTATTTGTCAACTACATACTTACTCGTATTAAAACGCAGCTATACTGCAATATGTGTGAAATAGTAAAATTAAACACAAAAAAATCTAAACAGTAGCCGTGACTTTTAACAAAGTTTTTCCCACGCGCTCTTCTTCTATGTAAGAGAGATGAAAAAATAAAACTTTATTAGACAGTATATGTCAATCATCTTTAATGTTATTTTAAATGTTAAGTATAACATATTAGTAATTTTCTTCGGGTAATTTTTTCAGTAATTGTCTGTATCTTTTTGGAAAACTTTAATCAGTGTTTCTCTTGAGACAAAGCTATTTTTATTATTTTTTATATAAAAATAATAAATATTTTCTATAAGTACCATCAATCAAATTACATTTTTAAATTGATATGACTAGGGATTAATAAAAATATGTGTATGATCATTACCTTCTGAGAATTAGTAAACATAGAATTTAAATCATTGGAAATTATCCAAATTTGCACTACTTTTGGATAACAAGTTCATGCTTTTATTAACTTCATTTGGATTTTCTTTTATTGTTAGTTATGTCCTTCATACCTCCAAAATTTTTATGAAAATCGTTAAGATTTTTGAGTTATAAATAAATTTTTTGAAATAAGTTTAAAAAAAATCTCTTAAGGATTTTTCAATAAGGACGGATAAATTTTGGCAGTTGGGTGTATGACCGATATATAACAACTTTAGCCAAAATTTATTTCGTATTTTATTTTCACCATGATATAAACAATACTCTATTCAGAAGGTATATCGACATAAATACCATGTGATCTATTTCGAGGTTCCCTACTCTTTTAAAGAAAAAAGCACAGAAATTTCAAATTTAATGGGGAATGTTTATTATCATTTGAAAGAACATTCTTTGGCATTTTGGCCGTTGCTACGTCGCAGATGGTCCATCCGTTGAGTCCAATTTTCGATGACTCGTTCGAATAGTACGCTCAGTAGGCCGATTATGTTGACCATAAGTTGAGCGAAGTGCACGAAACACATTCCTCACAGAACACACATAATTTCACGTTTTGGGCCGGTCGATTGGCCACCAAGATCATGTGATATCACACCATTAGACTTTTTTCTGTGGGGATATGTAAAGTCTAAAGTTTATGCGGAAAAACCCGCTTCGATTCAGGCCTTGGGGGAAAGCATCACGCGTGTCATTCGCCAGTTACCAGTCGAAATGCTCGAACGAGTCATCGAAAATTGGACTCAACGGTGGACCATCTGCCAAATAATGTTCTTTCAAATGATAATAAACATTCTCCATTAAATTTGAATTTTCTGTGGGGAGGTACGAAGGGAGTGGTAGCTCCAATACGAAGTAAAAAATTAAAATAAAATGTTTATATCTTATCTCTATTAGAGGTAAAGTCTTAAAATTGTGCGAGAATAATTTCCTTATCAAGATTCATAACTCAGGTGGATATAGGGCGGGTAGCTCCAGGGAAAGTTTTAGTCCCCATACAAAGTAAATTTTAATTGTCGCATATCTAAGGAATTATTACAGTTAAAGTGTGGAAACTTTTCCCATAAAAAACTCATTTGTTTAAATATTTTTTTTTTCTTGTGGACTAAACGCATATACATTTTTTTAAAAAATTTTTTGGTTTATTTATAAAGAATTAAGAAATTATTTGTCCAAATAAAGTTATGTACGAATAATTAGTAAAATTGTCAAATTTTAATAAAATATCTTTTTTGTTAAATAAATTTTATAAAAAATGCACTTCAAAAATTCCAAATACATTTACGCATCAAATGAAATTTTCAAATAAAATTTTATTTTTGAATTATTAAACTGAAAACAAATATAAATATCTTTACTCTTTACGTACCTTAAAAAACACTAAAATTTTTGAAAAAATAATTTTTTGTATGAAAGTTTTAGAACTGTTTTCTAAAAATTATTAAAAATTATGAATATTTCCTTCACAAAAAAAAGTAATAATAATAAATTAAATTAAATTGTTTGAATATCTTTTTGAAAATCGAAGAGGGAAAACAACCTCAAAATGCATATGAAAAATACATTTACATTATAAATGCTCTTTTATATAAAAAAATATTACTTTTCAATTACGAGGATGATCTCCTTCACAATCCTTTTTATTTCACTGAAATCGGATTGCAACTAAAAAAGTTATGACTATTTAAAACTAGATACTTCTTATATTTTAGAAATTTAATTTGAAGAAAATTGGAAGACTTAAGGTCAAAAACATAAGTTTTCGTTGATCTTTCATGGAATTTGTGATTCTCAGAAGTGGTCTGCATGTAGGAGCAATAGTAAATTATGGATCATCTTCATGAAATTTGGCAAATTCATTAAAATATTGTTATATTTAAGGCATTTACAATCATTAAATCCCTATTCCGGGAGGACATTTATATGAGGGCTAAGTAAAATAAAGGACCAATCATAACTAATATAATATGTTCTTGTATCAAAAAAATCATATATACCAAATTTAATAAAATTATCTTTAAAATTGCGTCCTGTACTTTACACAAAAGGTTTACATAGAAAACTAGCCAGCCGACCAAATGGATGGACATCGTTAAATCGATTCAGAAAGTGATCTGAGTAGTTGCCCCTTCAATAATAGTGTATCATTGAATAGAAATTATTTGGCCAGGAAATAATCCATGACGCCATCACCTATTACTTCAAAGAAATGTCCAAGGAGTCTCTTCCGAAACGCTGCCTTCGCGCAGGATGCCGGCGTCCCCGAATTTAAATCCTATTCACAATCAAAATTGAGTTTTGTTTAGTACTCCACTACGCTAATCCATAGAATTTTACAGATTTAAAAGTAAAAGCATATGGTTAATGCAAAGCTTCGGAGAACCGTAAAGTGGTACAGTTATGCGACGCGTATAACATTAGCCAATGCGAGAGTGAGACGCAAAATTCTCAAAGGCAAAATACAGCCTACTCGCCCTTAAGAGATAATGACGATGACGCGGTAGATGTTTATCCACCCAGAGCTGCTTTGTAACTAACGGTATACTTTAAGGTTGGGTGTCGTACGTTACAAACATCAGTAAACACATATAATAGCCTAACCGCCTATGGTGTTGTAAGGTATAAATATTATATTCAGCTACGAGCAGTGTTGCCAATTTAGCACTTTTAGTGCTAGATCTAGCACTTTTTAAACTAATTTAGCATGGAAAAAATGAAAATAGTACCTGGCACTTTTTCTAGCACTTGCCAAATTATTTTTGGCACTTTTTTATCACTTTTTGGAGCAAAAATTTGGTTTTTTTTAACCATGGTAACTAACGGGATCTTTAAAGATTGTGTTTAGCAAAATAAACTTTGTAAAAACCTATCAAACAAAATTTTGACAGTTATGTAAACTATAATTCTTTTGTTATAAGAAATAACTATGATAGAATAACTTATTTATTTTTAAATATAGTTTGCAATTTAGTTGTTAATGTAACTGAATCAATTTCTTAAATTAAAATGAAACAAAATTTTTAGTAATTTCGAGTCTTCTTGAAAATTAAAGAACAGTTTTTTACCCAATTTAAAACATCATAACATGACATGGCCGTTATGGCCGTTAACGTATCAAATTCTAACCCAAAGTTAAAGCGTAATTGTAGACAAAATGATTAGTTTGTGTGAAAAGAATGGTTATGCTCAACAGCCCAATGAAGTTTTATTTTCTAAAATATTATAGTGAGTATTTTGTTACATTTTTAAATAATTTTCTTGATGAAAAACTTTTTCAGGAATTTTATTTTTAGCTAAATATTTGTTTTTGGGTAAAAGTGTGTTTATTTAGTTAAACTTTTTTTTTTTGATATTATTTAAATATCATTTACTTAGGTAAAAATTCGAATTTTAATAAAAATTTTATTTGGTTCATTTAAATTTTTTCTAATACTCGTATTTCCTAATTTTCCGTTGCATAGTTCTATAATCCGGATTAAATAACGAAGAGTCCTTTCTAATTAAAATTTTAATATAACTTGGAAAATACAATAAGAAATAATATGATTATAATATAAGAGTTGATTCTAGTTGATTTCATTCATTTTCAGTTAGTGTTTATTTCAACAATTCTTCTGTAAAAAGAGAACAAATAAAAAAAATTTTTTTTTTTTTTTTTTGTTAAAAAACTTAAAATATGAAATGTTATATTAAATAAAAGACATAATTTAATACTTCTTTTAACAAAATCGAAAAAGAAAAAAAGCATTGATAATTCGGATAATTCAACAAACCTCAAATTTATACTGTATCTGGTTTTTAATAACAAATAAGATTTCAAAAATTAAATTTTCGGTAAAAGAAAGACGATTTTAGTTTGCCAAAATGTTAATCTATATGCTATTTGGAACACGTATAACATTGTAATTCAGATAACACTTACTTGGATAACTTATAATAAAATTAGAATTTTCAAATATCCACGCATAAATTTTGTTTAATTTCTGAAGAATCAATTTCAGAATGTATTTCTACTATTTTCTGTAATATTCTTTTAGCTTTAACCCTAAAAATAAATAATATATCTCTTTTTTTACGAATACAAACAGTTTTATTCTTAGCACTTTTTTTACACCTTTTTTATTTTTAGCACTTTCTAGCATTTTTCTTTGTAAATTCTAGCATTTTTTCCCACTTAGTTTTTGGCATTTCAGAGCAGTTGAATCCCTTTACTTTGATATTCGAAAGGCTATTGTTGATTTAAACTCAAAAAGGACACCTGGATAGCATTAAAAATAATACTTTATATTGTTAACGCTATATTACACCTTGAATATTATCCACCAGAATGGAAGGTGTCACTGATTACCACGATACCTAAGCCGGGAAAAAATCACACAAAAGTAGATTCGTATAGACCCATAAGTCTATTGTTTAATTGTCTATTTGAAAAGCTCCTAATGAACAAGTAGAAAAAAGCCAAAATCAATGCATACCCAATCATCAATTCGAATTCAAAAAAGCGTAGCACTATCGAACAAACACAGAGATTTGTATTATAACGTTTACAAGACGTTCGAAGAAATAATAAGTTCCGCTATCCCAAGCTTTTGACAAAGTATGGCTTGTTATATAAGATAAATCAAAATTTACTCATAAATACACATAAATTATTAAAAAGCTATATAATTGGCCGGAAATTTATTCTTAAAGAAGGTGACTTTTTTAGTACCAAGGTAGTGTACTGGGCCCTGCGTTGTACCTGATATGCCAACTAATAGTCAAACCCATACATCAACATTTGCAAATAATACAGCTATTTTAAGCACCCATGAATGTCCACAGGAGGCATCTCGAATTTTGTAGAATTACATATTTTATATTGAGGGATGGCTAAAAAAAAATGGAAAATAAAAATAACTGAACAAAAATGCACACATATAACATTTACCTTGCGTAGGGAATCATGCCCACCTATCCTTATATATAACCAAGTAATACCCCAGCAATCGGAGGTTAAATACCACGGAATACATCTCGACCGACGCCTTACTTGGAAATTCCATATTGATGCAAAGTTGACCGAAATGAAATTGAAAGCACTCCAAATTAATTGGCTAATTGGCAGAAATTCTGTGCTCTATAGCTCAGTTTTAAAGCCAATATAGAGTTTTGGAATCCAGTTATGGGGTACGGCCTCAGCATCAAATATTGAGAAAATACAGAGATGCCAAAACAAAATATTGCGAACTGTAACCACAGACCCTTAGTATTTAAGAAATACTAGCATACATAAGGATCTAAACGTTCCTTTGGTAACAGATGTTATAAAAGAACATGCAGGAGCATGCTTGAAAAGATTGGAAATATATCTTAACCCACGAGCACGAAATATACTAAGAAGTAGTGGATACGATTGAGAAGAAGAAACACCGCAGAACTGAGCCGAAGTTAAAACATGTGCACTAAAATCGCTTTTAGTCTGACGTTAGTTGGACTAAACAGATATTAAGATTTAAGATTTGATTAATTATTGTTAGTTCACTTAACTTTTGTGAAGATTTAATAAATAAAATTACTGAAAAAAAATTTTTTTGGCAACGAGACACATTGATTAACACGTACATGATGAATTGAAGATAAATTTGAGGTCATCCAAGTGTCAATGTATCTACGGAGAGTAACTACATATTTGAAAACTATTGTCGATAACAGAAAGTATCGGTTTATAACTGAATACCGATCTATCTAAATATACATATAAATGTAGATGTAGATATATTCTTTGCCTCTTGAATACAATTTCAATTTATTTCTTCACAAATTTATCTTACATCTTTAAATATAAGCATAAATAAATTTGCTTTAAATATTAATAGCTCCTTTTTATTTATACATTTTGTTAATTTATTATTGAGCTTGAGCTTACCTTTTATAAACAAAAAAATGTTTGCAATTTTAATAATATTCATCTATCTCTCTTAATGGTTGTCTGCCTTACTTTTTTAATCATACACATCTTCCGTCCAAATAGAGAGTTTTTACTACCTCTTTGTTCCTTTGTTGTATACGAGTATTTTAACACTTACTTCATTTAAAATATAAATAAAAGTCTTGCATAAAACGCATCATTAATCTATTATCAGGTGTACAAAATATATTAAACATATAAAATAAGAGTATATAAATATAAAGAACATCTAAATAACAACTGTATAAATTCTGAGAAAATATATATATATTAGGATAAATCTGTGTATTTTATGTTGCGAAAAAAAATTATAAAAATCGTAACTATAACGAACGAAATGCAGACAAAAATAATGTTTTGTAAAGTTCAAAATCCATTTTATTTAGCATCAACAAAATCTCTATTAATGTTGTAAAAGGCAAATAACAAATATAGCACACTGAGTCAGAAATTAATAAATTAAAAAAAAAAATTCCTATGAAAATTATGATTTAGAAAATTTAAGAACTTGTGTCCAAAACCCTAAGTTTCGATATAAAATATATAAGTATTCGTAAATCAAGTCTCATAGTTCAATTATACTGAAGTTGAAAAAAAAAAAATATATTCACATGCATTTAATCACTGACTTTGCTTTAATAGTTACTCGTACTTATAATGCTTAAACCAGAGCGTGGACTACCTTATGAATATTTCCGTCAGAGATTTGATAAGATGTATTAGTAGTGTACAGTTATTGTTAAATGTAAAACTTCAAGGAGAAAAAACTCTCAGTAATGCCTTCAAAAAGTAATTAGAAGCAATATGCATATGATGTGCATCTATTCAAATATTTTTTCTATCATGCGGAGCCATAGTGCAGCAAAATAATAAGCGTAGTTTAAAAGCATTAACAAAACCTGAAAATCGTTGAATAATAAAGGTAAAAAGTAAAAGTACCAGCACAGAAGAAATACACTCAAAAATTTTTACATTAACTGATTTTAGTTTATTCAAAAAGTCTTTGGTTAAGTTAAAAATTAATGAAAATGTAGTTATGTACAAACAAAAATTATTTTTTAACTTTTTAGGTGTGTTATTAAAAAACAAGTCAACAAAAGTTAAAGTTTTTAGGTAAATTTAATATTTTTAGTTATTATTTTTCTATATTGTTGAATTTATACTTCGAGTGTGTACTAAACGTAAGCAAAGTATGTAGAAAAGTAAATTTTTGACAAATGAATAGAAAATTTTGACAATCATATAATAAATAATAAAAATAATTATTTATAAATTTTCTAAAATTCTTGTGTAGTCTTGTTCACGAATTTATCTAATATAAATCTGAAAAAACAACAGTGTTGCCAGGGACTGCTTGCCAAAAAGTTTTTTGTCGAAATGTTTAAAATTTTTCCTAAAAAGTTACGTTTATGAATTTTTAAAACTATATTGCCAATACTTTTCTTTAGTCATCATCAGGGCAACTAAAAATATGCAAAATCAAATTTTTTCCTATGCTTCAAATGAACCAATCTGTTAGTTATTTATCGGTTTCAGACAATTCCATGAATTTTGGCATTGATTTTTTACAGCATATTTTTGCATATTTTGGGCTTAGCAGCATATTTTCATATAAAATCTTTATTCTAGAGCATATTTTAGTAAATTAAATATTTGTTTTTTTTGCAACCAATAGAATATTTACATAATTTGTCATTAGTGAAATTTTCTTTCTACTGTCACATATTGTACGTTTTTCAGATCCGATTGCTTTGAATTAATTACTAATAAAAAATAAAAACTATGTACTTTTTAGCACAAATTTATGCACATTTAGTGGCAAAATCGTTCTTAAGTTCTTAAAATTGTTTATGATTATTATTCCATAGTTAAAGTTTTTGCTAAGTATGAAAATTGTTTGACGTCTTAAAAAGTATTTATTGAAAATAAACAAAAAATAAATAAAAATACAAAATCTAATAAAATTTTTTTTAAATTTTAAAAATATTTCGAATACGATCTTTCTTAGTAGTTATATATTTTTCAACAACACTTTTCAATATTACAGCCCATAATCTTAAGATTCCTTTACATTTTTAAAGTTATTTCCAAGTTTTTAAAATTGCTGGTTTTTTATGTATTTTTGGTGCCACATTAGAGAGGCATAAAAAAATATTTTGCCCAAAAAATTAAGTGATATTTGGTATTACCATGAGCAAATAGTAATCTAAACTAAAGGATATTCAGTAAAAACTTAACGTAACTAGTACAAAGCATTTTAGTATAAATAAAATATGTCTATGATTTTTAGTTAAAGAAAAATATTTGGAAAGTAGAGACCAACATATTTTAAACATATAAAAGCTTAAAACTCTTTTTTTTCTTGTCAACTTAAGTTTTAAACTGTAAAACGAAACATAACTTAGGTGTGATTCTTAACTAAGTTTGCACTTAAGTATACACTAAGGAAACAGTTTAAAAGCGGGCCTTAGAATTTAGCCAGAAGAAAATATTATTTTTAATACTAAGGGTATATTTTCCAATTTTAAGATCACTTTTAATGCATATTTTACATCATTATTTTGGTTGCCTTGGTCATCATCAATTCATATTCAAACGGTTACGATGATCAGATTTTATAAGTTTAGTTGACTAAATATTCTCTTAATATATGCATTTAAAAATAGATAATGGCACTTCTTTAGCATTCTTCAGATCGAAAAAATTTTTGCAATAATCGCTGACACTTAAATTAGGATTTAGTCTTTTTGTCTTGATATTGAGGAGTGAATGATACGTGAATAAAAATAGAAAATTATTTTATTAATCAGTTATGCTCTTCTGACTAAAATATGTTGCGTGGAGCGTTGAAAAGTTACGAAAAATATAACAAATGTAACCAAATGGCAACACTGATAAGCAGTGTTGCCAGGAGGTGAGAAAAAAGAGGCTAAATTGTATTTTAAAAATAAATTTATAAGTTATAAGCTGTTAGCAAAATGACCCAATGAAAAATCGTCCACAATATTCCCATACAAATTAGCGTATATATCGTGAGACCAAATGTTTTGAAATGATTTGTGATTTTTGAATTATAATTCCTTTTTGATTAATAATTTCCACATTTTTGGGTGAGTTTAAAAAATAAATAAATAAGGCCTGCCTACGAAAAATTATCCTTTGAATTTTATATCATAAAATGATATCCTGCATTTAAATCTCAATTTAAATTTTAGTTAATTAAATTGTAATATATTTACATTAAAATAAAAATTTTGCTATTGTGATTTTCCTTTATAAAATTTTTAGACCATTTTCTTATACCCCACATTAGTTTTTGTGCGGTGCTTTTATTAACGTAAGAGCAGACTCTTCGCCACTTATTCTGAAAATATTGGCAGCTTTTTGCTATCTATTTGTTCTCCTTTAATGATCTTTTCATTAGCACCCAATATCTCTCAGTTTAGCGGATCTCCGGGCACTTTGAAGAATTTACTTTTATAGGAAAAATGTATAATATTTGCACTGTACAGTTCAATTGTCTCTTGAGTTTTGACAAAATTTGGCTAAAAGAGCACAGAAACCTTGGGTTGTTGAATAAAAGTTTTTAAATTTTCATGTTCATTAGTCCTTTTACAACCATCCCTTTATGTTTCTCAGATAGTACAGCTACTAATAGATAGCTAAATTTACCAAAACTGTGTTCTCTGTCTGGACACATAACTGAATTTATTGAAACCTTTAAATTCCAAGGTACTTTACTATACCTTGAGTTTGAATTTTCAAGAATTTTCCTTAAAATAAGTATAGTAGAAATAAGTTATAAATACATATATTTTTGAATATCATATTTTAAGTTATTTAATTAGACCCATGCTTTACATAGAAATTAACTTTAATCCTTAAAAACGTTTTTAAGCTTTGCTTTAATTATATAAACAGTTTAATTTTAAATATAAAATCTGTTAAAACAAATGATAAAACTGTATTTATATCATATTACCATTATATTATTTTATCATTATATTAAAAGAAAATTCAGAAACTATTACTGAATATGTATGTAGTTTTTTGCTTATTAAATTAAATGAAAAAATCAGTAGTTTTAATATTTTGTGGTTTTATCAGTTAAAAATAGAGCGGTTAAAAAATATAACATATCATTTATTTTTACACATATTGTTGGTTGTAAAATCGACATTCAAAAATAAATGTTAAATTAATTTTTTTAAATGAAATATAAGCAGTCCGTTTTTTTTTTTAAAGGATTGGTAATAATGAATTTTCTGTTAAATTTTCGTACATAATATTTTGAGTGTAATATTTCTAGTAGTTCACAAAAAGTATATACAGGAAGTGCCAATAATGAAAAATTTGGGTACAATTCATCGTAGTATGAAAAAGGAATTCATATTGATATTGTTTTCTTTTAAAATAAACCAGGTACTCAATTATTGACCAATTCAAATTGATTCAACTGGGTACTGAACCCTATTAGTAATTTCTAGAAATTCTAGAACCAAAAGAACAGTTTTTGTATCATTGTAGGGATTAGAACTTTTAGATAATAAAGTTTAACTTTTTTTAATAATATAATTATGATATTTTTTGTTAAATTTAAATTGTATATAGCTGTTGCTTACAAGATTATTTTGAAAAAATCAAATTTTAATAGACAACAAAAGTTACAAACTAGAAAATTCCAAAATTTTTATTAATTTAAATTTAATAAACTAAATTTCATAACAATATTCACATATTTAGAGGTTCCTTTTCTAATTTTAAATAAAACACTTAAAATAGTATTAGACTATGATCCTATGGTGGTGATATGATTTTTGATCACACTTTGCAGCATTACTATGGTGTGCATCATCGACCTTCATTGTTAAAACCATAAGCAAATTTGAGTCCCAGTGTACGTTATTGGCTAATAGGCGTCCGATTAGACCACATCCAGCATGTATTGAGGAGAATATTGCGACTGTAGGGGAAAGGATAAGTGAAGATCGTGACCGTGGCGTCTCGTATGGAACAGCGCCCGTATCAACGTCGCTGATAGAATTTCATTTTAAAGAGAATTAGCTTTAAATTTAAATTATGAATATATCTTTAAAATATTGTACACCACTGTCTACAATTACTGACAACACGAGCAAATACACATAAGAAAAGAGAGCAAGAATAAATATAAAAAATATTCTATAGTATATTTATAAAACGAAATGAAAATAATTTCGAAACTTGTTCTTATACACAATATCTCAACAAATTATATTTATTAGTTAAGTTGTTAACAACTTTTCTTTCATTCTTTCCTTCTTTTATGTCAAATTAAATCTACTTTTCTCTTCTTTTATTGTTCTCCTTGGGTAAGCCATTTGAATGGTAACTGCAGATGAAAATCATCATAATAAGTAGTAGCTTTTTTTCGTACCCTTTATATTCCTTGAGCTACAAATATTTTATTTTGCAACCATTAAAATATGAATTTCTCAGAAGCATTCATTTATTTGCGAGTACCTTTATTGTAATATTTGTTATTGAGTTATTAAGTGAATTCAGACAGCTACTTATTAATGTTTAATGTCTTTAATTTAAACTGCAAAAATGAATATCGTAGACATTAATGATAAATAAATAACACATTTGTAGATTAAAGAGAAGCAAATAAATCTTATTATTTCTTAGTAAAAGGAGAAGGAAGATGTTTCTGCACTGATAACAGAATGGAGCGGCATTTTTCATACCCCACCATCTGAGATGGAACTTTAATATAATTTGGGGCTCTAAATTCTAATATTTTATTCATTTGTCAATATTGGTTCCAGTTAATGAGATCTCTTACATTTAAAGCACATGAAATACTTGCTTTTAAGTATGATTTTGCCTTTCAAAAACGTTAGTTTATTTCCATTAAATAAACCGCGGTTCTTTTACTTGCAAATAATAACGAATCACTATTAATTTGCTTTTAAACCCAAATACAGCTCTGTATTTACACCTTAAAACACACAGGTTTACACAACTGAACTGCAATGACTGTTAAACTTTCAACTGAATGGCAACTTTAGAACTGAACAATATTCTACTAATTTCAAGAACCATATAACAGCATACTTAAAACCATAGTTATCAGATAAATTTGGTACAAATTCATCAAATTTTGAGAAAAAAAATCGTCAAATCGTAGTTTTTTATAACCATAAAATTCCAAAAAATTGTATTTGCTAACAAAATACTCATATTTTATTCCGAAACTAATATTTGTAATTAAAGCGTGTTTCTTTTCTTTTAGAATGTGCTGTATTTAATGATTTGAATATATTAGGAATAATATTTTTTTTGCATTAATCAATCATTTAATTGATTGAGATTAATTATATTTGTATACTATTTCATTGTTTTGGTTTTGAAATTGGAATGTTTTGAAATCTTTACTTTATGGGGAATAACGATTTTCTAATATTCAGTTTTTAATTCTATTATAATGTATATGTTATGTTAATAAGGTCAACAACTATAAATGCAAAATTACTCTTTTATTTGTCCGATAATTTAAATTGTTATTAATAAAAATTATTTCAATTTATCAAATAATTTAAATTGAAATACAATTTGAAATGTGCAATTTTTTTATCTAAAACTAGTATATATGGGAGTTCGTTATAAACGTAGTTTTTTGTATGAAATATTCTTCTTGGGACCATAGAAATGAAATCGTTATAAAAAAAGTTCGCTATAAACATGTTCTTTATAAACGTAGTTTTTTGTATGAAAAATGTAGGTAAAATCAGTGCGATCGAAGAAAAGTGTTTGCTATAGCTATAGTTCCGGCTTCGTTATATCCGTGTTCTACTGTATTTAAAATAGTCCAAAATGAACATTTTCTACGGGTTTTTTGATGAAAATTTTTAAATGAAAAGAAAATTAATAAAAATTATATTCATTTTATATTTTCGAACTATTATAAAAGTCAAGTAGAATCTATTGAGTCGGATAATATGCATAAAAATTACGAAAATGAAATTTTGTATGACTTTCATACAAGAAATATGTTATTTACCTTATTTCTGGGAAAGTTATAAAAGACAAATAGGTCTTTTTGTAAACCTATCGGCGATATACGAAATTTAATTTTGAATGATTTTATAAAAAATCTATTAGGATACTTAGTATTATAATTTAAGGATTTCTAATACCTCGATTATGAAATTAAAAATTTTTTATAAAAATTGGAAATGGGTTGTGGCATTTTGTACTATTTATTCGCATTATTATTATAAAAGCGTATATAATTTAATGGAATATAATACAATAACTGATAAAACAATTCCTTACATATAAACAGTATTACAATAAAGTTTTAACCCTTGTATTTCTAATTTCGAAAATAAGGAAAAAAGAAATTTTCATACAAATCCTGTTAATAATGGGTTGTATTAACGAAAGTTGTACCATCACTGGAACCGAACGTGACGTACTGGCTATGCAATGGATATTGTCATTTGAAATAGTGGTATAAGTTTGTTATTTCGGAATCTTCTTCAACTAAAAGAAAGAAAACAATAGAAACCCTTTTTTTACCCAACTTCCTTACAAATCCAAAAATTTGGCTTCAACCAATTTGATAGATGTAGCTGCATCTTTACCTTCATGTTACGTCATCATAAGCACCACCATATATAAATCAACAATTTACAATATCTCCTGTTGCAACTATTATTACTATTCCTGAAACTCCTATTTTCAATGGTCCATCAACATAGAACATCATTTTTACAATCCAAACTTAATATTTCAATTTTAGATAATACAGTGCAAGCTCGGTATACGCAACTACATTTTAGAAATTAAGCGACGGCTTAATTTCTCAAATGTCAGATTCTATAATCGCGACAGTTTAGAAAAAACGGATTCTATTTTACCGACTTTTATCTGTTTTTTTCTTTTTTTTTAATTTGATTAAAATATCTATAACCAAAAAAGGGAAATCCGCGTATTTTGGTATATTAACCTTTTTGAATGATTTTGATATTCAATTTTGTCAGTTTATTCGTGTCATTTGTTATGTAAATGCATCTCTTAATACTGTAAAAAAAAAAATTTTAAAGTGGATATTCCATAAATTCAATTTGCGTGAATTGCATATAAATAAAGTATAAAGCAAGAAAATTCATTAAAAAAGTTAGTACGTACAACAGAAAGTGGCCATGGCACCTTTGTGACCTTTGGTCTAGTTTTTAATTAGTCGCGAAAATCGAGTTTACACTGTATTTCAATTAATAAAATGAACTCCAGGAATATAGCATCTTTTAAGATTATTGTCTCTGAATATCTTTTTGCCTTTCAATTTTAATATATTATATTAAAATGTTAATTGATTATATACAAAGCTTTCTAAGATGTATCTTAATAGCTTTGATTTCCAATTGCAGCACTCGCAGAAAGATGTCTTAATCCTAATACTTTTAACACTGATAATGTGTGACAACTTCCAAATATTTAGACAAGATTGCCTTGGTAAACTTGGTGGTGGGGTACTAATAGCAGTATCATGTCTTTTCTCTGCTAAAGAAATAAAATTTGAAAATATTTCGGGCATTGAATTAATTATAGTTGTTATTAAGATTAGTTTTTAATCATTATGTATAAGGTGCTCATATATTCCTATGATCATCTGGTGGCAATAAAATCTGCTATGGAAAATATTAAACCTACCGATATTTTTATTTCCCACAGTGACTTCAATTTACCATCTGTATCACGGTTGTCGTTATCTTAAACAAACTTCCTAACTCTTATTTGCCCAAATGACTAATTGTTCGATCTTTTCCAGTCATTTTTTCAAATGAATCTATATCAATTAAATCACATCCTAAATATAAATAACCGAACATTTGATTTAGTGTTTGTGAATAATAAAATAATAAACAAACCAAATACCAAATGCTGCTATAAAATAATATTTTTTTTTCCTTTCGAAGAACAATGTAAATATTTTTGAAGACATCACATATTTAACAATTTAAAAGAATTTTTAAACACTTCTTAAATTTCGAGATATTACAAAATACTCGTTTTTAGGGTAGTTCCTTTACTAAAGATTTCGTAGTCCTTTACTCTCAAGTCAAATTAAGATTATTAAATTGGCTTAGTTTTAACCATCCCAGTAAAGACTTGGTAATGGAATATATTTAGTTATCGAACAGCATGCTTTCAACGCTACGCTAACATCGACATCCCGTCTGCATGTCGACGTTAACGTTGTTACATGTCGACGTTAACTTTTCTCTGCATTAAGTTTAACTAGTTGTCAGAGCTATAAATGAATCATTCTTTTTTGATTTTAATTCGTTACGAATAAGCTACATTTTGAATTAATTCTTTTCACAACAAAAAAGAATTGAATGAAATTTGAATGAATTCAAACGAATTAGGCAGAAATGAATTTCAAATCGTTTCCAATTCAAATAAATTTGTTAAAGTAAATTGTAATTCATTTCCAATTCGTTTGAATTGAATTGATTTTGAATTCGTTCAAATGAATTAGAAAAATTAACTGCAATTCAAATGAATGAAATCAAAAATGAGTTGCAATCAAATTCAAGAGCAAATCTAGAATAGAAGCAAGCCACTCCACCAAACTAATAACTATGCAACAAAAATTACATTTTTTTGTGCAGATTTAATGCTGTTCTGGAGTGTTCAGGTCCCCAAAACAAAAAATGTAAGAGACAATTTTTTTATTCTTTAGTTTTTTTTTTAACAATTTTTAACCGTTGTTTACTTTTTCAAAGGACGATGTCAGTTATTTTATCATAAATTGAGTAATATTCAACGGATTTAAACGAAGTAAACATACAAAAGAGAGTAAAATCACTTATATTACGTTTTTAAATTGTTTTTTTTTTTTTCTTTTTTCTTTACGTATATTATTTGGCACTTATTACATTTTTAATTGCAAAAAAATGAACTGTTTTTAAAAAATTTACCAAAATCACAAAATTATCATATTTAAGAAAAAAATTTATACATAGTGTAATTAGTATGAGCGCACACCGTTACTTATCTGAATTATCAGTTATCACTTATCTACTCTCATTCTAGTGAAATCACTCATTTGTTCTTATTGCATATTCCTCTTTGACGACTAAAAGACATTGTATGCCTGTTCGTTTACTTACTATAATTTACTATTTTTACTACAGCTGGAAGTTTTCAATACAAAAAGTAAACAAATTTGTCCAATTATAGTAAAATTAGTAAGAATTTCGAGTAAACGAACACAGCTTTGACAGCAAAAAATGTTATGTTGAGATTCAAAGTTGCTAAAATCTTTAAAATTTGATTGAATAAAAAATTTTCCACAATATACAAATATATACAAACACGCCTATAATAATATTTTCACACTATTTGATAAAAATAAAAATTTAAGTTTCTTTTAGCAAATAAACAAAATTTTCCCATTTTGATAGGATTTTCGCCGATACCTAATAATTCAATTCCTATTCTGCCGCTGCCTGACAATTCCAGTATATCATAGGAATTTCAAATCTAAGACTTTTTGTCTTAGGACTATACTAGGTGATATACAAAACGATAGTAATGCTTGCTGTCTTTTACATAAAAAATTAGTTGAATAACAAAACGACAGTAATGCTTACTGTCGACTTACTTACAAAATCAATTCAAATTTGAATCAATTCAATTCAATTCAAATCAAATGAGTTAGAAATTAATTGCTAATTCTTTTTTTCTAATTCATTTGAATTAATTCAAAATCAATTCAATTCAAATGAATTTGAAATGATTTGCAATTCACTTTAACAAATTCATTTGAATTAGAAATTTTACTATTCGTTTCTACAAATTCATTTGAATTGGAAACGAATTGCAATTCATTTGACAAATTCATTTGAATGGGTAATGAATTGCAATTAATTTTTACGGAATTTATTTGAATTGACTCAAATTTCATTCAATTAATTTTTTTGTGTAAAAAGAGTTAATTCAAAATTTGATAATTCAGTGCATGAATTTACAGCTCTGCTAGTTGTATAGTTATTGAGCAGATTAAATTATTAGAGTAATTAATTATTTTAGACCCTATTTGGAAGCATATATGGTAACTAGTCACCTCTAATGATATCCCCGTGTTAAAATAATGAGTTAAGTTGCTAATATGTAAGTAGCAGTGTTGCCAGAAGAAGGCTAAATGCCCAAAAAAATATTTATTTATTATTCTTTTTTTTTTTTTTTGTGTTCTCATTAGTTGATATATATTTTTTAAATATATTGTAATAAATTTATAAATAAAACATAGAATGGCTGCCAGCAAACTGATCCAGTAAAAAATTTCCTACAAAATTTCTATACAAATTTGGGCTAAACATATTTCATATGAAAAAATACCCAATATTTTGACATGATTTTTTTATCATTTTTGAATCATAATTCCTTTTTGATTAATCATTTCAAAAATTTTGGGTAATTTTTCGCTTTTATATAATAATATATAATGCATTAATGTATTAAAAAATAACTACCTATAATAATTGATTAAGTAAGACTATAAAATTAGACAAGTTATATTTGATTTGGAGATTGAAGCGTTGCAGGAGAAAATTTTAGTTAAATATAAATGATATCGATTTTTTGTGCGAATTAATACACAAAAATGCTTAAATGTATAATTCTGTAGAAATAAAGTACTAAAATTTTAGTACTAAATTTTAGCCTTGTTAAAGCAATTTTAAGAACCAAAAAATGTTAAAAAAGAGCTAAAAACTAAAACGAAAATTTTGAGGCAAAAACAAAATAAAAAGGCTAGTAACCTTAAAAAGGTTAAACTGACAACGCTGGTAAGTAGTGTATTGTCATTATTTTGCAATGAAAGTTTTTGCTGGGATATTAAAATCTTTTATATACACTCCAAATAAATAATGATTTAAAAAATTTTTTTAATTTATTTTCCTTATCATTTTTGAAGTTCTGACTGGTATAAATTTTTTCAAGACTAAGTGTATTTAAATACAGAATTTTAAATGCTATAATAATATAAAATAAATAATATAAAATAAATAAAACGAGATATCTCTATATAAAATCGATTAAAAACACAAAAAGCAATTAAAGATTTTCTAAACTTAATGATTGAAGAGCCAGATCCTTCTATTTCCCCAAAAAAAGTATTACGGAAGCACATTTGAGCATAACTCAAAATTTTGGAGGTGTATTGCAATTTTATAAAACTGATTTACTAATGGGTTATTCAATTAGAGATACTTTTTTCAATAGCCTTTTTTGACAGATCACGTGAGAGTCGTGTCATGCTGTCATGTTATTTTTGTTTAGTATTGTTTGGCATTTCATAATGGAAAGACTTACGCCTGAACAACGTTTACAAATCGTTCAATTTTATTACGAAAATTCACGTTTTGTGAGAAATGTGTTTCGTGCACTTCGCTCAACTTATGGTCAACATAATTGGCCTACTGAGCATACTATTCGCAATACCATCACCCATTTTGAGACCCAGCATTCATTATTGAATAATATTCGACCGAATAGACCACGTCCAGCACGCTGTGAAGAAAATATAGCGGCCATAGCTGAGAGTGTACACGAAGACCGTGGAGAGTCGATTCGGCGCCGTTCGCAGCAACTCGGACTGACGTATGGAACGACTTGGAGTATTTTACGTCGAGATCTTAAATTGAAAGCGTACAAAATACAGCTTGTGCAACAACTGAAGGCGCTCGATCTTCCCAAGCGACATCGCTTCGCTCTATGGGCTCTTGAAAAGTTCCAAGAAGATCCGACGTTTTCGAGGCAAATTTTGTTCAGCGATGAGGCCCATTTCTGGCTCAATGGGTATGTAAAAAAACAAAATTGCCGCATTTGCGACGAAGAGCAACCTGAAGAGATTCAAAAACTGCCACTTCATCCAGAAAAACAACGGTTTGGTGTGGTTTGTGGGCCGGTGGAATTATCGGTCCATATTTCTTTAAAAATGATGCCGGTGCGAACGTAACCGTCAATGGCGACCGTTATTGTGCCATGCTAACCGACTATTTGATGCCTGAAATTGAAGCTTGTGATCTCGGCGACATTTGGTTTCAGCAAGACAGCACCACTTCCCACACATCGCATCAATCAATGGATTTATTGAGAGAACACTTCGGTGAGCACATAATTTCACGTTTTGGGCCGATCGATTAGCCACCAAGATCGTGTGATATCACACCGTTACACTTCTTCCTGTGGGGATATATAAAGTCTAAAGTTTATGCGGACAAACCCACTTCGATTCAGGCCTTGGAGGAAAACATCACGCGTGTCATTCGCCAGTTACCAGTCGAAATGCTCGAACGAGTCATCGAAAATTGGACTCAACGGATGGACCATCTGCGACGTAGCAACGGCCAACGTTTGATAGACATAATCTTCAAAAAATAAATGCCAAAGAATGTTCTTTCAAATGATAATAAACATTCCCCATTAAATTTGAATTTTCTGTGTTTTTTTCTTTAAAAAAGTAGGGTACCTCGAAATGGATCACGCGGTATGTCCTCAAACATGTCTATAATATACCCTGTCAAATTCTTTAAGAGAGATCTAACCGATTTTAAATTTTATATTTGTTAATCGATGTTTTTGTTGAGTATATGACACTGTCAACAACTGATAAATTCGATATCAGAAACTTATAAGTGAAAAATCTATAAAACATTTTAAGTATTAATATTTAATACAGCATGTCGTATATTTTGCTATACAAATATTTTTTTTTTTTTAATTTTGCATAATAAAATACATACAGTTTATTTTTCTTATGTGTACACACGTGCGTGTTAATCGTCCAAATATAGTTAATGCTATAATAATCATACCACATACTCATGGTCATATGCCGGAGGCGCAAATCAATATACTTATATATATATATATATATATATATATATATATATATATATATCGTATTTTAATGTATTTACTAGGGTTGCCATTCTAATAAAAATTATTCGATTAATCGAAGAACAAATTTTTAAATTTTAAAGTAGTTTTTAAAATAAAATTATTTTTTCCATTAAGCGGGATATTTTCTCAGAAAAACAGTTTTTAGTTGTTCTATGAAAAAAAAAAAGATTGAAACAATTAATTTCGTACTAAAATCATTTTATTTGAATTTGAAATTGATAACTGTTTTTATGATTTTTAATTAAATTAAATTTATATAGTAAACTAAAGAATAATCTAATTTTTTTCAATATGTAATTAAACGCCTAATAAATTTAATGCAGAATATGGAAATACAAATTTGGAATTTCTTGAAATAACGTTAATTTAAATATTTTTATATATTTTTATATATTTAGAAATATATTTACGGTGCTGTTCAAAAAAAAACTTAAAGCAGATTTACGAAGCATTGTTAGGCAAAAACAATTGTTATCTTAAAATATATTTAGCAAACTATTGTTAAATACAAAATTTTAAAGTAGCTTTGCCCCTATTTTAAACCAATTTTAAAAATTTTTGTCTTATTCTTAATTTTAGGACAAGACTAAATATTTTTTTTAACTTTCTAATGTACCCAAAAGAGGATTTCCCA
Source organism: Protocalliphora azurea (assembly GCA_932274085.1). Lineage (NCBI taxonomy): Eukaryota > Metazoa > Arthropoda > Insecta > Diptera > Calliphoridae > Protocalliphora > Protocalliphora azurea. Next base: position 171,485,048 of record OW026519.1, read on the forward strand.
CTCCCGGCCGATACCCTTTCACACATATGGTTAATTTTAAATTACAATTTCAGATATAAACCCAAATATAAATTAGACGTAACAAAAATTAAAAAAAACGCTCATTATTTGTACATCTGAACTGATCATACATATAGGTAAGCTAAAGATTCAAATCTATTTCAAATAATTCCGTTTTTGTTTTTTTTTTTTATATTATTCAAAAATTTTAAAAATAAAAATTAAATTAAAAAGTTAACGAATAATGTATTCCAGCAATTCGAACACTAACAAAAAAATGAAAGAAATACTGAAAACGATTGCCTACATAAAATAAATGAACAGTATTTTAGTTAAAATGTTGTTAACAATTGTTTATGAAAACAATTTCTTTTTTAATTAAAAGACTAACATGTTTGTTAACTATTTCGTATTTAAAAACTGATTTTTTTTGTGAATGCGGCCGTTAAACTTTCTATCTTAATTGCTAGCTTTTAATGTGTTTTATTAAATTACTCGAATTATAACTTTCATTCGTTAGTTGTCAGTTCTTTTTTTTTTTTTGTCTTTATTTATTTTAAAATATAGCATTATAATACACATTGTCATTCACGTTTAAGGGCCACAAAAATTATTTTTTATGCCTCGTAAGTGTTTTTATGCCATTACAATATTTATAGGTTACAAACTTTTCTACAATTTTGCTGAAGTACATTGTTATGTGCCATCATCAGTCTAAAATTTTTTAGTCTCCACTATATTTCAGGACTCTAATTATTGGCCTTGCAATCAAGAACTTATTGTATTTTTATTTTTTATTTTAAACATACTCTCTTCATATTCTACTCCAAATAAAATAAGATTTTTTTGTGTCACACTCTTTGGATACAGATATTCTGTTATACAAACTTTGTCATCAACAATGGCTTAATACTAACTGAATACTCCAAAAAAAATAATAATACTAAACTTAATATTTCTCATAAATTGTATTTAGAATATGAACAAACACACTTTAAGACTCATTAAACTAAAGTAACATTGGTCAATTGTTGACATTAAATATAAAGATTATGGAATACTTATTGGCCAATTTGTCATAAAAATAATTATAATAAGAGGCAAATACTATACTTACAACAATTTATGTGATTTGAAAAGTTCTTTTATTGTTCCTATTTACCTTTTATGTTTGTAATGTTATTGTTATCAATTTTTAAATAAAGTCTCTGAATGATTGTAATTTTCATTGAGTTCTTTAAGAAAGTAATGGAAATTAATTCCTTAAATTGTGAAGGTGGATGTACGTATTTTTGTCTAAAAAGGTTCATTGTCGCTATTGTTTTCACATCTGTAGCACAATAAAAAAAAAAATTTTAAATTTTCTAATAATTTTTTTTTTTTTTTTGTTTTTCTGTCAATGCATAAAAGCATTATTATTGCTTAAAGTTTATTGAGGATAATCACCTCATAAAATTTTTATTTACTGAAAGAATAATGAGAAAAATAATATGAATATAATAAAAATAATTTAATCTATTTTGTGATAAGTTAAGTATTTAAAATTATTTTTTAATTTTCAGTGAACGATTTAGCCAGTAAATACAATGTACTAGAGATTTTTTTGATTAAATATAACTAAATAAAATATATATCTATATATATATATATATATATATATATATATATATATATATATATATATATATATATATATATATATATATATATATATATTAAATTTAGTTCATCTTGCTAAATTATTATGTGAAATATAGGAACTAAAAAGAAATTACTTTACACAATTACTACTAGGGTAGAAAGCGACCATATGCTACTTTTTTAAGTTCTCTATTCTCACAATTCTAAACGATATCTTTAAACTTTCTTTTATACTAAAGACTTAGATGTATTGACTTTAATTTAATTATTTTTGCTCCTAACTAACACTTCTTTTCATTCATGTTTTTATGAATTTCTGAAAAGATCAAATTCGCCAAATCGGGTGGGCAAAATCTATATGCCTATATATGGTATTTTTTCATATTATACTACAATTGATAAATAAAAAATTATTTAATTCATTGAAGTTCATGTGAACTATATAAAAATTCAAGAAATCAAAAATCGATGCATACATTGATTTTTTTTTTTTTAATTTTATGCACACTTTGAACTCCGACAAATCTACATCAAGTAATTACCTTGTAACTCGCTGATTGAGATATGTTGGGTCAGACCCACCAGGAGTCTGGCGAAAGTCTTATGCACTAATGATAATTTTGTTCACATCTTAAATAATATAGCGGATGTCATTATTTTTCATTACTAACAAGTTTATAACACTGAACAATATTTTTTAAATTCCCTACAAAGAAAGTTATCTCAGATAAAATATAAACACCAAAATGTTTTCGCGGGTTTTGAAAAAGCAATTAATCATGTCTGCCCCCGATCATATGTAAATTGGAGATGTCAAAGTATGATGGATGAGGAACCATCGATAAACGAAAAGAAAAATCGAATAGTGTTACAAAAAGTGTTACTTCGCTTTCAAGATAATTGGCAATAGCAGAAGCGCTCCTATGACTAATGGTACCCCTTCTAATTTAAGTTATTACTTCACCAATCAATTCACCAATTAAAAAATGCAAATTACTAAAATCACTCATCTAAGTAAAATATTTAAAGTTCATTGTGATGAACAATTTACTTATTCAAAAAAGCACGTGTCTGAATATTTCAATATTTTACATTCCAGCTGGTAATAACAATGTTAAATTTTTATTATTATTCGCTGTATGAGACATTTCAATGAACGTGCTGAATGAGATAATATAATTAATTTGTACGAGTTTTTCCTTAATTGTATTTATACCCTACACTACAACAAGTGGTTAAAGTATTTCATTATGGTTTGTGTTGATTTTTGTAACATGCAATAAAATAATTCGCAACTGTGAAATTTACCACAAATTATTTTGACACTAGAAAAATTAGTTATGATCAGTCCATTATTTTACCTTGATCCTGTACAAATTTCCACACCACCATAGGTGGTTGTGGTATTATGCGTTTGTGCTGATGTTTGTAACGCACAGAAAAAATCATCCAACACCCACCTTAATGCATACCAATCGACTCAGAATCACTTTTTGAGTCGATCTAACAATGTCCGTCTGGCTGGCTGGACGGCTGGCTAGACGGCTAGATGGCTGTCCATGTAAACTTTTTGCACAAAGTACAGGTGGCAATTTTTAAGATCATTTAATGAAATTTTGGCAAGTGAGACTTTCATGACATGAGGACGGAGCCTATTGAAATTGGTTATGATCGGTCCATTATTTCACATAGCCCCCATATAAATGTCCTCCCGGAATAGCGGTTTAACGATCATAAATGCCTTAAATATAGTAATATTGTAATTAAATTCGGTGCAAGAAAGTTTTGTATAAGTATCAATCAATTTGTGCCAAATTTCATGAAGATAATTGACCATAGCTCGCGTATAGAACCCTCTTCCGAAAATCACTTTAACTTGCATCAGGTTTATATTCGACACAAATAAGTTTTATACAAGTAAAAATCATAGTGAGGATCGCTCCATAATTTACTATAGTTCCCATATAAACCCACTTTCGGGAATCGTCTTAAAGTGCATAAATTCATCTAAATGTTAATATTAACGTAATATTCCGTATTCGTATATTTTATTTTACACTTAGTAAAAGTATCGGTCCACAATTGACCACATGTCTAATATAAGACCCATCCACGAATTTTAATGGACATGCACAATGGTGTGGGGTATCATGTGGTCGGGTTTGACCGACCTTTCTTTCTCATTTTAATTTTATTTTCGTCTAACTAAAGGATAAAAAAAAACCTGCTACAACAGAACAGTACTTCAAAGTTTATTATTATTTTATTTTTTGTTCTTTAAAAAATCTTTGACTTTTTTTCATGTATTTCATGAAAACAAAGCCAATGACATTTAACCTCTGCTTTTTTCCCATACATACTCCCTTATATGCCCAATATATGAAAGAAAGAAAACACCTTACATTTAAGAGTGGGCAAACTCTCTTTTAAACACAAGTGTGGAAAAAACTGAAATATACAACACATCAAAATGAATTTATGTGAATTAAAATTTAAACTTTTTTGTCAGTTCAAATCCAAAGAGACAGATAAACTGTCAAGTATTGTTGTCACTTTTGCTTCAGCTTCTGTTTTTTTTTTTTTTTTTTTTTTTTCTTCTTATTTTATTTGCTGTATTTAAAATCTTCACTCTTGTTAGTTATTTAGCATATTAATGCGAAAAAATACTGAAAAAAATATAAAATAAAAATAAAATTGTTCAAATTTACACGCTTTTTAATGCTTGAATTGATTCAAATTTATTTTGTTTCCTTTTTCTGTGTAGAAATTGTATGGCAATTTTGTTTGTCTCTTTTCAAACTGATTTAAAGTGTACACACAGCGTTGCCAGCATGATGATTTTACCATATTTGGATGATTTTTTAAAGGAAATATGATTTGATGATTTTTTCATACCAAATATGATTTTTTTTTTTCAATCACTAAAAAAAATACATGACCCTTTATGACATTTTCATATATTTTGTCAAAATTCTTTAAGACATGATATATTTTAAACATTCATAAAAAAATTGTTTTACAAAGACTTTGTCATCCTGATGATATTTTTCACTATCAGCTTTGTAATTAGTCTGCCATTCCACAACACTACCTGAATAATTTCTTATGATTTTCGTCAAAAAATTACTAGTTTTAGTCAATTATAGAATATGTTGTAAAATGTCACTAAATCGTGCGATGTACTTTGTCATAACCAAATGAATTGTACCTCAAGAATTTCCAGTTGGGTCTAGAAAGATTTGTAATAGGACATGGTATAATTAACTAGTAGAGAAACTAACTCTCTTTTTTACAACTACAACAAGTTCCCACTCTTCACGCACAGTTGTGGACATAAAAAATGATGTGATCTTTGTTGTATATAATTTTTTCGAATATTTTTGTACGGTAGGAAAATTATTAAATGTTTAATAAAAGCAGTTGTAAATTTTAGCGAGCATAAAAAGTGCAACTCTAAACAAATCAACATGATTTTTTAAATTTTGATAAAAATCGTTATCGGAAAATGTTGGAAACTATAGTATTGTTAAATACCATGATTTTCTATTCTTATATATAGACTAAAATACATGAAATCTATGGGTAATATAAATATAGCAAATAATCCCACTTTCTATTAAATTTGCTATTTTTCTTAACTATTTTGGAAATTTTTCCATAGAAATTGATACTTTTGGAATTATTATTCAATCTAGTAAAAAAAAACTAGATTGAAATCTTACAAAAATTCTCTATGAAAAAGCGATCAAATATATTTATTAATGATAGTTTGGCTTAACTTAATAATTCATAATTATATAAAAGCTTTGGAAGGATATAACGCGACCAATTACGATCGTTATTGTAATGGAATCAACAGCTAAATACAATTTCTTCACAATACTACACCATTATTTAATACCCGATAACGCAATAATGTTCAAATATCCCTTGAATGTGTTTTTGTAACAAATTCTAACAAATAATTAAAATTTCATCCTTCGTGATTATTTGACCGTTTCACTTTTCTGCTATTGGAAATTAATATTTAAGGAAATTTGTCTACCTAGGAAATCTAAATTCGAAATATATGCGTTTAGAGTCAAATTAATTCAAGTTGTCGTAGTAGAATCTTATTTCCATTAAACAGTACTCGTTAAAATAATAAATGATCTGCCTGCAAAAGTAAAGCTGCTAATTTGATTTTAGTAAATAATATGTGGTATGTTAGAAGGGTTTCCTGTTACTATATTAATATCATTAAATCAACGATTGGTGGGAGTAGTAGCTTTAAATGACCACATGTGTTCATTCGAGTAATATAGAATATCTAATGTTCCATAATTTGTATCAATTTTTCATGCATGATCGTTTCAATATTGTGCATCTAAGAGTTGCTTTTTTTTTCTCTCGCATTAATTTACAACTTTTTTAATAAAGTTTGTAATAACTATTCCCATGTGTATTAATTTGGAACAAATGATATACAGTAGTTGGCTAACAAAATTGGCTAATTTAACAACGTTATAGCCCTAATCAATACGATCAAAAATCATACAGTCTAGCGTTGTATTTTTTATTCTCGCAACTGTATATATGCTGTGTGTATTAACACACTTGCGAGATATGTAAACAAAGCAAAAAATTACCAAAATTATCCTTACAAATAACATTCGTAGCACTTTTTTCACACAAACGTAATATTTAATAATTTTTTAAGACACTTTTATCACTTTTTATATTAAAAAAAATTTTTGAAATATTTTTAACCATTCATTTTTTGTTCTTGAATTCTAAACTAACGAAAACAGTTGCAACAGTAGATTTTATAATAATTAATATTTTTGTTGATATTTAGCAACAAAAATATAATTATAAACACAATACATATTAAAATATTTAATGTTTGTTGAAATATGCGAATATAAATATAAAGCAAATATTAAATAATTTTTCTTAATTGTGTGGTGTGGTGAATGTTTTTTTTTTTTATACCAATACATATAAAAAAATTTTACTAACACATTCTTAGCATTATGTATTTTTGATAGCTGCGTTAGAGAGTTTCCTTACGAGTTCCTTATACTATGTAACAAGATATCAAATAAAATTAATACAAATAAATTAATTAAAGATGTTTAGTTATTTTTCTTCTTTTATTAAAGGTATGTCAAATATTAATTTTATAAAATTGTCGACAAAATCTCTTTATTCGCTATATGTCTTCTAATAGGAAGAATGGAAAAATTGTTTAAACTTATTTTTCTCCAGTACCTAAATGAGTATGCACAGTTCTGACAGAGATAATTACAAGAACAGCGGAGTATTAATAAAGCTGTTCGACTAATAGTTAATTGCCAACGGAAAATAGTTTACTACATTTTAAAGTCAACTCTGTGACGACATATTATCGAGGGAAAACTGTCATTATTTTCGACTGTAAAAATGGTTTTGTCTATAAACAGAGAGTGGTTCGAATCAAAAAAAAAAAAAAAAAAAAATGGTTGGAACATGTGCTATTTATATTTTATTTATTTTTATTTATTTTTTTATTTAAATTTAATGATTTTTACTGCAAAATTATGATTTTTCATAGTTCAAGTGATGATTTTTATTCAAAAGTTTCTGGCAACGCTGTATACATAATAAATTTTTGTTGTGATTGATGTCATATTTTCAGCTGAAGTTTAAGTTGAGCTGAATTGATTTTGTAAATTATTAACTTGCTTGTAACGTAAAAGTAAAACCGACAACAACAAGTAAAAAATACCGTATGATACCCTACACTATTTGTGTATGAGCGTAAAAGTGATTTTCGATATTTTTGAAAGTGTGATTTATATGGGTCCTATAATCTATTATGGGGTGATGATCATAAAATTTGTCAGTTTGCTACTCTTAACAAATTATTTATGTTAATTAATTGAAGGTATATATTAATTAAGGAATGAATGTTTGTTGCCTATGTTTAACTAGTTTTATAAAAACTTTTTTGCAGAAAGTAGCACTTGTGAAAAGTTTTATACTCTATAGTTTCGTACACTACAACTTTTGGCATTCGATTGGATTTGGCCCAATTCTTGTTTCGTTTATTAACTTGGTTTATTGTTGTTGTAAAATCACCAAAATAATTTTCCCATTTTTGCCCGTTTTGATGTTAATGCACTTTTTATACACATTGATTGTTCCCAAATGCAGCCTTGTTTTATCAAAATACAGATCGCCTTTTTATAAATATCTTGATATATAATTTATAAATAAATATGGCTTCAAAGAAAATAATAGAAATTAAGCCGACAAATTTAAAAAGAAATAAATTTGGCATAAAACTTTATACTTACATATTTTAGTTATTTTTGCTTTATTACTCAAATAAAAAATTAAGTATTATATATATTTAGAAATTATATGCGTATATTTGGTTCCAATGTTATTTACGTTTCTGCTATATAAAAAATATCAATTTAGCGAAGATCGGGAAAAATTGGTTTTGAAAAAATCAAACCAAACAAATTTCCGAAAATTAGAAAAAGAGTTTCAATATATAATTTTAAACGTACTTATTCAAATATCTGTATGTAAAATTTTACATTTTTAAATTAAATCTAAATCGATATCTAACCTGGTGAAAGTGTATCGATATAATAAAATAATATGCGGCAATCATGTAAAGGATTGCAGTGACCATAATATTATTGATTTATTTTTAAATATGATGCGAAGTTGTCTGTGTCCATACGCAGCCATGTATTTATATAAACAATTTATGATCGTTCCATGATACTTTTTTAATAAAAATGGGAATAAAAATAATAATGTATAAAATTTTTGGCTTTCGTTTAACATTTTGTCGCACACATACTTATAAATTTTTTTATAATTTTTTTTTTTGTTAATTAACAAACTACCTACCTATAACTTTATTTAAAAACACAAAGATATATACTTATGTACCTGTGTGTGTGTAATTATTTTTAAAATACATATTTATTTAAACAAGAAATTCAATAAAATTGTGCTAATTACAAATTAACTGACCACATTCCGATAAAAGGAAAGAAAGAAATATATAAGAAAAAAGAAAATCAAATAACAAATATTAGTCATACCTTTATCGTTTAATTAGGGTAAGATCTAATCAATAAGTGAAAAATAATTGTTGGGAAAATAAATCACTTAAAGATGAATGCTTAATTAACACATTTTTTGCATATGTATTTTGTTTATCTGCTATAAGTTTAATTAACATTATTGAGATACAAACATATTTGAACAGTTAATTTAGTAGTAGTAGTTAAAGAAATTAAAGTGATAATTGCTAAACTAATTTTTATCTATTTAAAAGTTTAAATAGTGTCATTTCCATACAGTTTAGGAAAATACATAAAATTAAAATTAGTATAAAAAATACTTAAATAAATATGTACTTTTTAGATTTTAAATTTTTTTATGTTTCGTCAAAAAGTATTTAAAAATACTTTATTAAATTATTTCTATATAATTCATTAACACAAACAATTTAATAATTCCTTTGGAAATACCTTGATATCTTCAAAAACAATCAAATTAATCTTTTAAATCTATAATCTATTATGAGAAAAAATTATTTCGGAAAACTTTTTAATAAATGTTATGATTAATATTTTACTAAAATTTTATTAAGTATACAATTGGTTTCACTTTTTTTCTCATAGAATTTGACAACTCTCAAAAAATTCAATCAAAAAAAAATATATATATATATATAAAATATATAAAAATATATAAAATATATAAAATTTTGATGAATTTTGTCTCTGCTTGGGATTTTAGTACCATTTACAGATGACGTTAATTTGATGTAATTATTCGGTAAGTATAAGTTTTAAATTTTAGATAAATTTTAGATCACATCATTAAAGTTTCGATGTAATTGTAGATGTTATTACAAATGAAAGAAAATGAAGTTTATAAAGGTCTCCTTTAGAAATATGTATCTCTAAAAGTAAACACTGATTACGCAGCGCCATAGCAAACTTGGGGACTGGATCATCACAGCAATTGACAGCATTGAATTATTGAAGTGGACGGTCCAGAGTATATAGAACTGGTAGTCAAACTTTGTTTTAAGGTTTTAAGGAAAGTCAAAAAATAATATAAATATACATCCATGGTAAATTTAGAATTTTATTTAAACTTCCCAATAGTATATCTCTCATTATGAGTGTCATTCTAGTCCAATATTTATAAAATGGCTTAACATGCTTAAATTTTATTTCACGAAGGAAATGCTTAAAATAAAATGCTTTAACTATACTATATTTTTTGTTGTATTTTCTGAAACTTCTTTGCTGCAAAAAAAGTTAGTCAGCCATAAAGAAAAAGTAAACCTGTGGAGGGTTTACTATACTAATCCCATTAGATCAATTACCGTTGGAATGATCCAATCCCGAGACGTTAATTCTCAATTTGTTGAATAATATTGTTGAAACAAGCTATCACATTACAAATGCTGTATTTATTATTCCCTTTCCTAGGTCTAAACTACCCAAGTGACATTTTCAATCCAATTCGTTATAGCAGTAAACCAAGGCGGTTGTTTTCTTTTCCGAAAACTAAGTATAGGAGGTTTTAGAACACGTATCTACTGCATTAAAATTACCCTCTTTAAATCTATTGGATAAATAACTTACGTATTTTAATATAATTTCTGATATTTTAATTATTATATCAATGTATTATTATAAATTAATAATGAGCAAATGAAATATTTGAAATAATATTATTTATTAAAAATTATTTAATTTATTTGTGGGATTAAAAAAAAATTAATATTATCATTCTGATGATTGGAGCAAAATTATTAAAAATTTTAATTGATATAATTCATATCGTAATTGAAATCCAATTTTATTTTCTTCTGTGATTCAATTATCAAATGAAAAATCTTTATACCTTCATAAATAATTCTATTACAATGTAAAAGTTTTTGACAAGTTTTTATTTCGAAATTAAGGATATGATGTACAGACTAATTTTGTTGATGGCCCACAGCCATAAAATATCAATCAGTAAAGTTTTCCATTTTGACAACACGACATAAAAAACAACAACATGTATAGTATATAGGGTTTGCGGTTTCCCGTGACATTTGTTTTCCCGGAAAATTGAATTTTTCATATTTAAAAACTTAAATTATAAGAAAAAAGCACTGATTTCTTATAAAGAATATTAAACAACAAAATAAATCATAATTATTTAACAATAAATAAAATAATATTAATGTATGATGCATTTTTATTGATTTAAACAATTTTAAATATAACATACAAATAAGATAACTACCTATTTTACGTCACTTCAAAAAATGCATATTTAAGAATTTTAGGTTCCAAAAATAAAAAATATGTAAATAACAATAAACTCTTATTTATGGTACAATATTTAAGTTTCAATACAAATAGTTTTTCTGAACATTTTATTTCCATTTTATCTTCATTTTACATTATTAATTATTTTTTTCTAATTTAGAGAAACAAAACACAGTTCTGGAAAATATCAAAAATTGGTTCTATTAATCGTTTGAAAATCCTCAGTAAAGTTTTGAGGTTTTAACATGTTATGCTTTATTTTGAAATTTCATTACATTCTTAAGACATTCCACGATATAAAGAAAATAAGGTAGTTTCAATCAATATTTTGTCTACAAAAATAAGGATTTTTGAATTTTTATTTTTGTATACGCTTTTAACTAACATTGCCAGATTTTTAAAATGAGTTTTTAATTTTTGTTAATAAAATTTTGTAAATATAATATATGATATTTAAATTCCTATAAAAATATTTATTTAAAATATAGATTTCGGTCTAAGAAGCTTCATTTCAGTTAAAACTTTTAGCAAATAATAATTGACAACATTGAGTTTTCCTGAGTGGATACAGAGCATAAAATGTTGAAAATGTCAGGTCCAAAGAGTTCATTATATTCCAAAATTTCTGCGGTAGTGGCAGTAGATAGCTAATAGCAGAGCTGCAAACACCATTTTGCTTTTTTTCTTTTTTAGAGGTGCTGTATTTTTAAAATAATTCATAACTGCCCTTCAGGTCACTATAATCTGTAAATTCCTTTAATTATTCATTGATTCAACAAAAAGGCCTGTTAAATCTCATGGGGTTGAGTCTTTCAAATCTTCTTGGATAGGTGTAATAATTACTAACTTTGGTTAAATTTATAAATTTTTTAATACCAAATGCTATCTAATGGATAACAAATACATTTAGTAAAATAGTGACCAAATTACAAACAGCCATCACATCAGGGCATTAAAGTTGCTGCATTCAATGGTGCTTATAGTTTGCTTGTTACTCTTACGATTGCAGGCATCCTTGCAAAATATGTTGGGGGGGTTTTTTACTTGAGATTCAATAATATCAAGTCATATATCTTGAGCCTTCACGGTGCGATTACCTTTGCCCTCCCTTTCATATTTGGTATACAATTTTGTAAATTTTCTTTCTTCACAATTCTAAATAATTTCTAAACTTAAAACAAATAATAAATATAAATATGATATAATCATTATTTTGACAAATTGTCATAATCCTTATGAATGTCAGAAAGTGATTTTAAATTAATACAAAAATAATAAAACTACTTTCTTTATTATAACATGAGACATTCTATGACGAGAAGTATTAACAATTTTGAAAAATAAAATATTTCGAATTTTATCGGTATTGTAAAAAAATTCGATAAGGAATACTTCAGACGGTAATACAATGAATTAAAAAAAATTAAATTAAATATCCTGGGAATTCCTGGACCCCAAACCCTAATATTATATCACCGCAAACAGGATCTAGTGCAACAAAATAAAAGTCAAATACTTTGTAATAAAAGAATCAACTTAAATTTCAAACAAATAATAAAATTACTTGTGTATGAGCAGAAGAATGAATGACTTACCATCCTCTCCTACCCATCCAACCAAACAAAATACTGCAAAAATAATCATATTAAACAAACAAACAAAGTTTTATCCTGTCACCTAACCAACATTGGAAAAGAAGCAACAATGACATACAAAAAATAATATAACAAAGTTAACTCTTGTTTTTGTTGTTGCGGGTTTTCAATATTTTACAAACACAAAAGCAATAAAATCTATATGCCGTATCCAGTTTTGAACCATAAACAATGCTAAAGTTATAAATAAAAATATGTGTAGATACTTGTACGCTACTATAACACTTGAAAAGGTAATAGCAATGAATATTAAGAGAGTGTGTAACACCCGTACCACCCAGTAATATTTTTTACAGCAATCACTATTAAAACCTGGTAGTTGTAAGTATTTTCCCTGCATCATTTCCTTCATTGTTGGAGGAAATATTTTATAAAATTTTGTAATTTTAAAAAATAAAAAAATATATATATTTTGTGGTTGACATATTCTGCATCCTTACATATAAAGAATAACGATATTCGTCTGTCCTTATGTTTATTGAAATTTACTAACTGAAGAAATTCTTAAGAAAATTTTACTATTTAAAATTACTTAAATTGCTTTTTTAAGACTCTAGCTATGTTATTCATATTAAATACTACCAATTTTTTTTTTTTTTTTTTTTTGAGTTATATTAAATATTTTTTTTTTTAATTTTTCTTTCTTCGCACAGAATAAGCAGCAGGATATAGTCCCTTAAAAACGGGTATAGGGAACAAGTTCCCTAATTTCGGCAGCACACATTGTATTGAATTAAAGATAGACCAGTGTGTCGACGATACTCCAATTAAACAATAGAATTAGATACTCTACAGTCTCCGATAAGTTGCGAAACTCTAAAAACCCCGACGCATACATGAGAGTTATAAAAACGAGTATCGGGAAAATGCTTGTTTATTTCATTAAAACATATTCCATAGTAATAGCGATAAAAGAATTATTGAGTGATTATCTTTTATTTATCTATGCATATGTCAGTAAGTAAACAAAATAAAAGCTTCTTAGAAATGTTAAGAATTTTCTCGAGACTACGCCAATGTCTAGCAGTCTAGCGTTTTATTTTAAAACATATTAATATAAAGCGATTTAATAAAATTTACATATTAAATATATATATATATATATATATATATATATTTAATACATAATATAATATAATATAATATAATATAATATAATATAATATAATATAATATAATATAATATAATATAATATAATATAATATAATATAATATAATATAATATAATATAATATAATTTTATCTATCTATATGCTAGTAAGTAAAAGTGTATTTTTGGAATGTTTGGACTTTTTTGATGACACTAATGTCTGTCCGATAGTCTGTGTGATGATTTTAAATATATTAATCAAATTACAGAACGTAATTCTGTAGATAATTTTATTAAATTTGCCGTGTGTATAGTAGGGTTATAACTTTTTGCACTTTTAAACCATTTGCAAATAATTTGTCTTGTAGAGCATGAAATAGAAAAAAGAAATAAGATCTTAGTTTTACGCGATCGTTAAAAAAGCTCACACACCAATAGCGATGAAAATATTGTATAGATAATATTGTTTTGGTATCAAAAAATTTATATTTTCCACCAAATTACTTAAGTTTTCATCACTTTTTAGCTTGTCTGTTCAAATATATATATATATATATATATATATATATATATGTACAAGTAATATGTTCAAGTAATTATTTCTGTTTTCATCTTTTATGATGCGCCTCTATATTTCCGTTAAGCTTTACAAATACCTACTAATTATACCAATTATATTTAAGTTCGTGCTGCCAATGCAATATGAATTATTGAAATGTGTTTTGATAAAAATGTCCCATTTTCAATTATCAAAGACATTTAACTTAAATTTATAGTCCCGATCAATTATATTTATCGGCGCTCTTATTTCTATATATCCGATATTTGAACAAATTACAGTTTGCTATATAAAAATATAAAAACCAAAAATACAATTTTTTCTAAATATATTTATAACGCTCTTTTGATTTTATTGTGCAAAATAACAAAAAAAAACTAATTTCACACAGTAATTCCGTTTCTTTTTTAAAAATTTTCATTTTTTTTTTTTTTCGTTGACTGCGTTGACTATTTCGGGCACATCAATGAGATATAGCGCCAAATACTCATAATTACAGCAAGTATCAATCCCTATTTCAAGAATTGTATTTTATTTAGGTTTGCACAGACCCCGCCTAAAAAACCAAAAAATTTTGTCATCAAAATTCGACTATGTAGCTGTTGAAAGTTTGCGCAATAACAAAAAAAAGGTGCAGAATTTATCCTCAAGGCCCGATTAGTTTACATAAGATCAAATGAAGTCAAAAAGTATAAATGCGTGAATAAAAAGTGTAGACGAATGAGAAAAAATTAAGCCCTTTCTCTGAACTTTTGAACTTTCAACAACAATCATATTTTTTTCATACGATATTAAACCACTTTATGTACATATGTATGTACATATAAACAGAGGAAACAGAGGTCCCAGTTATTCGGAAATTAATGGCGAAAAAAATCAATTTTTCAAGAAAAATAGAAAAAATTTTGATCCTGAAAATTTAAAAATGGCGTTTATTAATATTTTGTTATATAGTCATATATACAACGATTCAAAAACTAATTATTACGAAAATTGATGAACAAATAATGACTTTATTCACAATTAACTGAAAACATCTATAGCAAAAAATGTTGTGCAAAATTTCTTATATTTATATTAATTATAATATTTAGTATAGGCATAGTTGCCAGATATATTTAATGCAAAATCGTCAAATAGACTTTTTGAAGACGTCAAAAAATCGTCCACATCAAAAATTAACGAATGCGGAATAAAATTGCAACAAAACTTTCGGCGCTGGTTAAAAAATGTGTACTAGTGATAAATACTTTCTAATAACAATTTTGGATGGCTATATTTCTTTTCATATTATTGTGAACATTTTATGAAAATCGAACTTCTAGTTTCTTCAAATTGTTAATAAAAGCCGAACTGACTTGAAGAAATATTTGATTTTTTTTAGTTATTTCTAATAATATATAATGTACCACCACAAAATGTTTTATAACTCAGATTGTAGTGAGGGTCAAATATTTTTTTTTTTTTCGGTAAAAATAGACCCATTGAGAAAATAGAAAAATTCAGCCAAAAGTTTTTCGAAGAAAAAAAATTGTGGTTGGGTCAAAGTCAATTTGAGACGAAAATTTTTTGGAACAATTCTAAAATCTAATTAAAAACTTATAATAATGATATTTTATCATTAATTTTGGATGGCTACATGTTTTCTCATTATAATTTGCATGAAAATCGGAGTTCCAGTTTTTTTTTTTTTTTTTTTAATTAACAAATAGGAACTACCTTGAACAAAAATTTTTTAATTTTTTAGACTATTTTTATATTTTTCTGATTTATATTTTAACTCAGATGGCATTGAGTATCAAATAAATTTATTTTTTTGATAGATATAAACCCATTTATAGGCAAAGTAAAAAAATTAAAGTCAAGCGTTTTTTTATGGAATAAAGTCAATTTGTTGCGAATTTTTAACTTTTCAAAATTCGGATTTGACTGCATCTTTTGATTAATATATTAGGCTCTTATAAAAAGAAATATCGCGGTATAATATTCAATAAAAATATATCTTCTAAACTACTATCTGAATATAATGACACAATGATTTTGAGATATAAGAAAAATCTCTAAATTAAATAAAAGTGTTAAAATTAAAAATCTTGAAATAATTTTAAATTCAGATCGATTAATAAATTTTAAACCAATTTAAATAAAGAAGACTTTGTGAAATCCTTTCGATAAATATATCCAAGATAAACTAGGATATAAAAACCGAATAAAAAGTTAGGAAACTACCAACATCGAGTTTTAAACTCAGGATAAAAAGTTCTCTAGAAGTGCTCCAGAATTGCACAAAAGGGATCCAAATATTAGATATATAAAAACAACATAATAAATCATCTTCTGAAAGAAGATTTATGTTAACTTTTAGAGAAATCAGAACATTAATTTTGTTTCAAGTTTTTCCGCATAAGTTATGATTTTTATGTTCATTAATGAACAGTTTGCTTTTAATGAAAAGTTTGTTTTATATATGATTAAATTTTAAATTGAAAATGAATTAATAAAATTACTTTCATTTTATATTGTCGACTTATTATGAAAGCCAAGTAGTACTCTTATTTATTAAGTTTGAGTTCACACAATCCAATGTTTCTTTCTGAAATTCTGATATCGTGCGTGAGAGAGCGGGAGGGAGTATGAAAGGGAACAAACTTGCCTGTACTTCGAAAATCGTTTTATTTTTCATTTTCGTACTTCAAAACAAAAACAAATCAAAATATTAAAGCAAAAATTGTTGAACGTAAAATTGTGTGTGAAAGTAAATGCAAGTTAAAAAAAAATTAAAAATTTCAGAAAGAAAAATTGCTGTGTGTGTATTAAGACTAAGTCTGATGAGATATGCATACCATACAATTGATGAATAGTAATTTCGTATGACTCTTGAAATATTATATCGCCCATCGAGGATATACGAAATTGATTTTTGAGTGAATTCATCAGAAATGTCTTTGGATACTTAGTACTGCTATTTACGGATTTCTAATGCCTTCATCATGAAATGAAAAGTTTTTATAAAAAATGCAAAACGGTTTTGGTCTTTTCTAAAGCGTATATTTGCCATTTCATAATAAAAAGATAGAATTGAATATAATACTATATTGGTTTCCATATATCTTCTCTATAAATGAACCATTTACATTGATAAATTTAAGAAGATTTCTATTTTAATTGTTAATATTTATGTATCAACCAATCATCATTTGAAAAAAGCTGGCTACTCAAAGAAGCTGCATGTTTGAGTATCTCAAGAATTATCGAAAAGAAATTTGATTGATTGAATTATTTTTTGAAGTGGTTCATTACGGGTGATAAAAAATGGGTTCATTACGAGAATATAAAGCGGAAAAAACTATGTTCAAAGACCGGTGACATTGCATAAATGACTTCAAAGCGTGGTTTAAGTGTTTGATGTGATTGGAAGGGACTTACCCATTGTGAGCTGCTACAACCTGGCGAAATAATTAATCCTGAATTCTACTGTTCACAACTGGACCGTTTAAAGAAAGAGCGACCAGAATTGGCTAACAGAAAAGATGTTGTATTCCATAATAATGCCAGGCTACACACATCTTTGATGAGTCGCCAAAAATTTACTGCTCTTCGCTGGGAAGTTTTGATGCAACCATCGTATATCCCGGAGCTTGCCCCGTCTGTTTCTGTCTCTGCAAAACTCTCTTGATGAAAAAAAAAATTAGAAAACCGAAGACCCTTTGAAAATCACTTGATCAAGTTTTTCGCCGATAAACCACAGAAGTTATACAGCGATGGAGTTATGAAGCTACCCGAAAAATGGAAAAAGGTCATAGATAACAATAGCGAATATGTATTTGATTAAAATTGATTTTCAATAAAGAAAATTTTAGTTCAAAAATTTTCCAAGAACCACGGAACTTTATTATTTAGGTTGCTTTTTATTCGCAACATAACTAGCTTTATGATAAAAAAAACTAAAATCGCCATTTTCAACTTTTTGATAACTTTTAAGGAGCAATATTTTTTCAATTTTGTATAATTTTTCGCCACTAATTTCCAGATAACTCTGGAAATATTGATCGGATAAAAAAGTAATTTTAGTAGGAGTTCTATTTATCTAAATTGGAGAAATTATTCTCGAGTTATACTAGTGTAACCGCCTAATAAAGCGGTCATATAAGACATGAACATAGATAAGAATCAGTACGTGCCAGATTCTTCTTTAACACGTCAAATTCCATCCAGTCCACCTATTTTATTATATAAATAATAACTATTTGTAACATTATTATACTATTATTTCTATAACCATATTTAAGGAAAATATAACGTGATCTAAATACAAATATTCAAAACAAAATATGGTTTAGAATCAAGGAAAAATATTGAAAACAATTAATGGTTGTAGAAATAATAATATTTTTGCATATTTATAATATTTTGTTTCTGGTAAAAATATTAAAAAACCAGGAAAATTTCAAAATTTCTAAGGTAGTTTTCATAAAAAACTAAATGTTCTCAGGAAGAAAGACAATATAAATCTATGCTGGGTACTTTCACACAATAAATTCAAGGAACTAAAATTGCTAGTGAACTTTTTTGAAATTTAACGACTTAAAGATTAACACCGGTGTCGTAATTAATTTATTATTAAATTATATAAATGAAATATAGGAGATTTTTTAAATAACTTGAGCAAAAGCCTAAATCGCAACAAATCAGTTTCATTAAAGATATTATTAAATTAACTGAAACTTTATCGCATATTTAATTGCTAAACAATCAACACATTTACTTAAATTTGTTAAATAAAGTGCACATATGTGTGTGTCAGATTACTTACATACATAACGCAGACAAAAACGATTAGTCATAAGATTTAGTCAATATTAAATTAAAATTTTTTAATTTGAAATTTCATATATAGTAGAATAATGATAAGAACTTAATACAATGTTATGAACATTTGAAAAATAGCCATATATCAAGAGGAATTTCTGTTTATAACCTATAGCACTACATATCAGCCTATAGGATATTACAAGCAGGTATTGATGTTGGTAACATCAGCATTCCATGACTAAATGTTTGCGATGTTGTTACAGTTCTTGTGCTGGTCTGTAGAATTTCCGATATCAATTTAGTAGAAAATTTAAAAAATTTTTCCAAAAGCCATATTCGTATATTCTATTAACTTTTTAAGACTTTCCCTAATGAATGTAGGGTATAATATAGTCAAGCTCGACTGACTATAATGTTCTTACACTTACATCTCATGTTCACTAAATGTCAATTGTATGGTTCACTACCTTAAAGCTTGACTGGCTATAGCCAGCAGGAAATATAACAACTACAATCTCCTGGTTTTAGTTTTACTTGTGGGTGTATAAAATGTTTAGCAATTTGGTGAAATGTCATAAAACTTCATACAACATTATACAAAAGAATGCATGTACCACGTATGAAAGTATCTGTATTAGTATCTATGTTAAAGCTAAAAATACGAACAATGTAAATACTGGTACATGGACAATAATGATTTTTTTACACATAAACAATAAAAAACATGAAAGAAAGATATAGTTGATCAAGACCGACTATATGATGATACCCTATGTCATTGTGTACCGCCATAAAAATTCGGTAAGGGAACTTAAATTACACCTGTGGCCAATTTTACTTAATGAAAAATAAAATATACAAATACAGAATAATGCGTTGATACTAACATCTATATGATTTTATGCACTTTAAGGCGATTCCTGGATGTGGGTTTTTATGGGAGCTATGGTAAATTATAGACCGATACTCATAAAATTTGGCAATGTTGTTTCTACTTACATAAAACTTATTTGTGTCAAATATTAATTTGATACTGATATTCGTATGGGACTTATGCACATTAAAGTGATTTTCGAAAGAGGGGTTTATATGGGAGCTATGGTCAATTGTGAACAAATCTTCATAAAATTTGGTTCAAAGATTGATACTTGTACAGAACTTCTTTGCACTGAATATCATTAAAATATTTGTTTTTTAAAACCAATTTGTAGTGTTTCAACTCTATTCCAGGGGGAAATTTGTATGGGGTCTAGGTGAAATAATGGACCGTTCACAACCAATTTCAATTGTCTTCGTTCCTGTATCATAAAAGTCCTACGTGCCAAATTTCTTTGAATTATCTTTAAAATTACCATCCGTACTTTATTCACAAAGTTTTCATGGACAGCCAGCCAGCCACACGGATGGACGGACGGACATCGTTAGATCGATTTAAAAAGTTATTCTAAGTCGATTGGTATATTTTAAAGTGGGTGTTGGATAACTTTTTCTATGCGTTACAAAAATCAGCACAAACACATAATACCCCAAGCACTTATGGTGGTGTAGGGTATAAATACTAAATATGAAAGTATAAACAAGTGAACATACCTTTAATGGCTACTGTAACAATACAACAACTGACTATCTATATTAACTTGCTACAACATTGTATATAAAATTTAATGATTGCAAAGAAACAAAAGCATTCAGCTTTATTATCTCAATGTATTTCCATGTATTTCCATAGAAGAGTAGATATAAAAAGGACTTCAAAAACAGCAACAATAACAAAAATTGAAAAAACAGGAATATGAATGTACATAAATAAACATGTTCCAAAATTGGATGATCAAACGTAACCACAAAACATGTACACGTTTGAGGTCTAAACTAAACAATAACTTTTGGTAATACTCACATATGAATGTACTTTATTCTTTGTAAAATGTTTTAGTTTAAGGAAAATTCAAATAATATTGTTTAAAATGAATTTTTATTAAAATAACTGTGCATAAATATGCGAAACTGTTTGGATAGTTCAAGGCAGTAAATGTTAGTTTTTACCACTTTTTATATCCTTCGTAACAAGCGCAATGTTCAGCCCCACATTGCGCCGATTCGCAAAAAAAATGGTAATAAATTATTACCTCTTAAACTACTAGTCGGATCATGTACAGAAAAGTTGTAGAGGGGGAATAATTATTCTGTAGTAACCCTGTCATATTACGGGATGAGCTAGCTACAGGGTGTGAGAGTTGACCATCACGAACATGAAAATGTTTTAACAGAAGAAATGTTTTAAGAAGTTAGAAGAACTTCTACAAATCAAGTCCGATTTCGATCATTTTTTTAATTTTTGTAAAATGTTTGACGAGATAATCTTACAAATCTAAATTATCACTAACGGTTAAAGAAATATTTATATTTAAATTTTATTTATTTATTTTTATTTTATTTTTTTTTATTTTTATTTTATTTTTTTTTTTTATTTTTTTTTTTTTTTTGCATTGACCTTATTTTGTAATTTCGCGAATAATTGAAAAAAAATACACTAATCCTCTTTAAATAAAAATAAATGAACTAGATGGAATTTGACGTACCAAACAAGAATATGCTTTCAGTTTTTTCTATCACGTAGCTATTTTTTTTTTTTTATGGGCATGATTAATATGACCCCCTTAATACTTTAAAGGGAATTGTGAGCATTAAAGTGATTTTCAGAAATGGTCAGAAGTGGTCAGATGAAGACCACAAAATTCTTCATGAAACTCAAATTCATATTTGTATGGAATTTATCTTTTCGGAATTTTATTAAAATATTATTATATATTTATAGGACGTTTATGATCATTAAAACCCTATTCCTAAAAGATATTTGTATGAAGACTGGGTGAAATAATTAACAGATCACAACGAATTTCAATAGGTTTTTTCTCTGTACCAAAATCTAAAATTTTTAAGAAAATGATGGGCACTATGGTATACAAGAAATTAGAAAATGATTAAAAACAATTGGAAAAAGTCTCTCAAAAAATTCTAAAAGAAATAGTTTTTAGTTATAATTTGCTAACAGTTGTTAGGGTTGTTAGTTAAGTTTTAAACAAAATATCTCAAAATACGAATCTAACACTTAATTCGTACTAGATTTGCTTTGAGACTTTGTAATAGAAAAATATTAATAAAGATGAAGGAATTGTTATGTATGTAAATTAGGGAGGAAAATTTTTATATCGATATTAAAATTAAAAGTTTATTTGATTTTTTACTTTAAAATTCTCCCACTTTAAAAAAATCAATTTCAATCCATTTCTTTTTTTTTTTTTTTATTTTTGGTATTGATATAATAAGTTCAATTAAGCAAAATCCCAGGAGAAAATGTATTAGCTCTATAACTAGTTTCAGAATGCATGAAAATAGCCTTTACTAGTTCTACCTTGGCACTTTCAGAACTAGTTCTGTAGAAGTGTTACCTAGACAGTACATTATCTATGTAACGGTTCTAGAACTAGTTCTTTAACCAACGATTTTTGTTCGAAATTGTCACATTCAGAACTCGTTTCATAGAAACTTTAGGGAACGGTTTTATAATCCGGTTTTTTTTAACTTTTTATTATAATAAGTCATTTCTTAAAAACAACTTTTTAAATCAATTTCATCTCTTTTGATTTTTCATTTAATTTTTGAAATTTTTGCAATTTTTATTCAAGTTTTTTAAACAGCTCCAGGAGAAGTGATGCTGAAGTCATACAGAATTAGTTCTTAAGCACTAGTTTCCTTAAAACCAATTTAGAATCACCGTAAGGTTCTACTCCATTGGTTCTAAGGATGTTATTAAAGAATCTGAAGTGCTTCAGGCTACACCAGTTCTAGAATTTATGATTTTAGAACATATTGTACAATTTTTTCTGGTATTCTTTTAATTTAAACCAAATACTAAAAAATTTTTTTAATCAAATATGTTAAATATTTCAAGGCGTTACATTTTTCAGCACTCAACTAACTATGTAGTGCTCTCAAAATTTTGTGGGAGACATCATTAGAGTAAAAGTGAACATCATCAATTTACCCTTAAGGTCAAACTATGGCAATAAATTAATAAAACATTTACACATATACAACATAGCTTGGTCGAGTTAGTGAAAAGTTTTTGTTTAGTTCGTAACAAGTTTTTAATATGCAAAACATACCACCTAGAATAGGTAATATATAGTGACACTATATCCTACATGTCTTATTACACTTTAGTTATACAGTCGAACACGGTTATACCGAATACCGGTTATAACAAACTATGGCTATAGCGAACACGTTTTTATAGTCCCAAGAAGAATATTTCATAAAAAAAAACTATGTTTATAACGAACTACCACAAATATTAATTTTAGATAAATAAAACAGCGCATTTCAAAATGTTTAAAAAATGTAAAAACTAACAATTTCAATTTAAATTATTGGACAAATAGATATAATTTTCATCAATATCAACTTAAATCATCGGATAAATTGAAGAGGAATTTTATATTTATAATTTTGAACTTTTCAACATAACACATACATATTTATCGAAAATTGCTAGAAACAATATATAATTTATAAAAGGATTAAAAATTAATTATTAGAAAATCGCTATTTCTCAAAGAGTAAAGATCTCAAAACATGCCAATTCCAAAACTTCGGTAATAAATGAAAAAATTGAATTAATATAAAAATAAAATGAATCTTAATTTGCCACTTATCGAATCACTAATGAATGCAAAAAAACATTCATCATTAGATTATCAGAATTATTAATACATACTCGTATTTAGAAATCATACAGTCCATTTTTAAATGAAAGAAATACGCTTTAATTAAAAAGGTCAGTATCGTAATGAAATACGTATATTTTGTTAACAAGAATTTGCCTTAGTAGATTGCCTAGTATTTCCATAATAATAACAAAAAATCATTTTTTAAAAGATTCGATAGACCTTACGTCTCATAGAAGACACGGCTACGAAGAACATTTCTTCCAAGCATTCTTCTAGTTCATAAGAAAATACTTACGAGATTTAAAACTTTCACTGTAGAAAATGTTTGGAGGGATTATATTTGTATTGGGACTGAAAATTTTTATCGTTTTTATGTTAATTGTACTTACATACTCTTGCGTATTGTGTACACTGTGTGATCACACATGCCCTGTCTATTGTTAATGTTCAGTACATATGTTTCCATATGGCACTTAAACATAGTGCTGTTGACACATTCCGTTACGTATATTTGTCGCACACGTTTTCACATTCATTTTACGCACACATACGCATACAAAAAGGATAAAAGCACAACTAAAATTTAATTGAACAACAATGTTGTCTAAAAATTAAGACAACACACTTTACTTTCTTTTGTCGATTTGATTATTTTTTTATGTCTTTTTTAACTTATATTTTCGGTAAAGTATTTACTTTGTGACAGTTCATGAATACGTGGGACTTTTTTTAACTTTGCATTAAAAGTTGACAACATTTATTTATAGCTTAGTTCTTCTAATACACTGGGCCACAAGTTATATTTTTGGGCAAAAAGTCAAATTCAGATATAGTGAAAAATATATACAGATTTGTAATCGAGATAGATAGATTCGCTGAGGTCTTTTCTATCTTAGATTTTGTAACCGTTCATAAATTTGTAAGCTATAGTTCTTTGACTAAAAAATACCTTTCAAACCTCATTCATTTATACTGTAAGAAATTGTGTAAATAATTGTTTGATAAAAATTAAGTTAAAAACTTGATTATTATGTTAATTTTTGATGATTTCAGATCAAAAAAAGGAAAAAAATAATATCAATTAATTTATAAAATGTCGATTATTATTAAATATCAATTATGGCGTTAATCTGAAAGTATTTTTTTTTTTTTTTTTTGATTAAAATAAAAAATATTTGAATTGTATAACTTTTTTCATATGCGTGAATTTAAGAACATTAAATAAATACCTACTTAATTGCAAAAGATTATAAATTACACTTATTGGCCGCCATATTCCACCGGCCATTTTGATTTTTTTTTTTTAATTTATCTTAAATTTGTTATTAAAAACTTTACAAATATATAAATCAAAACATATATTTTAGCCTTTAAAGACAATATAGGGCGAAAAATTCCCCTTCAGCTACTTATAGTCCGAAGTATTGCTTCCGCCTTTCCAAATTCAGAAAATCAAATAAATCGCAAATCTACTAAATGCAATTTAAAATTTCTTCAAGTTATAAAATGTTATTAAACGCCATATAGGAACCGCCATTGTGAATTCTTATTTTTTATTGCAGCTTCCCCAAAAACCTTGTCTATTTTATATATTTTTTACGTACACCAAGTGTTCTAATTGTGGTAAAAATTCAGATATCCTTGCACTTTTTGATCCGCCATATTGATTCCGCTTTTCCCAATTCGGAAAGTTAAACAGAAAATTCGTGTTCGTAGACCATAATTATTTAAAATTTCGTCGCGATTTTGAATTTTTATTTCGTTATAATATAATTGTAACCAGCGTCCACCAAAAACTTATATATAATATTTATTTCTTACGTAAACCAAATATTATAATTACGACAAAAGTTTTGGGATCGCAACCCAGTGTGTAATATTTAAAAATACACTTAAAATGAACAGAAAAGTATGTATGTATATATGTATGTATGTATGTATGTATATATGTATGTATATATATGTATATATATATATATAAGTATGTATGTATGCATGTATGTATGTATGTAAACACTTTTAAATATTTTATGCCAAATTGAAAATCGTTTATACTTATTTTTGATACTCTTATATGGGTCATTATTAAAAATTTTTGATTTTAGGCCTTCTAGAAAAATTATTATTATTTTTTTTTTTTTTTTTTTTTTTTTTTTTGATGGCACATTAAAATCCGTTTTTATAAATATAAAGTGACTCGAATGCATGTAGAATCAGTTCGCGTTAATAATTTCGCGTAGGGAGCGCGAAAGTTATAGCGTTTTTAAGTTGAACATATAAACATTTAAAGTTTATTATAAAGAAATGCTATTTAATATTGTGATCTTTTTTAATCCAAGAACATATTTTCTTTTTTTTTTTTTTTTTTTGTTTTGTCTATAAAATAATTTAAAAATTTTTGGCGCCTCTGTATTATAAGCATTACAAATATCAATTATGCCAATCATAGTTAATTTTATAGTGTCCTTAGCAAAATGTGTTTTTACAAAGGTGTCTCGTTTTCCACTATTAACGACATTTGACTTAAATTTATGGTCTCGATCCATTATATTTATCGCCGTTCTTTTATCTATATATGCAAAATTTTTACAGATTGCAATTTGCTATATAGAAATACAAAAACAAAAAGTGCAATTTCTGTGTAATTTTCAAAAAGTGTATAAAATTTTTTTATTAAATTTATTTCTAATGCTCCTTTGATTTTAATGTGTAATATAACAAAAAACTACGTTCATGCAGTAAAAAGTGCTATTCTATATGAAACTGTGAATGTGCTTCGCGAAAAACTGCCTTTTTGAAAATTTTGCCATCTTGTTTTACAAACTTTTAGAATCCACTGCGCTGACTATTTCGGGCACATTAACAAGATATATAACACAAAATATGCACAATTGCAAGAATTATCAATCCTTGTTTCAAAATTTATTTTCCGTTGAGGGGCGCACAGACCCCGCACAAAAAAAAAAACAAAAAAATTTTAAAAATTAAAAAATGATCTCATCAAAACTGGGTAGACGAGTTTGAATGACAACATTCTTTAATGTATTTAACTGCTGAAAGTCTCAATAGTAACAAAGTCTGATTAGTTTATATAAAATCGAATAAGATTAAAAAATATAAACGCGCGAACAAAGATGTAGAAGAATGATAAAGAGTTAAAGAGCTATTTTTCTAAGTTTTTGAACTTTGAACAACAAGCATGATCACAAGATGAAACATATGGTGCTAAAATTGTGCACTCTATATCTAGTTTCAAGTTTTATGAGTTCAGATCTATTTGTTTAAAATAGTACTAGCACTAGCTTAAAATCTGTTTCAGCTACGTTAAAAATTTTTGATAATGGCCCATATATACATATTTTTTTTAATTTTCATTCTTAAATAAAACGTCTATAAATATAAGAGTAGATGTTATTTGCAACTTTATCATATTGAATTTTTTTTAGACCTAAATACCAACGCTTTTAAGAATTCCACCCTTAAGTGCTAAATTAAGATGTTTACAGACAATTTTCTGGGTAGGAAATATTTATTTTTGTTTTTTTTTACATTTTGAAATATTGTACATTTCAAAGGTGTTTTGAAATTTATACTTAATCTATGAATGTAAATAAAAGAATTATAGAAAAAAAGAGAAATGTGCTCTAAAAAGTACATTAAATATACATAATTTAAACAAAATGCTTAAATTAAATTGTTACAATCCAAATTTCCAAGAAATTGTAAGTTGTTCATGGATATAAATTTGTTGGTTTGTCATC
The DNA here is from genome assembly GCA_932274085.1 of Protocalliphora azurea. Lineage (NCBI taxonomy): Eukaryota > Metazoa > Arthropoda > Insecta > Diptera > Calliphoridae > Protocalliphora > Protocalliphora azurea. The sequence continues at coordinate 171,512,629 of OW026519.1, forward strand.
TGGAAGTTGTTATAGGCTATGTTAAATCTTAAATGGGTGCCACGCTCAGATTTTGAAAACTATTATACTGAGAGCTTTCAAAGTTCAGAAGGCACGGTAGCTCTCATTTAAAGTGAATATTAATTAAAATTAATTAAATTTGTGTAACAGCCCAAACTTTACTTGGTCCAATTTCACGGAAGACTATCGCCACCTAAAACTCCGACCGGACCCAGGACAATGATGTGGTGTTCCTATCTGACTTGAAATTGATTAAGAATCGTAAAAAATTTAATTTAAAAAGATCGCTAAAATAACCAATGTCAACTAAAAGAAACTAGAAAGGATAGACAAAGTAAAAGAACTGAATTTCTGTCTGTAATTTTAGTCTATCTCTAGAAATATTGCAGTGAAAGTTCTAAAATTTTCTGAGAAATTAAAATAATAAGATGAAAATAAGACAGGTAAGTCCTTAAGTCCTCATACAAAGTAAATATTAGTTATCACATATCCATGAAAATATTACAGTACCACTGGCAGAAAAAAATCTTTTTATTATGGTTGTATACAATTTTTCAAATATGGTTAAAATAATTCTATAAGATTATAATTCTCACAACCGTATTATGGTTGCCAGAATAATATTATGGTCACTCAAATACGTGTTGCTGTGGTCGTAATATTATAGATTTATTTCAACCATATTTGCATAATTATCTACAACCACATTCAAAAGAGTGTTTTTCCGCGTGTAATTTATGAATAACTTTCATATAAAATATTTTAAAAATACGTACTTTTTCTTTTTATCAATACAATTGGTATAACGAAGCACATCTTTTGAAGCTATTTTTTTTATTTATTTACTCAATTTACTAAATAACAACTTCTTTACAATTTCTAGATAAATTAAAGCAGCTTTATTTCAATAACTACTATAATCAAAAATATTTCATGAGTTTGTAATATTCAATATAAATGTAAATTTCAAGTACCTTTTGTAAACAAATTATTAAAAACAAATAATAAAAATGAAAATTATTTTCATTTACATATGTATGTATACCACTTGATACAACAAACAAATTTAATCAAATGTTATTAAAAATATGACTTTATTTAAAACATCACCAAAGAATTAAAATGTACATTTTTCATAAATTATATTACATAAAAATTAGGGATGTTAATCCGCACAAACTTTCGGAAATACCGGTATTCGTTATTTTAAGGAATTATAAATTCAAAAAAAAATATTTAAAATTAAATTTCTCATAACTAAAACAATATAATAAAAATAACGGTAATAACGCTGCCTTTGGAAATATATAAATCGACGTCCTATATTCAAAACCATCTATCTTATGTATAAATTTCTATGGTATAAATTTCATTTTTTTGTGATCCCTTTATTTTTCACAATAAATATTTTTGAGTACGAAACTCTCTATCTCACTGAGTAATTTATTTTTTATTTTTATACCCTACACCACTATAATTAGTTGGTATATTATGCGTTTGTACTGATGTTTGTAACGCACAAAAAAATTATCCAACACCCACTTTAAAGTGTACTAATAGACTCAGAATCATTTTTTAAGACGATATAACGATATCCGTCTGGTCGTGTAGCGGTACAAGTCCAGATCGACAAAAATAAGCATAAATCAATTTGCCATTAATTTTTATGATGATCCGTCCATATTTTACAATAGCTCCCATTTAAACCCTTCTTCCGAAAATCACTTTGCGTGCATAAATCCTAGACTAAAGTTAGTATCATTTTAATATTTGACACAAATATTATATAAATATCTAAAACTTATATAAGCAGAAATTAAAGCGCCAATTTTTATGGTATTCTTCCTAAAGTGCATAAATAACGTAATATAATGCATACGTACGAGTATATTTTTTAGAAATATACACTACGCTTAGTACAATTGGACACAGGTTCTATGGTCGCTTTAATATATATATATATATATATATGTATGTATATATACAATAATACATATTCACTTTGTGTGACGACTGACACCAACTTTAAATATATCCTACCTATTTTCATCTCAATTGTGAAACTTGACATGAAAATTATTCCCATAAAAGTTTTGAGACTTTTATTGAAATAGTTCCCTAAATATGCAATAATTAAGTTTTATCTTGTGTAGATGCAAACACTTCCCCTAGAGCTGCCCGCCCTATTTCCATCTCATCAATCTTGATGAGGAAATTATTCCCACACAATATTAAGGCCTTTACTCTAATAGTTTTTCATTTAAGCGATACATAATTTTTACTTTATACGGAAGCTACACTCTAAAAAATACATGTAAAATTACCACTATTAAGTTAGTATAATGTCATTTAAAATGACAGAGAATGGGTAAATTTGAGTATAAATATGTCTACTAAAATAATAATACTTATCGTCGGTGCGCTTACGAAAAGACCTATGTGTAATTTTCTGATTTTTTTTATTAGGCCGTCTGAAAGCTTTACTGATTCTCAAGTTTAATCTGTTTTCAAATATTTGGATCAGTTCCGAAGTTACCGAAACGATTATGAAAAAACACGCAGGACTTTTCGTCAGCTTTTTGTAAACTTTAAAATTAAATATACTGTGCTTGAAATATTGGTTTCCTTTCATTTTTAAACATAAATGGGTAAATTCCCAAATGAACTAATCAAAATTCCCAAAAATGGGATTTTTTATATTTTTGGCTATAGAATCCACATTTTTCCGAAGTCCCGTAGATTTTGATTTAAAACTTTTAATAACATATTGAAGATATTCCGCTTGTCGATTCGTACTTTGGGATTTGAGAAAATATGGTCTAAAATCAAAACTTTCATATAAAATGGGTCGAATTCGGGAGGGTATGTACCATGACCAATTGAGTTATTGGGCTCATCTCTGTGAAGTTAACTTTCAGAAAAGTGCAAAATTATTATATGTTGCTAAAGAAAATTTTATTTTAGATAAAAAAGAGTGTAGATACTTTTTCGGCTAAAAAAAACACAAAAAGTCGTCTTTTTTGCAATTTTCAAATTCAAAATCGTTTATTTTTGGACTCGGTAAAGATATCGACTTAAAATTTTTTTATTCAATAGATAATTTTGTTCTTTAACTAGTTAAGAAAAAAAAACTAATAAAATCGGTCGGAAATACTAGGATATATATGAAAAAAACTGGACCAAGAACATGTAAAATTATGGTGCTTAAAAATTCAAACGCAAATAACTCGAAAACTATAAGAGATAAATAGGGCATGTAAGCATGTTTTTTATAGGTCTTATCAGGGCCTACAACAATAAATAAAAATATTTGAAATCGGACGAAAAACAAAAATTTTGCAAGTGATTAAAAATTTTTTATGTCAGAGGTACCTAATTTTGAGCCCTATTAGCTCCGCCACTGAGGGGTTTGTTGTGCCGCCTTCCAAACTTAATATTGTACACTCCTCTGCTACGCCTACACCAAATTTCATGAAAATCCAACCAACCGATCAGAAGTTACAGATTTATTTCCAAAAAATTTCGATTCTGCCCCACTGTGTATTCTGGTGCATATATATATAAACGCATCTAATTTTTTTTTTTTTTTTTTTGAGGTAAATTCGTTTCTCTTAACCAAAACCAACAACTCGCGATATAACGGTACTTTTTTATGTAAGAAATATTTGTTTCATGCTTTTGTTGTTATCTTTAATTTAGCAATAAAAACAGTGGAATATTCTTGTAAACGCAGTCGAGAAAATTTTGTTTAAAAAGTTATTGTAAAAAAAAATATTAAAAAATGCTAACAGTTTTACTTGTTTGTTTCACTTAAGGTAAGTTTCTGATGACAACATCTTACATCAAATATTTTTGTTTTAATTGGGAAATTTCATCAGCTTGAAGGATGCCCAAAGGAACTTTTCTTATTCATCTTCAAATTAAATTTTTTCGTGATGAAGACTGTTCATTCAGAAGAAGTTATTCGAGGCTTTTTTAAGAAAGGTCAGAAATACGGAGTTCGGAAACCAACAAAAGGTAATCAAAAATAAACAAAAAGCAAATTAATAAAATAAAAGAAAAAGCTACCCGCAATAAATTAAATGCTACACAAATAAAAAATAAAGCTAACCATCCTGTCACTTCCAAATATATTTCACATATTTTAGGAACAGATGGTACTCGTAGAATAAACCTTATGTTTGAAAAATGTTAGCATTAAAAACACATTTACAGTTTTTAACAAAAATTAAAAAAGATACTTACTTTTTTTGTATAAAATATTTACAACTTCTAAATGTAAGAAATAGTGTCATACTTTTATATTATTTCATTTTTTTTTTTTTTTTTTGTTATTCTAAAAACTGAAGAATTTTGTATTTAATATTTGTAATAGACTTTATAATTTTCTATTGCATAAGGCTGAAGCTGAAAAAAATTATATGTATTGGGTGATTCAAGTAGAGATACTTTTTTCAATAGCCTTTTTTTGACAGATCACATGTGAGTCGTGTCATGCAGTCATGTTATTTTTGTTTAGTATTGTTTGGCATTTTATAATGGTAAGACTTACGCCTGAACAACGTTTACAAATCGTTCAACTTTATTACGAAATTTCACGTTCTGTGAGGAATGTGTTTCGCGCACTTTGCTCAAGTTATGGTCAACATAATCGGCCTACTGTGCGTACTATTCGCAACACCATCACCCATTTTGAGATCCAGCATTCATTATTGAATAATATTCGACTGAATAGACCACGTCCAGCACGGTGTGAAGAAAGAGTGTACACGAAGGCCATAGAAAGTCGATTCGGCGCCGTTCGCAGCAACTCGGACTGACATATGGAACGACTTGGCGCATTTTACGTCGCAATCTTACATTGAAAGCGTACAAAATACAGCTTGTGAAACAACTGAAGCCGCTCGACCTTCCCAAGCCACATCGCTTCGCTCTATGGGCTCTTGAAAAGTTCCAAGAAGATCCGACGTTTTCGACGCAAATTTTGTTCACCGATGAGGCCCATTTCTGGCTCAATGGGTATGTAAACAAACAAAATTGCCGCATTTGGGACGAAGAGCTACCTGAAGAGATTCAAGAACTGCCACTTCATCCAGAAAAAAACAACGGTTTGGTGCGGTTTGTGGGTCGGTGGAATCATCTGTCCATATTTCTTTAAAAATGATGCCGGTGCGAACGTAACCGTCAATGGCGACCGTTATCGTGCCATGATAACCGACTATTTGATGCCTGAAATTGAAGCTCGTGATCTCGGCGATATTTGGTTTCAGCAAGACGACGCCACTTCCCACACATCGCATCAATCAATGGTTTTATTGAGAGAACACTTCGGTGAGCACATAATTTCACGTTTTGGGCCGGTCGATTGGCCACCAAGATCGTGTGATATCACACCGTTAGATTTTTTCCTGTGGGGATATGTAAAGTCTAAAGTTTATGCAGACGAACCCGCTTCGATTCAGGCCTTGGAGAAAAACATCACGCGTGTAATTCGCAAGTTACCAATGGAAATGGCTCGAACGAGTCATCGAAAATTGGACTCAACGGATGGACCATCTGCGACGTAGCAACGGCCAACATTTGATAGACATAATCTTCAAAAAATAAATGCCAAAGAATGTTCTTTCAAATGATAATAAACATTCTGTTTCTTTTTTTAATATATATATATATATATATATATATATATATATATATATATATATATAACTGTGTTGCGATTTTATAAAACTTTTTTAATTTAAAACAACATCAATAATTTTCTTTTCTGGTTACTTTATTTAAGATAATTAATTTGTGAATATTGAAGTTCATAGAATTAGATTTACAATTAAGTCTTAATTTAATTTGTTTTTTTTTTTTTATTGTTTTAAACAACAATATATTTATTTAATAAACAAATCATCTAGATAAAATCCTTCCTCTTAATTAAATTTTAAAAAATTACCGGGAAATAGACTTTTTCATTCCCATTTCCCGGGAAAAGATATATTACGGGAAACCCCAAACCCCAATTGTGGTACTACGTAAAAGTTTCCCACCTTTTTTCATTTTACTGTCAATTGAGTTGTTAAATAACTAAAATTGTTTAACATTTCGTGATTATTTCTTTAATAATTAGTAATCAAAATGAAGTATTTTTTTTTTTTTGCTAGAAAATATATACAGTTTGAAATTCTAGCAACAAAAACAATATTTCAGCAGCTTATTTGTAAATTTTATATAAATAGATTTTTAGGGAATATTTCTGGTTTCTATTATTTGTTTTGTTCGTTAGTTCGACCTTCCCAAGCCACATCGCTTCGCTCTATGGGCTCTTGAAAAGTTCCAAGAAGATCCGACGTTTTCGACGCAAATTTTGTTCACCGATGAGGCCCATTTCTGGCTCAATGGGTATGTAAACAAACAAAATTGCCGCATTTGGGACGAAGAGCTACCTGAAGAGATTCAAGAACTGCCACTTCATCCAGAAAAAACAACGGTTTGGTGCGGTTTGTGGGTCGGTGGAATCATCTGTCCATATTTCTTTAAAAATGATGCCGGTGCGAACGTAACCGTCAATGGCGACCGTTATCGTGCCATGATAACCGACTATTTGATGCCTGAAATTGAAGCTCGTGATCTCGGCGATATTTGGTTTCAGCAAGACGACGCCACTTCCCACACATCGCATCAATCAATGGTTTTATTGAGAGAACACTTCGGTGAGCACATAATTTCACGTTTTGGGCCGGTCGATTGGCCACCAAGATCGTGTGATATCACACCGTTAGATTTTTTCCTGTGGGGATATGTAAAGTCTAAAGTTTATGCAGACGAACCCGCTTCGATTCAGGCCTTGGAGAAAAACATCACGCGTGTAATTCGCAAGTTACCAATGGAAATGGCTCGAACGAGTCATCGAAAATTGGACTCAACGGATGGACCATCTGCGACGTAGCAACGGCCAACATTTGATAGACATAATCTTCAAAAAATAAATGCCAAAGAATGTTCTTTCAAATGATAATAAACATTCTGTTTCTTTTTTTAATATATATATATATATATATATATATATATATATATAACTGTGTTGCGATTTTATAAAACTTTTTTAATTTAAAACAACATCAATAATTTTCTTTTCTGGTTACTTTATTTAAGATAATTAATTTGTGAATATTGAAGTTCATAGAATTAGATTTACAATTAAGTCTTAATTTAATTTGTTTTTTTTTTTATTGTTTTAAACAACAATATATTTATTTAATAAACAAATCATCTAGATAAAATCCTTCCTCTTAATTAAATTTTAAAAAATTACCGGGAAATAGACTTTTTCATTCCCATTTCCCGGGAAAAGATATATTACGGGAAACCCCAAACCCCAATTGTGGTACTACGTAAAAGTTTCCCACCTTTTTTCATTTTACTGTCAATTGAGTTGTTAAATAACTAAAATTGTTTAACATTTCGTGATTATTTCTTTAGTAATTAGTAATCAAAATGAAGTATTTTTTTTTTTTTTTTTTTTGCTAGAAAATATATACAGTTTGAAATTCTAGCAACAAAAACAATATTTCAGCAGCTTATTTGTAAATTTTATATAAATAGATTTTTAGGGAATATTTCTGGTTTCTATTATTTGTTTTGTTCGTTAGTAATAAATATATACCTTTTACTACATTAAATATCATAAGTAAAAACTTAAGGCAAATTTTATTAAATTTAAGTAAATTAAATTTTGAAATTTATTTGCTGCAATTTATTAATTTGAATTGCATAATTCTACTAATGTACTCATGCAAATAAATATCGTGCACCTATTTTTGCAGAACAGGTGTGTTCATGGCAAATTCAAACAAAGAATTTTAAAGTGCATTGCAGTAATATTCACAACATACATATGTACATACAATACGTATGTATATGAGTATTTGTACACTTATATATGATAATCCCCAACCACTCATACATATAAATTTAAATATAATTCGTTGAAAACATATAAATATTCATTCACATTTATATTCACACAGTCCTTTATCTACATATTCGCTCACAGTTATTTCTTTCTGTTTGCACTTACTTTGCCGATGCTTGAACTAAATTCCAATCGTATCCTTCTAACACTTTCATAACCGCACTAGTAATGCGTTCATCTTCTTTGCGGCCAACGCCACCTTCACCATTCAAACGTTTTTGTTCAGCTTTTAAGGCAATATTTGCTAAAACCAATGTCTCCACTGGTTTAACACGTTCAGTTTTCTTAGTTGTCGTAGAAGGATTTGTATCCGTAGCCATTTTATGAATAAAGGATAAAGACTGTAGGCATTGAATTTAAACTTAAAAAAGTGGGTAAAATTATTGCACAATCATTGATTAATAGTAATACTATAAAAAATTTGCAATATTTATTTTATTATTTTTTATGTTTTTCTTTTTCTTTAAAAAAAAAATGCCGTCGCTTTTTTTGATTTTTTTAATTTTCTTTTATATTTAATCTTGTACTTGTGTACGACTGTTATTTGATTTCTTTCGAAACGATCTTCACACCACAACACAGAGCTTTATGTTGCACCGTACGAATTCCCAACGAATACTAATTTCACTGATCTTGATGACAAATTGACTTCACCCACCATGCAGCAAAATTGAATTTACCAAATGTTCTGTTAATTTTTCTAAAACGACTGCTCAAACCGAGAGGAAACGAACGATCGCTTGTACGACTCTGTCAATATTTTATTTTCTTAGTTTAAAGTTAAGCCGACTGAAATTCGTTTTTTTATATTTATGTGTTTTGTACGTATTAGTGTTTGTGTACGATTAGGTTTTGTTTTCATAAATACGATTTCCATGTTTATACGAGTATGTATACAAATACTCGTACAACAATAAAAAAATTAACGAATGCGGTGACTGTCGATTAAAATATTATTAATGTTCGTATTTAGATGTTGTTTTCTTTTTCGTTCTCCTTCATATCAGATTTGCATAAGAAATTTTAATTAATTTACGAAATGACTTTGTACCGTCTGATTTCCTCCAGTTAATGTTTTAAGAAATTTTCAGAATATACCAGAATGGTTGAACATTGATATTCATCTCAGAAAATTATACAATCGCTTAAACTTAAATAGCCGGTGGCTAATTAGAAAAATCATAAATATGAACCTGTTAAGTATAGGAACATATATTTTAAAAATTTACTATAAATGCTACAGCAGATTACATTCTTCTTCCTTCATCCTAGTTTTCTTTCTTCACTTTAAAATCAACAATAAATTGTGAAACCCTTTTAAATAATTCTCTGTACTTAATATACTTTTAATTCAATGATTCATACCAAACACAAAAAACAACGTATATATTTAAAAATTACTTTACCAAATCTTAATTGTAGCAATTTAACAAAAAATTCTATGTAATAAAAAGTACATTGACACAAAAAGAAATTACTTTCATCAAAAACCACATAGTACCACATACAACTTAATGCTTATTTTCTATATTATACTCAATAATTCAGTACTGAAGTCAATAAGGAGTGATATCACCTTCTTTAACTTAAAAACTTTTTAATAGATACACATTTCACACATACAAGCAAACATTTTAACAAAAACAAATAAACTCGATTGTAAATACATGGAAAGAAACTGCCTGCCAGCCTGTTTGTCTGCATACAGCTACACAGTCCAGCAATGTAGTAACTGAAAACATTTTGATCCTACCACAATTTTCGAAAGAATATACCAAAATTAACAGAAAGCTACCAAAATTTAATTCTGGAGAAGAAAATGTAAGAACACCACTCCCATAATTGATGACTTCAACATATTATAGAAAACTGAAATTCGCTTTTATTCCCTACCAGTTCACATAGGTCTGAAGGCATAGTTTTTTTTAATTAAGCAAAAATTGCATTTTGTGTTTTGAAAAAATAATTTCACTTTTGACAGCGATGAAGCAAACGTTAACAAATTTTGTTGCTTAAAAAAATGTTTAAGCAATTTCTAAACCCAAGGTAATGGTACATAACAAGAATGAAAAAATCTATACTGATAGGCTAAAAATACGATGTTTTTTTTTAATTTCTATATGAACTTTATTGGACAATAAAAAAATATCTGCATTATTCCAGATGGAAACAATAAACTGAAACTAGAATGATATGTTGGGCTATAAATCCGTTTATAATATTTTAGCAAAACTTCCCAATTCAAATAAAAAGTTGTCTATAGGTATATTTTGTTTCAAAAAATATGATCTTTTTCAAATTTGGCTTAAAGGTCAATCGAAATTGGAGTAAAAACAAAATTTTTAGCCAATATATTTTGAAGAAAGTTTGAAAAAATTAAAAAAATAATTAAAATAAAAAAATTATAATGGTCTTCGTTTATACTTTTTGGACACAAAAGAGTTAAGAAAAAAATTAAATTGTCATAAACCTATTAAAAATTTATAAAAATACAATATTCAATTCGAAAAATATATGTTAATAGTTTTGGCCAAAAAAAGTGATCCGCCAAACCTATGTGCAGTTAGAGAAAATTGTAGGGCTAGAAGATTTTACGTAGCAGAAGAATAATGTGAAAATAAGTTAAATACCAACCTGCCTTTATAGCGTTTATCGATCAACATGGTCATAATTTATTCCAAAATATGTCAATTAATAAATCGGTTAAAAGGCAAATATAGATTTATTAAACTTAGGAAAATATTTTCATTATGAAAATCAAATTTTGATTTCAATTGATTAAGAAATATAATTTAATATTTCGTTCGAATTTGTATGCTTTATACATTGAAATTCGAAAGTGTTTTCTTCTGAATCGAAATACACAATAACCCCCAGTATTGAGCTTTAATAATTTCTACCGAATTCAGTTTTTTCAAAGTTGTTTTTTACTTATATTAATATTTGAAGTATTAATTTGACTATTTTTATTCTAAAATCTACTTCATTAATTTTTTTAATAAAAATATTCAAAATGTTTCCCTTGCGGTTTTAGCTCATTCATGTTATAAATTAAGACTAATATTGATATAAAAGAATATAAGAATAAAAAATAACACTTAACATTTTTGGATTCATTTTTCGAAAGATCTGCTGTTCACATGTCATTTATTCTATAAAAGCAGAATATAAAATGTATTTCCAAGCCATTCATCTTTTGAAAGAACTCGATTATACATAGAATCCCTAATAAAGCGATAAATCTATCCTCAAATGCTCAGTTAAGATAATTCTTCCATAATTCGAGAAAACTTTTCTTCTTTTCATATACAAATTTCTACTAAAATTTAAAATTTTTTATAATTATTAGCTACCTATATTTTTTCAAGTTGAAAAGTTAAGCTATTTGTTTAAATCTACCAAACTTCGATTCAGCCCAAAACGACAACGCTGCAGTCTAGTTGTTCGTATGCTCGTACTTATTCGACTAGTAAACAATTTAGTAAAAAGTAGTAGTTGTAATTCTCGCGTTTATCTTTTGAATGTAAATAAACGATTATCAGCGGCTAGAAATCACCATAAGAGTGTTGTACATACAATAAAACAGAGAAAATTTAACATAGACATGCTAAATTGTATATTTACCACAGATTACATACATAGATACGTACATACACAAGTTCCTGTATTCACACATATACATACATGTGTATGGCACTCTACCAATAATAAACACACATGGGAGTGAGTTTAATGTTGCTTGTGTCTTCGTTGTTTTTGTTGCTACTATTAAAAAGAAATTAGAACCACTTTACAACCACATGTTGTTGACTTGTATTAGTGTGTATTTTAAATTTGACTGTATATGTTAGCTTGTGCGAGGGCAGAACGAAAAGAGAGCAAGTGCAATAGGATAGGTCTAAACCTATTAAGTCAGATAATAAATCCTATGTACATTAGGAGCTCCTCGTTTGTATGGAAGAAAAATTAGGTCTCGATGTTCCTAGCAAAAATGAAAGTACAATTCATTTTTTTAAGGTGCCGGTTCTCAAAATTAAAAAAAATCTAATAATTTTGTGAAAAAATACCAAATTACGGCTATAGTCTAACCTGGAACGAAATCTTTGTTACGCCATTAAATGGGCCTTTAAAAGAAGTTTTTATATTTAATAATAATAATAATAATAATAATAATAATGATAATAATAATAATAATAATAATAATAATATCTTTTAAAAAAAAACTTGCGGACGTTCAAGTTTTCTGTAGAAAATCTTGCGGATGAATATCTATAAAAAACTTGCAAATATTAGGAATTTCTTTTGAAGATCTAGCAATTGTTAACAATTTCTATAGCTCATCTTGCTAAAGTTAAGGCTTTTTTTAGAAGATCTTGCAGATGTTAAGAATTTCTATAGAAAATATTTTGGATGTTCAAGTTTTCGATCTTGTGGATATTAAGTATTTTATATAAAATTTAGTTAAGAGCTTCTGTAGAAAATCTTGTGTTCATCGATTTTCGAATTATCGAACAATAGAAAATAGTCGAAAAAAGTCGAAAATAGTCCAAAAGTCGGATAATGTCAAAAAGTAGAAAACAGTCGGAAAGAGTTAAAAAAAATTATTTTATTTGAAAGAAATAGTTTCTTAGCAGTTTTTATGATTTAAACTACATCATCTATCTGTTGGAAATAGTATCGCAAAAACATATTTTTGTATGTAACTATCACTTTCGGAAAACATTTATTTTATTGAAAAGAAATAGTTTCTTTGCAGTTTTTATTTGAACTAATGACTGCGTACGAAAAAATTATTACATATAAATCAGCCTATAAAAATGAAAACAATTTTAATGTGTTAATCTTTTTGATAATTTGATTTATTAAATACTGTTGTAGTCCAGTTTTAAATTTAAAAGAAAAATTAATTTTTATTATTTTCGCTAAAATAATATTTTAATATTTTCTGAAATACACTAAATATAAGTTTAGATTAATCTTTTGTTAGAATGGGTCCACCTTTTTTTAACTCTATTACATTTCTTAATCAGCTTTAAGTGTTCTTTAAATATATTTTTACTCTAACCCAATACATTTCAAATGGACTGAGTTTTGAATAGTCTAACGGAATAGTATCCCTTGGTACATAGCATCACCATTTGTTTGAAATCACTTAGATACTTTTTTGCTTTAATGATGAGATGCAATATCAAACTAGAGAAATTAGAATTCACTGAGCATTCTAATGATAGAAAGGAATCTTTTCCGATAGCACTCATTTGCATATATTTCTTTGTTAAAATTGTCATTTGTTTTGAATAAAGTGCTTTTTTCTCCGCACATATAAATAACTTGCCAGACCAAAAATTTGTTCCTCTATATTGGATTTTTTTACACGATAAATATCTGCTACATTTCCCATAACATCCGTGATATGGAATTCTTTAGCAGGATATTGTTAAAGGTTAGACAGTATGTACTTTATGTTGCCCTTTAGACTCGTTCATATTTTTGAAAAAATTTAATCTCAATAATTTTCGTCCAATCCGTCCACATTTTTTCAGGGTTCTATTAGGAACTTTTTTTTACTTCGTGAATCTTCAGGCTACCTCTTTTAAACTTTTTTGATAAAATATACAACTTGATTTAATAAATGAGTTGCATTTCATCCAGAGATGTACAGATTTTCCCCTAAAAAACTTATCACTATACTCCTAGCAATTGTTTCATAGGGTCGACATGTATTTTGGTTATAAATTTGAATTATGCGTTTGCATGAATTTTGTTAAATTTTAATTTTAGGTTCAACTAATTATGCTATTACAACAAAAGTAAGCACATAGAATAATAACAAATGTAAGGAAATTAACGGTACTAAACTTTTTCACCTCTAATAAAAGTTATAAGCCTTAAAGTGAGCACGGATTTTTTCGTGCGCAGTCCTTACATCATATGACTATTAGAAATAGTATCTCAAAAACATATTTTTGTGTGTAACCAGCATAAACATTAAATAGATTATCTGTTAATTTATCAATAAATTTGATTTATATACAATATTTTATATTTTTTTTTTAAGTTTTTTTTTTTAAGACAAGTGACAAAATATAGTAAAGAGAGGCGAACAATCTCGAAAATATCGTATAAAATCGAAAAAAAAATTTAGAATTAGGCGGAAAAAGTCGTAGTTGAAAAAATGGAAGAAAGAAAGTCGAAAAACTCGAAACGTCGATAATAGTCAAAAAGTCGACTATACCAAAATTGAAAAAAAGCCACAAAGTCCTAAAATCGACTATTTAAAAATTTTAAAAATTGAAGAACCAAAGATGGATTTCTTAACAAATGAAAAAAGTCAAAAAGTCGAAATTCGACTTTTTGTTCCAACTATAAAATCAAAGACTTAGAATACAACTAGAAGTTTATGTGAGAGGCACTAGAAAGTAATTTTCAAAAAAATTACTTATGTTTTTCAAAACACAAAAACAAAACATATGTGACTACATGTATTTTGTTGTTGCATGAATTAGGTTTTTGAAAATTTAATCAGTTTTTTTTTCTTTCACATAAGGTTAAGGTTTTGTACACACAGAAAAATAATTGATTAGAAAATGATCATAATTATAATAATTTAAAACAGTAAAGCAAAATTTTATTGTAACTATTCAAAATTTATAAAAATAATCTTTATTGTAGCGAAGTCATAATTGTAATTAAATTAGAGTTCCAACTATTGATTGATTAATTAGCTCAGACTGTTAAAATAAATTTAGTAGTTTCGGCAAGTATAACCATTTATTTGGTGAGAATAATTATATAAATTTAAGTAAATATTCTATAACAGTGATTAAAAATTGCTCATATAAAAAATGGGTTATAATAACAGAAAATAAAATTCGGTATTCCTAACCAATAAAAGAAGTAAAAGTGTTTACTAATTTTCTTTTTGACATTTTCAAAAAAATAATTAAAAATTATTTTAAATGAAAAATTTCCTTAAAATAAATACTTATTTTTTCTAATTAAAAAAGACGGACTCGCTCTATTTATTGCATTATTAAAAGGTGGTGAGTGTTTCATTGTCTATAAAATTTTTAGCTTCAAATTTTACGTGCACCTTTCCACAGAAAAGGTTCCAGAACAAATTTCCAACTGCAGAAAATCCTTAGCAATTTCGGTAAAAAACAAATCGGAAGACCACTAGTGTTTAAGTAAGAGGAAGAATTATATTTCGAAGTTTTGCTCAATAGGAAGTTTTTGAGTTCAGGCAACGTTACACAAGATAAAGGAGAAATAAGATTACTTAGAGGACCTAATTCTTTTCAGGTTGGGATCAGGGTTATGGACATGATGGTGAACCACTTAAACATTATCCACAACAAAGGCATACATGAGTGATTTTGCGGAAAAAGCTTTTCATCACATAAACAATCCCAAAATCTATTATGGAGTTAGTAAAAAATTTCCATTTTAGTACAATCAGAAATTTTTTATTGCATATTTTCTTTCCAGTTTTCCCGGAATTTATCATAACAAGACTGATATACCAATTTACATGAGTAATTCCTATCTCTATATTTTCTATTATTTTAATGCAATTAAAGAATATGAGAGCAACAAATCATTATTTGATTTAAAAATAAATTTTTATTAAAATAATTATTTTCTTTTAATATTTTATTTTATTGGATATACGAGTAAATAATTTGAAACCCGATATAAAAAAAAAACAGAAACAATTTCCCGTATTTTGACAATTTCGGAAAAAATAAAAAATTTTTTTATACAAATTATGAAACAAAAAAATATAAAATCCAACATTTGAAAGCTTTTAAAGGCAAATTATCTCAATTTTCTTACAGTTTTTTATAATATTTATAATAACTGATATTTATATATGTATCTTCTAGATGATCCGAAAATAATATCTTTTGAGTCGATTCATATGGGTGGTACTTTATATAAACATTGTGCGTAAATAATCACATTTCTGAACTTTAGCGCTCACAAGAATATGTTTTGGACTTGCTTTTCACAGATATCAAAGTTGCCTTTTTGCTAATGTTATAGATCTTTTTTGACTTTGACATCTTGGTAAGTTATCAGAAGATGTAGCATATCTAAATCAATCTTCGGAGACTATCCATATGTAATTGCCTCGTCCTAAAAACGAACATATTCATATGAGTGTGAACAAACGTCTCAATCTATTTCGCATTCATATATTGCTTTTGCCATCTACCTTGCTTGTTTCAGAACTCATGGTATTCTGAAACTAAAATCATCACCAACGCCGAAGGTAGAGAAAGTAGAGATAATTCCCTGTAGGAAATGTCACTAATGAATCAGTACTGATTCACTATTGACACTGTCACCAGTACTAGTGACTTATTATACCCCCGATCATGCTTTTTTACTATAGACATTTAACATGTGCGTATCATTGGTAATCTACTACTGACACTGGTATTATTGAGTAGGTAGTTCTTTTGGGACCATATGTAGACATTGTCAGCAGAGATTCACTAGTGCATTTTAGTAATTCCAGTTCACATTTTTGGTATTTTTATGGTGTAAATGTTAGTAGTGAATCTGTACTGTCCCACTGTTGACACAGTCACAAGCACTAGTTGCTTATTATACCCCCGGCAATGCTTTTTTACTATAGACATTTAACAAATGCGAGTCATTGGAAATCTACTACTGACACTGGTACTACTGAATAGATAGTTCTTTTGGGACCATATGTAGACATTGTCTACATATTTATTTTAGTAATTCTAGTCTACACTTTTGATACTTTTTCTTTTGTTAACATTATTGTTTTATTAAAAATTTTTTTTTTAAAAATTAAGGAATTCATAAAATATTAATTTTCTTTGCTCGAAGAATTGCCTTCAAATTCAATGTTTTCACTTATTTTAGATTTATATATATATATATATATATATATATATATATATATATATTGACGCTGCAATGCTGCTTCACTAAAACTCGATACAACATCTCGATATGGAAACAAAAAATCATTTGCAAAAATATTACAAATTTTAAGAACTCAAATAAAATACTTTTTATGCCGCCGAGAAATAATAGTAGCGCTTTGACGCCGAATTAGAACTCTTTCTGTTGTGTATACATTTTTTTCTCATCAAAGCAAATAAAAAAATGTAGACATTTTGTTGAAATGTCATCAATAAGTCACCAAAATAATCGACAAAACTGGTGACTTGGAGACGCTTGCTCCCAGGTTTCCTTCAGGGTTATTACATGTAGTTAACTATACATACACGTTGTCGTTCGCATACATAAGTCATAACAACTCTTAACACTATTACTTGTTCAATTACAGTTTTATTCAGATTTTTTTATCTGTTTTAATAGGTTATTATTAGGGGTCTTAAAAGATACATGAGTACATGCATTCTGCTTAAAAATCTTTCTAAACTGTAAATAGTAAGTAAAATTCTATATAAAATATTTTTAATTTTAGTAACGATTGGGTTTCTTTTTTAGCTCGGATTTACGAGTATCATAAATGAAATTTCGAAGAAGTTTTAAACTAATTTGCAACATTATTTTCTTTTGGTTCATATATGTACTTATCAATAATGTTACTTTAGTTAGTTAGTTTCAAGTCACTTCAAGTGAAGTCAACACCGACTTCACATACTTTTTACATGTTAACCATTAACATTTTTGTATTAAAGACAATGCAATAATTGTAAAAAGCAATAATTTTGTAATGCGCTTAAAAAAATCATATTAAACATTTTATAAAATCACACAAAGAAAAAAAATCATATATTTAAAAATTTTGTTTATAAATATTATGAATTGAACATGACTTTTTTCCCAAACTTTTTCATAAAAAATAAAATTTTGTTCATAGATATTATTAAATTGTTCATAATCAAAATTTTAGTAATTTTACAAAAATTTTGTTAAATCTTTGATTTAGTTTTATTAGATTTGATTGCAAATGGTAAATGAGTCGTACATGAAAATAATAAAATAAAATGGCAAAATTCCAAGAAAAATCTGAAAAAAAAATGTTTAGAAATTTGCATAATTTCGCACGTTCCCATAATGAAGCTAAAAATCATTAAAAACCTAAAATTTTCCGAAGAGAATTTCAAATATTTTTTTACAAATTGAAAATATAAATGAAAATTTAAACAATTTATTTTAAGACTCCTTGACTTTTGATTCATTTCAAAAAATGTAGAAAGGTGTTAATATTTAAGACATTATTCTTAAATATTATGAACTAAAATTAATGAAAGTAAATTCTTATATTTATGAACAAACTTTTTTCTGTGCAATAATAAATATTGTTGAATCTACTAAAAACTATGTATTATTTTTATTGGCTTTTTAAAAAGAGAATTTTCAAACATTCAAATGGCAAATAGTAAAAATATTTTAATGACCAAAAATTAAAATGTTATCAATAAAATATTTACGAATTGGAATGCTTGAATTTACTAATTCAATGATAGATTCGATTTTAGATTTATAAATTTAGTAATGGTATACGAATTTTAATTTTTTTTTCTGTGCAAGTATGGTCAAGATTTTAGGAAAAAATGTGAATTAGAAGTTTCGAAATACTCCAAAAATTTATTTAATTTTACGTGTACTTATAGCGAAAAATGTGGTGATGCAAATAACATAATCTTATGGATATTCATTGCTTTGCAAAAATCAAATTCTAACCATGTTCTAATCAAGTTAAATATTCTACAATGGCCACCAATATATTGAAGCTAGTCAAGAGTTTTCAGATATGCTAATCCTTGGCCCATTACATCTCTTTGTACAGTCAAATTTTTACACTTTATATAATTTTTGAAGTTAAATCTTCAGTTGTTCTCACTGAATTACTTTTTTAAAACAAAATTTTCAATTATAACGATCAATATTTCCTCTGTGGGTTCCAATAATATGTCATAAGTAAACGAAATATTGGGTCCCCGCAATCGATTTCTAAGATAGTATGTGCAGCAAAAAATCCGGTTGCCACTACTAAACTGTTTTCTCTGTGTACAGAAATCTTTATATTTCATAAAACAAATTGAATTTTAACAAGACTTTATGATTGCCCTCGTACTAAAACATTGATGTGAATTACTTGTATGTACTGTTTGGTGTATGTAGTAGTAATTTCGGTAGCAACTTGTTAAAAATGTTATTTTTATTTCTTTATCTTTCTCCTTAAACCAAAAGCATTAGCAACACTGAAGAAAATATTTTGTGTTGAGCATTTTTTGCACAAAAAAATTATGAAGTTTTTAATTTGTACATATTTTAGAAATTCGTTACTTCTTGAAAGTCACATTATTGATGTAACTAATTTTTATTAATGAAACGTAGTTGTAGTAAAGCTTATATTAAAACTACATTTAGAATGCCAACATAGAAGACCTGATGTTAATTATTTTAAAAACAATAAATTTTAACTACAGAATTAACTACAGAATTAAAAAAAATAAAAATAAAGGACACATTTTGAAAACCAACAGAGGTTAAATGTCGTATGTCATTATTCTAAACATATATCTGTAATAACTTTTACAATTACATTTTGCACTATTAATTTTAATTTCAAATGATTTTGTCTCGGGGCCATTAAGAACAAAACGTGTAACATTTAATATTTTTTACATTATTTCAGACTTTAATACACACTCAAATACATACTTTAGGAAAATATATCCAACATTCTAATATTACACCCTCCCTCTATCAAACACTTGTTGCTCTTAGCAATTGTTGTGTTTGAACAAATAACTAAAATACACATGCTTTACGTTAAAATGTTCGTACAAACAAATAAAAGAAATAACAACAACAATAATAATAAAAACTAACAAAACAAAAACAATCATATAAAAACATTTTTTATACGAATATGATTGCATCTGTAGCCTTTGATCTTTTATGCTTCATTAAAATTTATGGATGTTTTTGTCGTTCGATATTTTGTTCATTTTATTTCTTTTTTTTTTTTATTTCACATATTTTGTATTTATAGCAACTACTGTTGGACTTGTATTCGTTAAGTAGAAATGAGATGAAAAGTAATTTAAAACTTTTTCCATTGGATTACAAATAAGTTTTTTTTTCAGGACATTTAATGGTAGTGATTTTATATGACGCTAAAATTATTATTTGAAAAATTAGAGAAAAACTTTTTTTGTGAAACATTTTACTCTGGGATGAGATTAATTTATGTTTAGCCTGAAGCTAAATTAAGTAATAAAAGGTTAATTATATAAACAAATGTAAAATAAAAGACAGATGTTTGTTCCTTTAGGAAATAAATATACTTTTTGGACCAAGCTCCACTGTTTCTCTATATACTCTGTGAGCATTATTATTTTTAATAACTCTATGTGAGAGAAGATGATCCCTTTTTCCTGCTTGAAAAGATAGAATTGTAGGTTCCATATAGAAACTATCTGCGTACCCGTACAATGGAGGACCTCCTATTTGGGATTCAAAAAGAGATCATATACCACTCCCTTTGTGCTACCATAAATACTAGGAAACAAATCTTTTATTGTTGTTTGGAATCATTCGAAAGCAAGGAAATATAGACTTTCAATTGATCAAGGTTTTAAGTTCTGATATGAGGAAACATACACAGTAAAAATTAAATTTCGTATTCTATTATTAAATTCATAGAACTAATTATATTTTTTACTGAAATCACTATCACTGAATTAGTAAAATCAAATATCCAAATTCGTAAATATTTTATTGAAAAAATTTTAATTTTTTTTTTTTTTGTTCTAATTAAAATACTTTTACTATTTATAAATTTAAATATTTGAAAATTCTCAAGAAATTCAATAATATGGTATATTAAAACCAATAAAAATAATATTAATTTTTTTGCAGATTTTCAAACAATTTTTATTTTCTATTTAATATTTTTTTATTTTCAATAATATATACAATAATTAGGATCGAGTGTTAGTATCGTATTTTAACATGTGAATGTATGTATGATAATTTGGCGCAGAGAAGCGAAACTTTTATATAATACCAACTAATTAATGAAGACTTTTTTAGATGAAATATAGTTTAACGGTTATACACATTGTGTAGTATGTAGATAATGTGTAATTATGCTGGTGAAAAATAATGATGCCATAACTAATAGTTTATGTATTCAGGTATAGTAGTATATAAGATATACTTATATGAATAAAAAGATATATACGAAATAAATAAATAAAACCATCTAAAACAGAAACCAAATCGTTATCAATTGAAGCATTTTCTAAATGAATTCAACTTACGTACCTTTCAAGTTTAGGCAGATTTTTCAACGTAGTGAAATATCTAAGTTTCAATGAAACCAAAATAGATAGGACATAACAAATGCACAAACAAACTCTGTTTTGGTACCGCCAAAACCGTACAACAGGACAATTTACGATTGCAAATATATATCATTTTGGTAAGGACTACTTCCGCTAAAGACCATTTTCGCAAAATACTTTTAAATGATTTGAAATACAAAAATTAAAACACATTAAATTATCTTCAAGAAGTCCAGTTACTTCCACATAATTATATCACGAGATGGATTATCTATCTATTATATCTACTTGGGGATTATACAGCAATATACGAGTACAATAAACTCCATAATTTATGCGATATATTGCTACGTAGATGCATATTTCATATGTTTTTTATTCATCTAGAAGATACATAAAAATAAATCACTATAATGAAATATGTATGAAAATTATGGTAACTTACCTCTGGAATCCTGCAAATGATGGATTTTATATTTTTGTTTCAACACTTTTTATAATTTTATTTATTTTTATATTTTTAATTGTCAAAAAACAAGAAATTGTTATTGTTTTTTGTATTAGTTTAGAATAAATTTACAACCAATAAAATAATATATTAAAATCAAACAAATTTTTTAATAAAATTTTATTCAAATTTAAATAATGATTTATTTTACAAAAAATTCTAGTCATAATTTTTTCTGTGCAATAAAATAGAATATTAAAACCAAATATTATTTTTTATTAAATTTAATTTAAATGCAAATAATGATTTATTAAAAAAAAATTAGCCATAATTTTTTCTGTGTAAACTTTGAATTTATTTATTTTATGATGCCCTATTCGACAAGCGAAATTAAATTTACTAATTCAATAAAGAAATCATGCAAAACTAAAATCCATAAAACAAATGAAGCAAAATGTTAAAAAACTATGTTTCGCCATCTTATTAAGAAATGATAAGCATTTTCAATTCTGGCAATTCTAGAAACCCGTTTAACATCTAATACATAGTGGTAGCCTGAAAATATATATTAAAGATCGTCAAAAAGGGAATACGTTAAAGTTTTAAAAATTTCTTACGCTCCTCGATGAGAGATTTGTTTGTTTATTTTGTACGATATTTGTTGAAGTTCGTGTTATGTACACAAAAAAGGTAAAAAATTACTTTAATTAGCAAAATGGTTAATTCAATCAAAAAATTAGTTAAATTTAAATCTCACATCAAAATGATTGTATCGACAATCAAACTATGAATTTTTTATAATTAAACACTTTTTTAATTAATTTTAATTAACAAAATAATTTTAAAAAACACCCAGTTGGAAATTTCTTTAAGACATCCTAAAGTAGTCATTTATGACTTATCAGCATCGCTGCTGACGTTGTGCCTTGTTCCCATCATGACATCTTATGACATTTTCATACATTTTGTCCAAATTTTTTAAGACAAATTCAGCAGGTTGTCAATAGTACTGAAAAAGAATGACTTATCTTTAATATGCATTTCAAACAAGAACTGAATGGTTTCCGCTGACATTGTGATGCATTTGATTGAAAAAAATCGGTATTTTAATTATATCAATCAAGTAGATAATTGATTAAAATGAGCAATGCGTTAATTGATAAAAAATCTTTTTATTTTAATTTTATTTTTTATTTCTCTTTTATATTCACCTTTTATTTATAAACAAATTATAAATTGTTTTTCCAAAATATTTATGTTAGAGTTCATCAACTTCATTGTCTGTTATCCTGTTCTTGGTATCACTCTTACTGAGTAATATCAGACGCAGCACGACATTGATATGTTCCAGTATTTGAGTGATGTAGTACCTGTAATGAAGGGAGGGAGGGGGGAGTTACATTTGTTGTATTTAACTTGATATGTAATTTACTCGTAGTCTATACTTACTATGTAGTGTATATAAATATCACTTTCAGGGACTTTTTTATTTTGATAAAATAAAAATAAAAACACCGAAATACTTTAGAGATATTTCATAAAACTATGAATATTTATACCAACCTGTCTAAGATAATGCCGTACATGACGAACTTTGTCTCAGAATAAAATTAAAAAAAAAAAATTTGATTCGAAATTTTTTAAGCAAAATTCAAATATTTTATTCCTTTTTGAAAATATTTATAACAAATTAGAAAATGATTGAATCAAAAAACCTTTTAATGTAATTTTATTACAAAAACCAAACAACAGTGTTAATTGAAGAATTTTGGATAATATTTTTTTCTGTGAGTATAGAAATGCTTTCTGCTCTAAGAGCTATGAGCATAGAAAAGCCAATGTATTTAATAGACCTCATTGGCGACATCATAAATAAGTATTCAAAATGTCCAATACACGATTTTAATTTTATACTAAAAAACTGTTTTCAGGTAGGTTCCTGTCCTAATGTACCTCTAGCTCGATTGCCTTTCTGTTAACTTAAAAAAACTTTAATAAAATTAAAATTGTTCCTTAATTTAAGAGTTTAACTGCAATTTATTATAAATTTTTCTATATACATCTATCACAATAACAAAAGTATACACGGTTCTAGATTTCAAAATATCAATACAAAAAATATTGAGTGCTATATTCAAAACCCTCTATATAAGTTTTGATGTAATTGCATTTTTGATACCATTATGTTCCCTCATCTATGATATAAATTTCAATTTTTTCCAATTTTATTAACGTTTTTGTAATTCTTCTATCTTACATAATTAATATTTTTGAGTGCAAAACCATCTATCTCTCTGAGTAATTATTTTATTTTTTATAATATAAAATTAACATATATCAAAAGTCTCGAGACTTTCTCTCTAATAGTTCTTTAGATATGCGATAATTAACGTAGTGTCTATATTGGGCAATTTTTTATCAATACCGACGTCAAAATTAACACGAATTTATGGAAGGTGTCAACAGTTGCACAAAGACAGCAATAATGCGAATTCATTCATGTCTTTTATACATGCAGCTTGATAGCCGTAATAGCCAAAAATAATAATCAACTATTTAAATGAGGTTATCTTCCATAGATTCGCACAGATTTTGACGTTTGTCTTGATAAAAATTTATCTAGTATAGACACTATGTAAGATTTACCTCGCAGGGGCTAACATGTCTGCTAGAGCTGCCCTCTGTATTTTCATCTCAGTTAAGAATCTTGCTAAGGAAATTATTCCCACATTAAAATACACGAAAAAGAATTATATGCTGCCAAAGGCAATATTTTATCCCAGCAAAAAATGTTGTTTACTTGGACGCAATAACAACTGATATTAGCAATAGATTGCTTAATTAATCGCATTTAGCTTCCATATAGCATCCAAGAATGCAGTAGCGTAAGTTATTGATTGAGTACGGAAGACACTCTACCTTACCTCAGTGCTTCGGAGAAACACTAAAATCCTTTTCTATTGCTTCTAGACGGCTCATCTCGAATAAAAATCATGTATTATAAATGCGCTTTAGTAATGCTTATATTATCATTTTTACAATTTTCTCAGGAGGTTTTATAATCAATCAATAACTTACGCTATTGCATTCCATCAATTGTTATTGCTTCCCAATATTGAAAATTTTTTGTTGGGATAATATTTCACAATATAAATAGAACTAGGGTTTCCAATCGATTAGCCGTCATTCGGAAATCCGATTAATTTTGGTCGATTAACTATTCGAATAATTTTAAATATAATATTTTACAATATAAATAAGAACTAGGGTTTCCAATCGATTAACCGTCATTCGGTTAACCAATTAATTTTAGTCGATTTACTATTCGAATAATATTAAATATTCTATAATGAATAAACAGAATAATTTGCGTCGAATAACCGATTAACCGAAATTTAGTTTTCTGGAGTTATAAATTTAGAATATTTTTTATTATACCCGACACCACCATGGATGATTGGGGTATTATGTTTGTAGCATACAGACAAAATATTCTAACAACCATCCTAAAGTATACTCAGAATCACATTCTAAGTCGATGACCGTCCATCTGACTGGACGGCTAGCTACTTATCTATCCATGTAAACTCAAAGTACAGTTCGCAATTTCAAAGATAATTTGATGGAATTTGGTACATGTAATTATTTTGGCATAATGACGAAGTCCATTAAAATTAATTATAATCGGTCTATTATTTCACCAAGCCCCCATACAAATGTTCCCACGAAATAGTGTTTTAACACTTATAAACGCCTCATTTTTGTCACTAGTTTAATAAAATCCTGTAAAAATTACTTTTATGTAAGAATAAATCAGAGCAAAATCTTACGAAGAGCGCTCTATAATTAATTCATTTTAACGTACATAAATGGCAGTATCTAGATAATATTTGCAATATAGATGTTTAATATAAGCAGAATTCATAGTATTCAATTATATAAAGATCGGTCTATAAAACGTCATAGGTCCCATTTCTGAAAATCTCGAAAATTATTTGAGTCACAAACATAATGGTGTGGGGTACCATATTGTCGGTCTTGAACGACTGTAATTTCCTCACTTGTTTTTAAGATAAATTTATGTTAAATTTCAAAATAGTATATCCCAGCAAAAATAAATAAAGGTAATTTTTAGGGAAGTACTTTTTCATTACTTCCAAAGTATCAATAAGTATATGTTTTCTTGTGCTTAAGAAGTAACACAAAACAGCACTCAAAGGTATTAAAAATATATTCAAATTCATTGCTATAAAACATTGAGATTTGTTTGTTGTTTTTTTTTGTGCAAATACTTGTTACTAAAAAGAACTGTTTTAAGCAAATGAAGAATGGTGTTATGCAAATCTTATTTTATTAAAAGTATAAAAATAAAACTAAATTGCCTGAAATCGTGAACAGGAATTCCTTCTCAGTGAATAGATATAAAAAAATGATCAAAATTTGCGCTACTTCTGGATAACAGGTTCATAATCTTATTGACTTCTTTGGATGTTCTTTTTTATTATTTTAGAATGCGACATGAAAGGATAATAATATTTCAGCTTTATAAATACTTAAACTTGTGAGAATAGAAATTTTGAAAACATAGTTTTAAGTAAAATAAATTCAAAGTTATATAAGTTTTATTATCTATAAATTAAAA
This sequence comes from Protocalliphora azurea, assembly GCA_932274085.1. Classification (NCBI taxonomy): domain Eukaryota; kingdom Metazoa; phylum Arthropoda; class Insecta; order Diptera; family Calliphoridae; genus Protocalliphora; species Protocalliphora azurea. The sequence continues at coordinate 171,538,998 of OW026519.1, forward strand.
AATCGTGTAAAGGAACAAAATTGAAAAAAATCTTTACGGAATCAAAAGCTAAATGCAATTGAATTTGTGTTTTGGAAAAAGTCGATTTTTGCCAGTTTTTTCCAAAAAAAAGTAATCACATTTTTGTTTATCTTGTTACAAAAAGTTTTCAACGAATTTTGTATTATAAATAATGTTATGCGTTTGTGCTGAAGTTTGTAACCCAACAAATCTCAGAATCATTTTTTAAATCGATTTATTAATGTCCGTGCGCCTGTCCGGTTGGCTGGGTAACCATGTAGGTAAACTTTTGCGCAAAGTCCAGGTCGCAATTCTGAAGATAATTTGATAAAATTTGGATACAAAGATCAAGCTTATATAATGACCCAGATTATGTATTTACCGATCAGAATATTATAATATTTAAACGAAATTCAGCACATATAAGTTTTATATCATATATGATCCATAATTGGTGGTAACTTCCATATAAATCGCTCTTCCGAAAATCACTTTAAGGGAAATAAATACCATAAAAATATAAATATTAGGTTAATATTTGACAAAAATCAGTTATATACGTAGAAAGAACATTTACAATTTTTTTGAGGATCGGTTTATAATTGACTATAGCACCCATATAAGATCCACATAAAAGTTAATTTCAACATAAGATAATGCACAGCTTTGTTTTATAGAAATATTCGCATTATGAGCCATATAAGACCCCTTCCCGAATTTTGGTGTTCATATACAATTTTGTTGGTCGGACTTAACCGATTATGCCTTTCTTATTTGTTAATTATGCAACAACAGTTTTCGTGCTCTATGATGGTAGGATTTATTTGCAAGCATGCTTTACAAAATATTAAAGTTTTCTTTATTATATTATTTCAAGATTTATTTAGTGATAATTTTTCTATATATTTATTATCTTCTTTATTTCACCTAGTAATATAATTCATGCATAATTATTTTTATTTAGCATTTGAACCAAATCTAATTAAAGTAAATTAAAATTTTAGTAACATTTTTGCAAAATTCGTAAAATTTTCATTAAGTACAATTTAATAATATCTATGAAAAAAATTTTATTTTTTATGAAAAAATTTGGGAAAAATAAGTCATGTTCGATTCCTAATATTTATGAAAAAAAATTCAAATATATGATTTTTTTTCTCTGTTTAAAAGCAATTAAAAATAAAAAACAACACAGGTAAACAAAATGGCAAAACAAATTTATATCGCAAATAATTCTGCAAAATTCTTATTCTTTAGACCTGATATAGTCACGTTACAATTTTAACCCATTGACGACCAAGAAATAGGTAATAGGTAGAGCAAATTAGTTTTTTTATAATCTCAAAACTCCTCAGGGAAGGATATTTTATTTGGCCGTCAATGAGTTAAAAATGTGAATTGGTGGAGAAAAACCGAAATGATCCTTGTGATTATAATGGCCATACCTACAATATCTGCAACATATTTTTAGTGTTGACCTGTAAAATATGTTTAGTAACATTTTAATAGTTATTATGTTAAATAAATATTAAAATATATTGAAAACATAAACATTTTAACAATTTTACTTTTAATATCTTTAAAACAATGCAGAAAAAAAATATTATCCAATTTTTTCACTGCACTGTTGTTTATTTTTATATGACAAGGCAATCAAATAATTAATTAATTCAATAATTTTTTAATTAGTTATAAAGAGTTTTTGGAAATACAGTAACAAATGTTTGTTGAAATAAATTTAAAATAAATATGAGAAACTTTGATAAATACAAACATTCTTGTTGACGAGCAATAAATTTACAAATTTTGTAAAATTTATTAAGGCGAACGGAGGGACCCTTCCGTGATCATAAACACATCTTAGTCAGTTTCGTACACAAAAAGATCTTTTTATGTCATATTTATTGTTAAGTTTTTGGTTTTATTTTTCCTAATACTAACACTTCAATTAATCTTGTTGGATGTTGTATGTACAACTAACTGAGCTCCGTAATTTTAAATTGACCATTAATATTTCCTCCATTAATATTCCTCCAGTGTTTTAAGTCCGGTTTTATTCTTTTTTATTTAGAGACAATGAGACCAGTTTTCAGTACAAATATTAACAAAACCGGGAAGGCACGGATGGTGAAATTTTACGAAAAATAAAGTTCCAGAAAAAATAAATCTTAACAATCAAAATAATAATAAATAATAATGATAATAATAATAATAATAATAATAATAATAATAATAATAATAATAATAATAATAATAATAATAAAAGTTCCAAGAATAGTGTTGATTAAACATGGTACAAAAATTTCATTAGAAAAATATTTAAGAAAAGAATTTTATTAAGAAGTCAAAATAACACAACAAATATACAAAAATAAAAAAAGGAAATGAAATTAAAATTTTTTTTTTTTTTTTTTTTTTTTTTGCTTTATTACATCATTATCATAACACATTGATTTTTGTTTATTTAAATTTTTTATTCATTTAATTAAATACCTTGTTTAGTTTATTTTTCAATTATTTCTTTTTTTTTTTAATTCAAGTCTTTAATTGGAAAAGGATAATCGTTTTTCATTTTTTTCAATTTCATAAATATTGTGAATCGAACATGTCGTTTTTTCTCAAACTTTTTTCATAAATAATAAAATTTTGTTCATAGATATTATTAATTTGTTCATAATGAATATTTTAGGAATTTTTCAGAAATTTTGTCAAATCTTTGATTTAATTTTATTAGATTTGATTGCAAATGGTAAATGAAAACAAGCAAAATTCCTACGAAAATCTATAAAAAATAATGTTTAGAAATTTGTATAATTTCGCTCGCATATTGCAGAACATCATTTTGATAAAAAGCGCTTCTCTTCTGTTCCCATAATAAAGCTTAAAATCATTAAAAACCTAAAATTTTCCGAAGAAAATTTCAACAATTTTTTTACAAATTGAGAATATAAATGAAAATTTAAACAATTTATTTGAAGTCTTCTTGACTTTTGATTCATTTGAAAAAAATATAAAAAAAAGGTTTTAAAGCTTACGAAATTATGCTTAAATATTATGAACTGAAATCAATGAAAGTAAATTTTTATATTTATGTACAAACTTTTTTCTGTGTAATTGATATAATCATTTTAATGAGAGGTACAAATTTAAATTTTTTATTGATTGAATGAAACGTTTCGATGACTAAAATAAATTTTTGTGTATTTTGTTGGAAATATTTTGGGAGTTTTCATTTCAAATTATCAGAATTATATATTATACAGAAATTTGTTTACTAATTCGATAGTAATTTTAAACCTGCGTTTAAATTCGACTTTTTAGCTTTTGTTGTTAGGCTGTTTGTCTTAAAATATAGAAATAATTTGTGGATAAATTTTATAAAATGTTTAATAACTTTTTGTCTTTTTAACTGCTTTTAAAGAAGAATATCTGTTTATTCTAAACAAAAGAGTATTTAAAACGTGTTATGCAAATACGTTCAGCTGAAAAAGAATTTAAAAACTAACATCAACAACAAAATATTGGAAAACTAAAAAATTTTTTAAAATGTTGAATATGTCAACACTTATTTAAAATATTTAGAAAATATTTAAATACACCCCCGTATTGTGAACCTTGTGACTAATGACAAAACTATGACAAAACAAATTTAAAAAAAAAATAATTTTTATTATTATTTATTATTATTATTTATTATAGCAATACAATTATTATAACTAATATATGTGAAAAAAGGAGTACTAGCAGCATAAACTTTCGACTCCGTCGTTAACTATTTATTTAAATTTGAGTTAGTCCATTTTCTGACAAAAAATTACAAATTAGTTTTATGTTACTATCACAGATATTTGTTAAGAGTTTAGTTGGTGAAATTGATCCGAATAATTTTGTTCTGGAAGAAGTGTAAGCAGGGCACATATCCAAAATGTGGGGGGGGGAGGGGGGATGTGCATTGTGGTGCTGTGTTTTTTTTCCAATAGGTACTTATGCGAAATTTGGCAATGTCCAATTCTTAGGCGTACTATAATGTTTGTTTCTTTCCTTGTCGCTTTTCTTCGGAATGTTTGTTTTATTCCAGTAGGATTAAAATTTTTGTACAACCATCTTTGGTTATAAGTATCTTTTTGAAAAAGTCTACGTTTAACTTCTGTAGCAGCGGCATCTGCATACTCTTTGCCAGCTATACCAACGTCTGATGGTACCCACATTAGTTTTATTTTTTTGGGATGTAGACTTAGAATACTCTAATCTGATTTATCAAAAGAGAATCGTGTAACGAGTTTTTTGTGACGAGAATTATGGAAAGGCTGTCGGTGTACATTATATGTTTATTTGCGTTTTGGGCTGCGAATTTTGCTGCAAAAAGTATGGCAAATACTTCAGCAGTAAAGTTGGAACAAAGGTTATCAATATAGCTAATTATTATTTGTTGGCCATTACTATGCACTACTGCAAATATTGTAGATTCGCTTGACTTGGAGCCATCCGTAAACAAAAAGTTCCAGTTTTTCCAGCAAATAGATGAACATTGTTGTTAAAAGTTTGAATATAAACTGTTGGAGGTGTAGTAGTTTTAGAAAGTTGAACCAGGCTTAGAATGAAGGACGATGTTTCCAGCAGCCAAGGTGGTTTTGGATGTTGTTGTTTAATAAGGATTGGACTAAGTTGTAACGCATTTTCACGGGAAAAGTTTATGCATTTTACGATGGTGGCTTCAAGCCTAGGAATTCTGCTGTAAGTAGCTGCTTTTTGTTACTTTTTGAAACACTAGTTTGTTACGGCAGATAAAAAGCTTAGGTACGAGGGCGTGACTTTTCGAGATTCAGCTCCAGCGATGAAATTATTAACCAAAAAATGCCTATTTTAAGGTCCTCGAAAAATCCTATTTTTTACGCAAAGTGGTACTTGATGGGAATAGCATTGCATTTCATATAACTACGAGGGAAGTTCGAAAAGTCACGGACTTATTGATCCGCCCTCATATTAACTTCAAAATTAGATGTGATGTTCGATCTTCAATGGATGGTAGGCCTGCTTCTGCTAATATTTTTGTAACTGGGCTAGTGCGAAATGCGCCAATGCTACAGCCAATGGCTGAATGATATCATCCTTTGATAAGTTTCATGTGTGACGGGGCACACCATCCGTATATTGGCAAAGCATAGTCAATTTTGGAGAGGATAATGCTGCGGGTGATATTTACCATTGTCGAGATATAAATCATGAAGTTTTTTTGATATAAGGTATTTTATTAAGTTTAGACGGGAATTCAGATTTTTTCTTAGCTGTAGACAATGCTCTTTGAAAGTGAAACTCTTATCAAAGATGAAACCTAGTATTCGAAGATGGTCAACATGTTTTATTTTTATATTTTTATAAATTTGTATGCATAAATGTCAGAAAAAAATGATTTTGTTATAATTCTGTCACTGTCACAAAGTTCAGAATACGGGTATTAGTCATAAAACTAGGTTCTTCTGCTTTCTAAAGCAATTTAAAGAACTAAAATTTACTTCAAATTTAAGTAGCCACGAGATCTATAGTACAGGAGCTAACTAGAAAATATTTTCTTCGAATTATCTCAAAATTTAGAGGGTGTTTCGGAATTTTTGAAAACTGTGGAAGGCCAATCCACGCGGCAGTGTATGGCAGCTTAAAAAACATTTGTTTAAAAAAAGTTGAATTTGTTTCAACTTTATATGTGTGGACTGAGCTTCTGCATGAGAAAACAAGATTGCCGCTCGTCTCCAGCCTTCCACCATAAGACCCATGCTGGGTTGTTTTTTGAGTGAAAATAAAAATTGTCATTTTATAGCAGAGTGTTATCATAATTTTTGTGGAAGAGTGGGAGATATAATAGCTAACAATATACTTTAACTCCGATAAATAATCTATTTAAGATCAAATCCATTATATGATATAAATGGAGGTTTTCAATTCTCTCAAGTATTATATAACACTAATTAAGGTGACGCAATTGAAATAAACCTTTTCTACGAAAATATTAGTTCCCACATCCAATGTATATAAATATAAGAAACTTAATTAAACAAATACAATTTGATAAGGGTTTCAAAATCAAATATGTATCACACATCTGCATATACATATAACAAATTTAGTTTATTTTTTGTTTTTTTTATGCTGCTCAATTTATTCTTTTGGAGTTTATTTTTTATTATACACTAGTGGATACAACTTTCCTCGGTCAATTTTGTATGTAATATATTTTTTCCAACTTAATTATAAAGAAAATTTGACACCAATTACAAAGTAACCAAAGAGAGAAAGTAAAAAATATAACATCATAAAAATATGGGCGGCTTTTGTTATTGGTTATTGCATGAAATTATATTTTACATACTAATATAAATAATATAGGATTTTTTTTACAAAACTTTTTTTTACTGATAATAAAATTCATAGAAATGTGTAAGAGTGTAGGGGAAAATCGGAGTAAAAAGAAAAATGTAAAGAATAAAATTAAATGCTTTACAGAGACTAATAAAAATTCAATAAATTAAAATTTTTTGCTTATATTTATTTATATATTTTATGTATATTTTTTTTCTTTTAAATAAAACCGCCTTTAAAAGCTACAGAAAAAAATAAATCAACAGCATTAAAAGCATAAACCAAACAATGACAAATTTCCCTTGAGTCCATTAAAGTTATTTGAACTTCAAGCTAAAGATGTGCTTAAGAAGAAAACAGTAGATTGAAAAATTATTCTGAAGGAAAAAAAACATCATGAAAATTTAATGCAATTTTCATTTTATTTTTCTAACATTGCGCGACTTTGTTGTAGATGGTGTTTTTGCCCTTTTTCAATCAACTTTAGCAAAATGTTAAATTTGCATTAATTATGCAATAGACAAATGCAACAAGTAGCACATGACTAGTAAATATGTAGAAGTCTCAAAAGAGGCGGAAAACATCAAAAATTTTTGGATTATAATTTATATAAAACATTTTACCGAAATTTATAATTCAACCAGAGAGGGTGTTACAAAAGGAAGTGTTTAGTAAAAATGTTGTATTATTAAAACTTTAAGAATTAAATTTTTTCTGATCAGTCTAAGATCAATTTAATCAATGTACCAACTGGTTGAGCAGAGAGATAATTCGACAAGACTTAGAGAATATATCTCCCCCGAAGTTCCCGATACATCGATATAAAATGAATAAAATATTATACTCTATGTGAAGAAATCACAGACTATGAAAAAAAATATCCAAAAAGTTTTCGAGAATATACACAGCGAAAACAGTTTTATTGTCAAGCGAATTTGGTTGGTACTATCTCAAAATTCGGTTATAATAACCATATAAATCGGCACTTGTAAATGTTTGGAAAAAATAATTCGGTTGTTATAACTTTATGAAATATATTTATACATTAGGATAGTTCAAATAAAAAAAAATATTTTAAATTATATAAGTGCTATATTATATTTTATTTAGCCCTTTTTAAATTAAAATTTTATAAAATTCTTATTACGAGTAATAAATGTACATATACATGGATTAAACGTATATCATTCAGCCTTTTTCAGTGGAACCAACCAAACTGATTAAGATCCCTTTTTTAATAACTGATGTAGGAGAACATGCAGATTAATGAGAACAAAAATGGAAATTTGTTGTTTATCGTGTGAATAATAAATGCATTTTCAACCAATGGTTTTTGCTCGTCTAAGTGATTCTTGAGATTTTCGGGAGTATCATATGGTTAATTGTGGACCATGTGATGTGAGAGTTAAAAGAGAACATATGTAGAAAAATATTATTAAAAGCATTTATATTAAATTTGTGTACTTAAAAGTGATTTTTTGAAGAGGGCCTAACATGACAGCTTTGATCAATTGTAGACCCACCGTCATAATGAATAATTTGATGCTATTGAATTTTTACTAAAATATTGACACATTTTACATATTATTCAGTATCAAATCCTATTCCAGGAAACATTTGCACATTATTGAAAAATTTGAATAATATGTCTCCAAAATTGCGACCTATACATTAATCATGGATTTCCAAGCAGCCGTTTATACAGAGAAACTTTCGGATATTCTTAATTGACTTGATTGGTACACTTAAGGGTAAGGTTACGAGAACTTATTTACGTTAGAAAGGCTTAGGAGTTGCAGTGTATAAATAGTTTCCAAGTATTTCAAAATATACATGTCTTACTTTAATGGAAAACCATTGACAGTGCCAAAACACTCAAAACAAAGGAGTACCGATGTGATAATGGTGACTAACTTGGCAAAGGAAAAGTGGTTTGTTCCAGGAACATTTTAACAAATATTTGTTTTTTCACATAAATAAATATATAATTTGTATGTTATATTATTTATAATTTTTCAATTATTTTTATTTTTAGAATTTTCCCAAAAATGTCAAAATATAAAATTACAAATTATATGATCACTATAATTTTTTCTTTTTTTTTTTTTTTTTGTTTTTTTTTTAAATTTGGTAGAACCTAATTATTTTGGTTTTTATTATCATAACGATACAGCAACTAAAAGTATAGTCAATATTCGAGTATTCATAATACAAATTTTATTTTAATAGAATGTAACAATATTTAGTAGAAATACATGCATTCAGTTTGATTGTTAGTCCCGAATTTGTATAGTTCACTTTTCACTGATCAAAATTGATTAGAAAATTTTAATAACTACGAGTATTATTTTATTATAAGGATATTTTTACAACAATTAATACAGAAAATCCGTTGCTATAATAGATTTTTAATTATATATTTTTTAATTTATATTTGTAACCATTTTCCAACCAATCCTTTTTCTGTGTATATCTCACGAAGTTGTTTTCAAAACAAATTAAAATTCGATTAAAAGAGCCCAAATGGATATCAACAATTGTAGCGAATACAATTGTTTTGAAATAGTTAACTCGAGTATTTTTTAATCGATTTTTGGTTTTATTACTGTGTTTGAGAGAATAGTCCCAGCTTCTGCACTACTAACAATTTATTACAGAAATTTTAAAATATTTTAAGGTAAATATTTGTTTATTTTTAGAGTGTTTAAACAACATGTAAGTTTTGATTGTTGCATACATAAATTATTCTTAATATCAATTTTATTGATTGCCGAACTCTATATTAATGGCATAAATTAGAAAATTATCCATATATTGTCGCAATTCATTTTTTTTTTTTTTTTGCTTCTTCTGATAAATATATATACAATAAATTAAAAAAAATATATTTTATTCTTTCTTATTGCCACACAGAAAACATCCAATATTCAATTCCTTTAGCACAAATATTAAACATAAATAAATGTTTAAGAAAAACGGAAATATTGTCAGTCAGTTATATGAACAAAAGAGCAAGCAAGTGAATTAGCTGCACAATAAACACATTAAAATGGAATATAAAAACAAACAAAAACTAAATAAAACTTTTAGCCCGAAATACCGACAGACATATAGACTTACTGACAATTTGCGACTTGCCATGAAATCACAAAATATTGCTATTTGATCTATGCCGCATTATCAACACATAAAAAACATTCACAGCACTTGGCGCTTTCTTGGCTCTTTGGAAATTGGATTGTTGGTGGTGATTAAATTGCATATATGAAAATCTAAAAGCTCTAGATACATTTGAACTCATAAGAGTATTTGCTTTACATATGAAATTGGATCATTATTTTTTTTATTTTCATAATTTATGATTATAAATGAAACCAAATGGTATTTATTTTGAAAATATTTGATTTTAAGATACGTATGTATATGATGTGTATCTGGGATTGACGTTTAAGCAATTGATAACTGCGAATATCTTCTGCATTTGGATAATTTCTTCTTAGTTTTGTTAAAAAAAAACATTAAAAACAAACAAGACATACATGCATACATACATACATACGTACACACATACATACATACATAATTACATACATACATACATACATATATATATGCATACTACATACATACATACTACATACATACATAATACATACATACATACATAGATACATACTACATACATACATACATACATACATACATACATATATACATTTCCACATACTACATTCATACATACATACATACTACATACATACATACATACTACATACATACATACATATATACATACATACATACATACATACATATATGCATACTACATACATACATATTACATACATACATACATACGTACATACATACATACATACATACATACATACATACATGCATATATATATATACATACCTATATGCATACTACATACATACATACATACAGACCTACATACATACATTCTACATACACACATATATATATACATACATATATGCATACTACATACATACATACATACATACATGCATACCTACATACATTCTACATACACACATACATATATACATACTACATACATACATAAGTTTTATTGCAGTAAAATACATATAAATCGCTTTTTAACAACATCTCTTGGATATTGTTTACATAACTTTTTAAGAAGAAAAAACAATCACTTCCTTAAAAATAATTTCTATTTATTTTTACTGGATACATACTACCCGAACTAGGCGCGGATCCAAGGGGAAGGAGGGGAAGGAATTTTATCCTCTCCACGTAGAAAAATTTACAATAGGAAAAGGGAAAAATAATAATTATTTTGGAAAAAATAAGTTTGTCATAAATGGAAAAAGGAATGATGAATTTATCTTCAACATTGTCTATCCAAAAATTTGCATCTTCTTTCGAAAATTTTTTACTAAATCAATATTTTTTTTTTTATTAAATTGGCACTTGTTTAACAAAAAATTTAGAAAATGCACATTATTAATTTTTTTATTTTACTTTTATTAAATAACTACATAACATATTTATGAATTTTTGTAAAGTATTAAATTCTTCTAAAATATAATAAATAAATAATAAACAATTTTGTAATTCCATTTATTTTTCTTGGATTTCCGAAATTCTAAATTTTCAAATTTCATTCATTTTAAGCTTAAATTTTACGGACCACATGTTTAAAAATTTTGTTAAAGAATAATTTGTCTAAGTACTAGTTTTATTAGTTAATGAAAAATATTTTTTCTTTTACATATCAAAATCTATCCAAAACTTTTTACAAAAATCGCTTAAATAAAAACACAGAAAAAGTTTTCCCTAAATTTTTCATACAAAAATTTAGGGAAATACAAAATATAATATATAATATTTATCCTAGATTAGTACATACATAATGAAAATTTTGCGAATTTTGAGACAATTTTATTTTGGAAGGTAAATAAAAATATTTACACATAAATTATCAGCAATAAATGTCTAAAAATGGTAGTTTGTCAAGTAAAATCTTAAAAAAAGTTAATTGAAAATATGAATAATTTTTTAATTAAAAATCCTGGATAAATACTGTTATTCTTTTGTTAAATTTATCTTTTCAAGATTTTTTGGAAAGTAGAAGAATCAGGCTTGTTTGTTATCCATATACATTTGTGTATGATTTGGTGAAATATTGAAGGAAAATGTTTTAACAAAATTTAAAATTATAAGTTTTTCTACACACAGATAAAAATATTACCGTATATTTTTCAATTAAACTGTGTCAATTTAAAAATATTTTCCATCTAAATTTAATAAATATATTGAAGTACAGATTGTAATTTATTATAGCTATGATTTTTTTGGTTACCAGTATTTATGATAAAAATGACAATTTTACACGGTTGGGTTTACCGAATTTATAATGCTTATTTAATGGAAAATTGGTTAAATAAACTAATGATATAATTACTCTATTCGATTATGATTACATTTAAATATTCAATATTCGGAGTTATAAATATTCAATATTTACAAAAAAAATTTTGTTTTTCTCTTTACAATTTTAATAACTACAACTATTTTCAAACTAATCTTTCTTCTGTGTGTAGAAACTAGACATTACAGATTTTGTAAAATGTGCGGTAAGACATGTGCTCTACGATTGTGCTGACTTGGGGTGATATAAGTAAAAGTTTCTTAAAAAAATCTTTTGTATCAAACTAGCTTTTATGTTTTCTCATTAACCAGGATAATTGGCATCATTTAATGTCTGGACCTGTTATGATGAATATAAATACTGGGTTGTTGTGTGAAGATCATCTCCTATCCGTCTAACTATAGATATAATATTATATTATTTAAAGATATATTGGTGGAAGGAAGTAAGCAAAAATAAGTTATATTTATATTTTTTAGCAAAATATGAAGTATTAGTCTTAAACATATATAATATAAATAAATATATTTATAAATTTATTATGCAAAAATATTATTATTACTTTTTATTATTCTTCTTTTTTTCTGTCAATTTTTAAGAAAAGGCATAATAATACAAATAAATAACTCAAATATTATTGTTAATGCAACATAACATCTGTCACAAACTGACAATGATAGATGTTAAATATTATTAAGTGTGTTTGTAAAATAATGACTATCATCTAATAATCATAAAGGCTATATTTAACAGTTTCAATTTTTATTTGTATGTTATTTTGATTGATTATTGAAATTTGATAGATATATTCAGTGCTATTTTTACATATATATTTATTAAACATTTGCTAAAAAAAACTATAATAAATATATATTTTAACTAAGTTAAAACTTAATTTAAATTAATAATTTTATTGCAACCACTTAATTGTGATTGGTGGTTTTATTATCACTTAAATTTATTAAGTGTAATTTAGTAGAGAACCGCCTTTACACGTCTTTGATTGGTCCATTCCGTACAGTGTGTTGAAAACAAAAGAAAATGTATGACACAAATACAATAATAACAAATAATAATTTAAAAGTATGTATGACGTTGTATTTAGTTTGGTACGAGTTGAAAAACTCAAGTGAAACCTATTCGTAGCAGATCGTCGATCGTTTACTTTTTCTTACTCGTATTCAGTTTAACTTTAAAAGGTGCTTGGCGAAAATTACTGTTCGTGTGAAACCATTATAGACAACCTTGGGCCCAAACATATAAATAATCAATTGCATTAAAAGAAATGTCCCATAGGAATAAAGAGCTTCCTGGTTCCAATCATTGAAGGAAGATAAAATTTGGCTAAGCTGTTACAAATATTATCCACTTCCATAAGTTTACTTACGTTGAAATGTAGCACAAAAAACATGATCACTCTAATATACACAATTAGAAAGAAGTACTAAAGAACCCTTCGAAAATACGTTATTTACTCCTTATTGAAGCTCATTTTAATTTTACACAGCATGTCCTCGGCGATTGTGGAAGCTGGCTTTCTACCTGCCAAAAGAAGTGACCTGATTTTAAACTCTTTTAGTCTCAGATTTAAAACTATTTCTGTAGATAATGAGAAATTTTAGCGTCTAATGAAAAGGATACAAGAATTGTTAATGGATATTTTTGTAAAGGGAAGCCAAGGTATTTTTTTAGGAATTTTCATAGAAGAGAAAGCAGAATATGTTTTGATTTTTGATCTGAATAGTGTAAAATTGTACAGTACTACAAGCAAAATTACGTTGCAAAATCGACCATGACCATTGGTCACATTGACAACTTCCACAGATGCTTTTTTGACACAGTTCATTTTGAACTTTTAATTACACGAAATAGAATGCATAATGTTATTTAATAATTCGACACTGATGTGATCTCAAGTTGATACCAATAAAATATCAATTTTTCGTTGTTAGTTTGACCACGTAATGTACAAATGGAACTCACAAGGGGTTGATACACTATTGACTGGTGTAATTTTTTACACGGATGGAATATTTTTCAATCTAAGTCCCTGCATATATAGTCTACTATGCTTTAACCAGGCATATTAATTAGTTCGAGTTCTGCTGTAAAGAAAAGGAAAGGAAGGTGTACCATATAGAATGCGCAACTTTTAAACTGTAATCGCAAAAGTAATTCATAGCTAATAGCTGTGTTCCAGTCACAAGATGATCGGTAAACGTGCAAATTGACTTGGTTTTCTTTCTATAAACTCTGTTTTTTTTGCTCCTAACGAGCAAAAGTTCTAAATTTACCTATCAAACTTAATAATTGTCTCTGTAAGTAAAAATGTCTGTTAATGCCGAAGCTGGTTGAAATGTTCAAAAAAAAAAAAAGTATGACAAAATTGTGTGGCCCCTATGTTTCTAAATTGTTTGACTTTACTAATTAATTGTATAAATGTTATGTGCGACATTTGTTAAACGAAATCAATTAGCGCCCTTACAGTAAGTAGCGAATAACTAACAAAAGAGCCAGTAGCCGCAGAAGATACAACAGATCACAAACTTTTACACACATGTGTAAGTACTTAGTTTCTCTTTGGTTAAGGGGAAGGTTATCTATAATTTAAAGATTATAATAACGATAACTAAATTTAAAATGGTAAAAAGTGGTCATAAAATAATAAATTAAATGAAAACATTTAAAATATGTGTGTTGAAACTGGTTACGGACTTTACAGTAAAATAACGCTATGTAACAAATCACCAAATATTGTCGCAATATATATATATATATATATATATATATCATTCATAATCCGAAATTATAGGATATAATATATAATATTAACAAAAATGTTACGCTCACGATAAAACTATAGGCTAAATTGGATGCCACTCTCAATTTTTAGCCCACTTTTCTAATGGTACTAAAACTTTTCTGATGGTACTATAACAATTCACGTAAAATTTTACATACACAAGGAATAGAAATGTTCATGAAGTTTGAGATTTTTTTAATAAAAAGCAAAGTGGGCGTGGCATCCACTCAGTACTTCCTTAAGGTCATGTGTACATTAAAGTGCATAGATTTGTATGAAGACAAAAAATGTTGCAAATGTACCCCCCCCCCCCCCTAAAATTAAAGATTGATATGACATAAATTATAAACTAATCCCCAAAATATTTCGGTTCAATTATTTTGTTCACGTAAGCTGGACCATTTTTAAAATACTTTTCAATAAACAGTGTACACAATTTTTAAATTTTTTGTCAAAAAAATTACAATAAGGCGTAATCAGAAAAAACAGTTTTTAAATTAGTTTTCGTTCCTGTGAAATGAAGATTTTAGTAAAATTTTCTGTGAATTTTTTTTTTAAATCTTTTTTATTAAACTTTGAATATTTCTAATATTTTCCAACGTAATTTAGATTTTAGAGCCTCATTAGAATTGCCTTATGCAGTACTATTGATATATGAATTTATGGAATCACCGGACCATAATTAATTTAATTTTTATGACAAATAAGTGGTAAGTTAAGAAAATAAAAGTATAAATTTGTCAAAAAGCTATAAATTTGTATAAAATAGCGACTAAACTTTTTTTGTTAGATTATTACAGCGGTTTTTAAAGAACTGATTATATTTTTCATAAACTTATTGATATTTAAGTATAATAACTACTCGTACTTCCATACAACTTATTTGTAAAAATACTGAAACTAAATATAGTTTTTTAACAGATTAACAAAATCACTTAGTCTCGCTTGAGCTTTTTAACAGTATGGTTGTGTTATCGCATGATTTTCAAAAAAGCACTGAAAGAAATTTTTGAGAAGATATGATATGAAGATAAGAATGTTTATTTAAAAAAAATTTATGTATTTTTGTATTTCTTTTTAAAGAAAATTATTTTAATATTCATTTATAGTTTTCATTAAAGAAAATAAATTATTTAACAGCAGTTGATCTTTTTTAACTTCAAAATATTATAAAGTTAAGCTAGAGACTAATACAGGTCATATGCAAATATAAAATGTGAATGAAATACTTTCTCAGAGCGCCGGGCACTGATTTAAATACACATTCCAAGTGTTAATACGCCTTTATAATATTTTGAATTTAATTTTCTTATAACGAAAATATTTATAATGGTATTGAAAAAAATCCGTTTTTTAGAGAAGTTTTAAAAATGGTCCAGCTCACGTAAATGAAAACATTTAGACATATTTTTTTGGGAATCATTTAAGAACATACTAATCTTTATTTCTAGAGGGGTGCATTTGCAAATTTTTTTCGTAAGACACTTTAATGTACATGTGTACCAAGTTTAATTTTAATTGGTTCAGTAGTTTATTTTAACATAGTTTCAATTTAAATAAGGTAAACAATATTATAACAAAAAGTGTGTGACATCCAGTAAAAATCTAATAAAATAATACTAGCATTATTATTGTATATATAACAGCAAAATATAATAACATTTAGATTATATTATTTAAAAGTTTTTTTTTTCCAGCCATATTGAAAAAAATTGCTCTAAAAAAAATCGAAATTCCAGACATCATAAAATCGAACCGAAGAACCATTTAGGGGTTTTACTAGACCACTAGTACGCTTTTACTTTACATTAGAATTATTGAAGCAATTTGTTCTTGCTGCACTGAGTAATTGGTGCCAAAAAGTATAAAATTTATTAGTTTTTCAGAAGGTTCCGTTATACTTTTTACTTTTAATTTCTATTTTTTCAAAAATAATTATGTATTGTATTGTACCTAACTTTTAGCAATTTGCGACATATATTTACCTAATGTGTCCGTACTTACATAAGTAGTCCAATATTTTAATCAATTCCATTGTGTAATTTTCAATATATAATTTCCTAAATATTTTTATACTTTCATATACCTAGGGAAACCTTCTCTGTTGACTTATAACAACCATGTTGTTGTTACCCATCCATTCAAGATCGTATAAAATATTTATGAATTTGCATGTATGAATGTATGCATGTACATATACGTAAAACACATTCGTCAACGATACGCAAATATCAAAGTGAAAAATATTTACTTCGTTTATTAGTTTTTATTTCTTTTATTTACAAATAATTTATGTACAAATAAAATACATATAAATAAATATATTACATATGTGTACGTATGTATGCAAATGTATTTTGTTATTGCCGTTGTTATTTGTTATTTATATATGTAACTTTGTGTTATTTTCTGTTATATCTTGTTGTTATCGTTGCTTTTGTTGACATTTTTATCATAGTGCTAATGGGCCACTGAAATATTTTCCCATGATTTTATTTATGTTTTTGTATTTTTAATAGTTAAAGATTTAATTTGTATATTGAAACCTCAATTTTTACGTTTTGTGAAATGTTATTGGTTTTAGTGTAAATTTCTAACGAACCATAAATTAAATTTATAAAATGTTATAATTAGAGAGTATGACAGTAATATTCAGGGCTGTCAGATGTGGCGATTTTTTGCCAAAAATGACTATTTTGAATTGCTTTTGGTGGAAGAATTTTGTGTTTGGCGACATGGCAAAATTTTGGACGATTTATAAACAAGTTGGCGATTTTTTAGCTAATTTTAAAAATTTTATTAGATAATATAAAAATAGTTAGCTTATTACCTTCTTATATAACTGTTTTTAGGTAGTTTCTGAAAAACACTATGTGTTTATACACTACTGCTCTCATATCACTATTTGGGGTTTTTTAACTGAGATGTTTTTTTTATCACATTTTTTCACAAATCTTAAAATAAAACGCAAATTATACTCTTGGACACTTTTTATTTCACAAAACTATAACATAAATTTTACAATTTTATAATTTTTATTGTAAACAGATTTGTCACTTTTGACTTTGGATATGTTCAACAAATTCCAATATACTAAAAATACCAAAAATGTCATTCCTGCATGGACATTATCATGCTTTTTGTATGTTAAATAATAAAACATTTAAAATTGAGTTTTTTATGTTTTTTTCAAATTATGAAAAATCAATTGAAATTTGTGTGTTTAATTATAAAACCAATATTAAAAAAAAAAAACACGTACACATGAACATAGTATTACATATATTTATTACGTAGAACAAAAACATGCTTTCGAGAAAAACTAAAAAGCCACACGCAAAGATTTTTTCTGAAATACTAATATTAATTGCTGCACAAGTTAAAAACAAAACCTAAATTTTTTTAACCCTTGGGAAATGAATTATATCATTTACTAAGTTTACTAAGATTTAACCAAATGAACACAAAAATTTTTTATGTTCTTTCAAGTGGGTCAAAATATTGTATTTGCTTAAATTAATATAAAATAGAAACAAAATACAATTACTCTTAACCGATACTAGTTGAGCACACATGAGAACCTCATTTTACAAAGATGGCGTTTAATATATAAAATAGTATTTGCAAAGTTTGAGCTCATATCTTTTAATGTATTTGAGATATCGAAAAATGTATTGTGGATTTAGAAAACAGCGTATTATATATAATCTATATCTATTGCCTATCTAATAAAATTAAGGGTCTTAATTTATAAATAGCTTCAACTAAGTTTAAGAAATTCTACCCACAAAAAATATATAATAAATTTCAAAACATTTTTTAAAATTGTTGACTTAAAATGAAGCTATATGTCCATATCAAAACAGAAAGAAACAGCCTTTTCGAATATGGCAACTCCGATTTCAGATTTCGACTATTCCAAAATATGACGGTTTAAAAAACGGGAAAAAGCTAAAAACTTCACAAAGTTGTACTTATTTAATTGCTAATAACTTCTAAAATATACACGGTAGATCTCTGTTTTAGTTTCGCATTAAAGATAAATATATAATATTATTAACGATATGTATAAAGTATATTTATATAAAAAGTTCAAAGATCAAAATTGGAGTTATAACAATCAAAACATTATATCTCAAAAAAAGGTATTTTCAAAATTCTTAAAAACGTATCTAATGTTAATATAACTTTTATACGAGATGCAAAATTTCAAGGTGGACACTTATTTAGTTCAGAAGCTATGATTGTTGACCGTTTTGATATGAAATCACCCTATTTTAAGTTATAATTTTATTTTTTATTCAACTACTATTAGCTACTGCAATTATCATTGGCTTTGTTTAAGCTGAATTTATATTTAATAAAATATTAATTTTTTTTCTTTGAAGAACCAAATAAATTTGAAATTTGACGATTTTTGGCGATTTCTGATTAAAAGAAGCTCAAAAAAATCTGACAACCCTGGTGATATTTAGACGACCAAACAAATATGATTTATTTTAGCAGATTATAAAAATATTGTATAATAAAACTTTTTACTTGTTGTTTTTCTATAGGTAGGCGATAAATTTGAGCAGTTTAACATAAAAAAGCGTTAATTAGCAAATATAAGATGGCGTGAACTTGAATGTGAAATTAAATAGTATGTATTTTTAGTATTTTGACTTACTTTGATTTTAACGGAGTTTTTTTATTTATTTATTTATTCCTTAATGGCGTGTTATTACAGTAAAAAATCACTAGAGAAATCACGTAGCGTACGTTATAGGCCTTTTTGGCTTTTGAAAATTTGCGATACATTACCAAAATTTTTAATTATGCTCAAAAAACTGTTTTTACATTAGTTTAAGAACTTAAACTAAACGCTTAATAACTCCACCGATTTTTGCCCAATTTAAAATTTAATTTAAATGGTTTTGGGTAGAAGAACAATCAAGTTCTCTTATGATACATACATTTTTAAAATTTTATCAAAAATATTTGTAGAAATTCTTAAGAGTATGTAAAAAAAATTAGTAAAAAATTAATTTTTTTTGAATTTGGTTACACTTATTCTTTACATTTTGTTTAGAAGACTATACTTTTGTGTACTAAATACTAACGAAAATATTGTTCTGAATAAAGCGAGTCTATTATTATTGAAATCGAATTTAAATTGTAAAAGTTATTTAATTTTAATTGAATACCTTTCAATATGGATACATGCATTATTTGTAAGTAATATTCAATAAGTTTTAGAAATAAAAGATATTTATTTTCTAAAGTTGATAATATATTGAAATGTAAATATGTCTATTTTATGAGTTTTAATTAAAAATTTGTACTAGATGAAGTTCAAAAACTGTTACTCTACGCACAATGTTTTGAAATTGTTTGTCTGTCTGAGTTTTGATAAATATATATAAAATACTTCGATATATTGAAAATACAACTCTACCTTTGTGAGAAAATTATCGTTCATAATCTTTAATTAATTTTTAATATCAAATATTATAGTTTAAAATTTTAAATTTGTGATATTAAAGTAAAGTGTTATTAATACTATGGTGTTAGTTATCAATTCGGTTTTGGGGTCCGGTATTTCCCGTCAAAATACTCTCGAGAATTCCCGGGAACTTTTTTAAATTTTCCCGGAATAACGAGAAACTAAATATTCTCATAGTTTTAAAATGTTATAGCAAGCATTTTGCTATTTTTTATACCTTGTATCAATAAAAGGTTGACGTTTCTCTAAACATGGTACTTTCAAGAGTTTCAAGCATGTAATACAACTAGAACGTTATCTGAGAGGAACGTTAATGTTGCATGAAATAAGTTTTTGACTATTAAATTAGATTTTTTTCTATCAGATATCTATGTATTTGTTTATCTATGGTTTAACAAAATTTACTTACAAGTTGTTTCACATGAAAGTTTAAATCAATTTTATTTTTGTCATGTTCAAATTTTAGATACTTTAGTTTCATTACAGATTTGTTGAAATGAATATTAAATAAGTTGATCTTCGAAAATATTCTCTATTATAAAAAAATTGGTTGGCAGATTTTTCATTCTAATACAACATTTTCTTTTGAAACAGTATATCTTATCCAAGCAATGGATATGTAAATGTTAGATGCAAATGTTATAACTTCAAAATACTTATAAAAAAAACCAATATCACGTTGTATTCATACGTATATGAGATTATTTTCATCAGATTTCTGAACACAATGATTGATACCAAAAACATTGTTGCGAACCAATTTTTTTGTATTTTATAGATTTTAAAGATTTATGTTTAATTTAGTTAGAATTGGTAGAAAAAAATAATATAGGTTAGAATATAAAGTGAAAATAAACGTCTAGCTATTTACTATAAAATTTATCCAATAGACTACTGTATATTATTAAAAAGTTTAAACACCAAAAACACAATATCGTAAATATCTGAGACACAGATTTTATCATAAATTACGAAAGGTACCAATTTTACTTCTATAAAATATTTAAAATTTATATTATTTGATTTTTAGTTAATTCAGTATGATTTTTTTCCTTCCCCTTTCTCGGTAAAAGAAACCCCAAACCCTATTATCAATACAAAAATCGCAATCATATTAAATACGCTAATGTATTGACTGTTTGCAGCGTTGCCAGAATGATGATTTTATCATATTTTTGATGACTTTTTTAAACCCAAATATGATTTGATGATTTTTTCTTTCAAAATATTAATTTATTTTAATCACAT
This sequence comes from Protocalliphora azurea, assembly GCA_932274085.1. Taxonomy (NCBI): domain Eukaryota; kingdom Metazoa; phylum Arthropoda; class Insecta; order Diptera; family Calliphoridae; genus Protocalliphora; species Protocalliphora azurea. The sequence goes on from OW026519.1 coordinate 171,560,308, forward strand.
AAGCAACGTTTTTCAAAAATAATGATTTGCTGGAAGTTGTTTAATTACAAATTTTCAAGTTTAAATGCCAAAATTACACATGCATTTAAAAGTACTTATTCCTCAACTGTTTGTTTCATTTAACTTTCCTACAGTATTCCAAATAGAGTGTTAAATAGTTCTTCACTAGATCAAATATCTAAGTATTTTTTCAACGAATTTTGAGTTGCTTTCCTAAGCTATTTTTAGCAAGAATTATACATCATTAGAGAAACAAAGTTAAGGACTTATAGTCAAACTATAAATGGTTTATGCAGCAAAAGAAATATAAAAGGTAAATGCAGTTGTATATGAAACATACAACGACGCAAGAGAAGCAATAATATTTTCTTAAGTTCTAGCATATGACCGAATTCTTCTAAGCCAATCAATTCCCGTTGAAAAACTATTTAAAGGTTTTAAATTTGGATGATCATAATCTCTAATCCAAAGGACATGATCTCACATATTGCTTTTTTGTAACTCTTGTATTGTTTAGAACGGCGTACAATGAACTGTCTAGTGGAAAAAAGCCCAACAATTTATTTTAAAATTTAATAACATCAAATGATATCTAAGTCTTTCAGAATTCAGGATATGTCTCACTTTTATTATGCAGTTATTCTGAGTAAAATAGGATAATTTTAAGTAAGAGAAAACTGTTTTGGAAAAAATACGCAAAAATTCAGTTTTCGATATTTAGGTGTTTTATTAATTAGATGTATTAAAAATCCCACAAAGAATAATATAACAAATAAAGTATGAAATATTTACTTATACACTGTGAAAAAAATTGTGGACTGAATATTAAATATTTTCTAAAATATTGTAAACTTTAGTGGAGCAGCAAATAAAAGCAAGATGGTAAATAACCTAAGTTTGAATGATTTTAGATATTTTAAAATGATTTCTATATGTGTTTTCTATACCAACTTTTTGAACTATGCTAATTTTAATGTTAACGGATTTTGTATTAAATGTTTCATGTTTTTCAATGAAAATATTAAATTTACAGTATATTACAAAGATCAAACTTTTAAATCCGCCCAATTCTGTAATAACAATTCATCAAAACATAACAAATCAAAGCAACAGTATTAATAACTATTACTAAACCAGTAATTTTGTATTGCAAGATGGTTGCGAGTAATGTGATTTAATGGTTTAATCATTCAGGAAACTAACACATTTGTAAATTTTTGTGGTACATAAGAGTACCTACACTGATTTTAAATAAAATAAATTGCATACAAATATGATTAGAAAACAAACAAAAAATCAAATAATAAAGTAACTTTAAATAATTTTATTATTACCAATAAACGCTATGGCTACACTGAATAATAAAAAAATAAATAATTTATGCACAAAATAAATAGCTAATCTAATATTTTTCGTGTGTTTCAACAGATATATGTACCAGTGTTGCCAGGGGTAGCTTAGAAAAGTTACAGGTTTTTGTCAAAAAAGTTAAAATTTTTCCAGAAAAGTTACATTTTTGGAATTGGAAAAATAAATGGTCAATTATTTTATTTGCTATTCGAAATTTGGAACAAAATAGTACAAAAATTTTCTTTAGAAAATAATTTTTTTTTTTTTTTTTTGGTATTCAACCGGTCACGATAATCTGCTTTTATAAGTTTTGTTGACTAAATTTTCCCTCAACATATACATTTGAAAATACGTAATGCTATTTTATATTCTTAAACAATGACAATAATCGTCGGAAATTAAATTATGATATAGTCCTAATCTCTTGTTATCGAGAAGAATATGCTACCATAATTTTCCCTTGAATAAAACTTTTTGAATTAGGAAATTCATTTAACAAATCAGTTGTGCCCCCTCAGACCAAAATATCGGGCCCGTAAAGATTAACCACTTTTATGGCTTAAAAATATTATTGTTAAAACCAAATGTATTATTTTAATGTAAATAGCAAAAACACTATTTTTCTAAGTGTTATATAATAGGATTGTAATACTATTTTTCAATGCAAACATAGAAAACACGAACAAGAAAAGAAGATATTTAAAATTTTGTTCTCTTCAACAGAAGTGATATGCTAGAAGGTAAATTTTGAGAAATTTGCGAAAAACTTGTTCCAAATGTTGTAAAATAATTGTATGATCTATTTACGTCAATGATATTATTACGAAAACAAAAAATTATACATATTACGTGGAGCGTTGAAAACTTACGAAAAATGTAATAAATAAACCAAACGGCAACACTGATATGTACTTTTAAAAAACTTAATATATGAAAGAGGGTATTTTGGGCAATTTGTCAATCCAATCCCAAAATATTAAGAAAATTTTTTAATTTTAAAAGCTTTTTATAAATAGACGATCAATGCCTACACATATATATAAAATTTCATCGTTGCACCTAGTTTCCTTCTGTTTTCTTTCCAATTTTAATATGGTCTTAGTTGTCCAATATTCATTTACAAAATATTTTTGTGGGGCTTTGAAAACAATGAAATAGAGACTTTTAAAAAAATTATTATCGATCACTCAGTTTCATTGTTGAAAGACTCCTCCTTGTTTCGAAACAATATACACAATAATCATACAGATATTAACAGTAGTTTTCTAATAGTAGGGAGCGTAACCATGTATCATCAAAATAATAATTTTGATGATTTTTATAGCAAAATTATGATTTTTCATTGCTCAAATGATGATTTTTTGGCCAAAGTTTCTGGTAACACTTGGCATACGTAATATGTGTGGATAAAACTCATTACGTAGTGTCTATACTAGACAAACGTCAAAATCAGTGCGAATCTATACAAGGTAACCTCAGTTAAAAAGTTAATTATTATTTTTATTGTTATCGCTGTCTAACTGCGTATATAAAAAACATTCATGAATTCGACTTACTGTTATTTTGGTGCAACTCTTGCCACCATCCATAAATTCGGGTTAATAATAAATTGTTTAATATAGACACTACGTTAAAAAAAACAGTGTGAGATTACTGAAGAAAAGTTTAATGACATAGAGTATGACGAAAATGTTGATGCACGATCGTTGGAACCACATTTAGTTACAAATGAACTATAAATGAACATAAATCTAAAGATTGGGGTTATTGATAGACGGCCCATGTAAAAGGAGTTTTTTTAAGGTTTTGATTACAATTATCATTAAAAAAAAAAATAACTTGTTATATCTTAAAGCCATCGGTGCCGATAGCCTACGCTACGAAAATGAAGTAGTCTTATGAAACAATAAAGAAAATATTAGATTTTATTTGCTACAAAAAATAGTTTCAGATCTAAAAGTTCTTACAATTTTAATTGAAATGCAACGAGGATATACAAAATATCCTTGCTATCTTTGTGTATAGTATAGTCGAGAGAAAGATAAATATAGGTAAGAAAGTTCTGCATTTTTGCACTTAAAATTAGTTTTCCGCGAGTTAGTGAAGGCAAAGTAAAAGAAGGTAAAAAGCAATGAACTTTTTAAATATATTTCTAAGCATAATAATATATTTGCGATTTTATAGGCATTTTTATTGGTCTACAAATAAGAAAAATTTGCACAACGATAATTTTTCAAAAAAAAAAAAAAAAAAACTAAACGCTGCAGAGAAAAGAGTGTGGAATAGTTTCATTTTTTTGTGTAAAATTTTTTTGGGAAATAAAAAATGCTTATGCAGAAATGGGATACAAATTGACCAGAAAAACTTGGAGAAACTAGTGATGAGCAGAATTATTGCTGGTCACTAACACGCATAATAAGCATTTTTAAACCAATAATTATAATCAGGTTTGTGATGAAAACCGATCGTTTTCAAATTAGTTTGAAAGGTTGTAATGAATTTCGAACGATTTCAAGAACCATTTTTTCAACAATACTTTATTTTTTTAGAATATATTTGCCCATATGAAAAATAAACAAATAATTTAAGGAAAATATAAAAAAATTTAGTTCCAAAATTTAACAGAATATGATTTAAATCTAATTTTTATATAAGAAAACAATCAAATAAATACATCACGCATTTTTTTTCTTTTTTTTTCATTTAAAATAGATTCGTTTTCGTTTTATATTTATACTTGTAATTTTTTGTTTAACAAAAACAAAGTATCAGTAAATCAGTAAAAATATTAGAATAAAATGTAATTACTTTTTAAGAAAAAAATTAGTCAAAGCAAAAAACAAAAAAAAAAATTAAAAATTTCAGATATTTTTAAGAATATTTACACAAAATTTTTATCACAAAGTTTTATTACGCTTAAAAAACTTAGTTCTCTGATTTCTATATATATTTAAAAATTATAAATTGGATGAAAATATGGTGAGTTAAATGAATCTTTCTACTCCAACTAACGTAAAAACTGTTTCTACAAATTTTGGGGTGTTTCAGAACTTTTGAAAATTAATTTGTAATGTTCTTAATAAGTCCTATAACCGATACTAGATCGTTTTTCGAGTGAAAAAAAAGTGTCATTTTAAAACAGTGCGTAATTAAGATGATGTAATGTAATAGACCTTCTTAATAATGTTGCCAAAACCTAAATGGGAAAGAAAGATGCTAGAAAATGTTAAAATAAAAAAGATGCTAGAAAAAAGTGTTAAGAACAGGAAGTGTTTGTATTTGATAAAAAAGGGGTATATTATTTATTTTCAGGACTAAAGCTAAAACAACATTAAAGAAAATAATAAAAATTGATTCCTTAGAAATTCAACAAAATTTATGAGTGGATTTTTCAAAATTCTAATTTTATCATAAGGCTATCTGAATTATACTGATATAGGTATTCCAAATAACATTTAGGTTAACATTTTTACGAACTAAAATCTTCTTTATTTTATCGAAATTTTGATTTTTAAAATAAACTCGAAATTCTATATAATTATTGCAAACCCCAATCCGTAAAAAAAAATATTTTTTATTTAATATATGAAACTAAGAGAATCAAGTTAAAAATTTTCATCAAATAATATTTCATATTTTAAGCTTTTATCTAAAAAAAAAAAAAAAACAAATTTGTTGGTACTTTTTTGCTGAAGAATTTTTGAAAGAAACATTAACTAAAAATGAAGGAATTCAACTAGAATCAACTCTTACATAATAATTACATAATTTCTTATTTTATTTTCCAAGTTAAACTAAAATTTTAAGAAGAAAGGACTTTTTATTATTAAATCAGTATTATAGAGTTATGGAATGAAAAATTACGGAATTCAGTCCGTATTACCAAATAACACGGATTACCGAGTTTATATTATATTCATAAAATTGCTTAAAAATTTTCAATTTAAATGAATCAAATCACATTTTTATTAAAATTCGAATTTTTAACTAAGCAAATGATATTCAAATAATATTAAAAAATAATTTTTTAATATTAATTGAATTTATTTTTACCAAAAAAACAATATTTAGCATAAATATAATTCTCGAAAATTTTTTTCTACAAAAAAGTGATTTCAAAATTTAACACAATAATATTTCAAAAAATAAAATAAAACATCACTGGGCTGTTAACTTATCAAATATTAAGTAAGTGTTAAATCATAACCATACATAAAACGATATTTTTTCACACAAACTAATTATTTTGTCTACAATTAGGATTAACATTGGATTGAAATTTGATCATCATTATATCATATTATGATGTTTTAAATTCAGTAAAAAGTTGTTTAATTACGTATAAATATTTTAATTTTAAAGAAGATTCGAAATTAATTAAAATTTTGTTTTATTTTATTATCTGTAATCGTTTCAGTTACGTTCACAACTAAATTGCAAACTATATTTAAAAATTAATAAGTTATTTTATCTTAATTATTTCTTATAACAAAAGAATTATAATTTACTTAATTGCAAAAATTTTATTTTATAGTTTAACTGTTTGTATTTGGATTGGTTTTTACAAAGTTTATTTTGCTAAACACAATCTTTTAAGATCGCATTAATTATCATTGTTAAAAACACCAAATTTTAGTTGCAGTTATAATTTTTAGAAAAAAAAAGCTTATAAATGTTTTTATAGTACAAAACTACAAATAATAAAAAAAATACGCAAAAAGTGCTAAAAAAATGCCAGATGCTACATTGGCAATACTGCTTCTTGTAGACATCATATATCAGTCGTAAAAATTTCCAATACACTATCAAAATTTTGAGTTAAGCTAAAAAAAATTATTTTTGGGTAGGTTGCTATATTAATTTGTCCCTAACAAAGTTTTGTGGGTGTTGTTTTGTAAATTTTTTTTTTTTTTTTTGTTTTAAACTGTTTTGGTAAGTGGAAGAAGCTTTCTAACCGTGTAAACCGTGTCTTAGTCAAATATTCAAAAACAAAAAATTCAAAATTTTTTCAAATTTAACTGCAAATGTGATACATTTTTCTATAAAAGCATATACAACAATGCAATGCTTTTTCGTTGTAAATATAACAATTTATACTTTTTCTAAATTGAAGAAAAACTGTAAAAGTTCTCTTTTTTGCCCAAGAAAGTACATTCCAAATTAAACATAAAACAAAATATTTTGTCTTAAAATATATAATAAGAATTTATTGACAAACTTGACAAAATTTTTAACAACGACTGATTTTTAAGAGGGATATCACTTTTTATTCTAAACAACTAGCTTTTCCTGGTGTTCTTCGCTATCCCTTTTGACTCGATAACTAATATTCACTTTACATGAGTGCTACTACTCCCCCTGGACCTATCAGCCCTATTTGAAATTAGATATGAAAATTATTTCAACGACTTTTTAAGACGTTCACTGTAATACTTCTTTAGATATGAAGAATGGGAAATTATTGTAGATATAATAGAAATTCTGAAGACAGTATATGATACAACAATAACTTTGCAAACAAAACAATTATTATTGGGTGATTTGCATAAGACTTGGTTTACGTTAAAGGCTATGATAACGTTTCAAACATTGAGTCTATCGGAATTCGAAGGACATTAAATTCCGAGGATAAATTAAAAGTGAAGCAGCATGTAAGGAAGTTATCTGTCAAGTTAATTACATTAAAGAAGGGTTATATAAAAAATACTTTTTTAAAAATAATATCCTTAAAATTTTTAGCGCAAATTTTTCAATTTCAACTCTGACATGACACTTCAACATTCCAATTCTTTGTTGAAATAGATGAATAAAGCACCCAGAGTACTTCATCGTTGTTGAGGGAATCTTTGTATCAACTAAAATTAGATTCCAGTTCAGAGGATGAATTGGACAACGAATCTAGTCGAGAAATATTATCGGCATATGCCGAAATTGAGAATTATAAGCCTCCAAACGAAGATGTGGATTTAAATTTGAAAAATTCCCATTGTTAAACAAAATTAGCATATGTGGTTCACGTAGTTCTTGCCACTCAAATTTCGATAGAAAGAGTATTTTCTGCACTATGTTTAGTTTTAAAAGACCAGAGATGCAATCTCTCTGACGAAAAATCATCGAAAATTATGTTTGTAAAATGAAATCAATGTTGTTTTGGTTAAATAAAAGAAACGTAAATACATTTGTTTTATTTCTTAAAAAATAAAATTTAATAATTATAAAATAATAATCACAAATGACTCATTTTTTTCTTCATTCATAACTATAAAAAAAAAAAATTTAATATAAATTTAAAGATAGTAATTATGAAAAATATTTTTTAATTTTTCTCATTCATAATAATTACTTTTTGTAACAAATATATTTATTAAAATAGAATACAAAACTTAATAGGAAAAGCATTTTTATGCATGCTTACACATTTTTATACTCGTATGTAAAATAAAATTGATTTCTTTATAAATCCTAAGCGGTACTTGGTACGTCAATGAAATTTTTATAGATGATGTAGACGATTCCGAATTATATATTTTCATTACATAATGCTTCCATTATATACCACTCCTATTTAAGTGCCTGTTATTATTTTATTGTGCATTATATGAATTATTACCTTTGAAATATAAATTATTATTAAAGCAAGTGTTTCAAGTTATTCACTTGAAAAGTAAGCTTTTGCATATTTTACACCTAACAAAAACGCTATTTCTCTTGATTTTTTGGAGTTTGATTAACTTATCTGTAAAATTATTTTGCAAATTTTTCAATACTTCGTAAGAAAAAAATTCATATGTATTATACTCGTATATATTAATATTTATTATATTTTTTATTTTATATATATGTATATATTTTTATATATTTTTATTTTTTATAAAAAATCTAAAAATATCAGAATTTTAAAGTTTGAAGGATACATATTTATGCATATTTATACAAGAAAACATATGAATTTGTCTGTTTTTATATGCATATTTTTCTGCATATTATGCCATCTTCTCGAACTTTTTCGAGCGCATATTTTTATTTCTTTCGTGCATATTTAAACTTGCCCTGTTTATTATGTATATTTTGTTTTATTTTATATATTTCTAAATAAAATATAACTTTAAAAATTAAATAAGCTTTTAATTTTACATTTGGAACAAAATGGAAATGGAGTAAAATAGAATTGTCAACGATAATAATCACAAGTCGTTAGCAATATCGATATCGAATAAGTTTTTAAATTTTTTGATATCGAAAACTAATAACTAACGAATATTTCTACGTTTTGCTATTGATATCGCATAAGATTCACTATTAATACGACAACCATATCTTCGAGAACGAAAGATTTGCTGCCACAAAGTTAGTGATGCATGAGCTAAAGGAGCACATATTCGGATCGTTCTCGAATGTTTTGTCAGAAAAATGTTCGACGGCGATATCATTATCGAAGTTTATGGTCAGCTGGCATAATTGCAACATATAACAACATTTGCAGCTATCTTAATATTATTATTATTTATGGTTATGGAGAATATACCCAGAAAACATTTTCTTCCAAATTCGGTACGAATACGTACCGACAGTATGCTTCTTCAGACTCGAATGTTTTGTCAGAGAAATTTTCGACAGCGATATCATTACCGAAGTTTATGTCAGCTGGCATAATTGCAACATATAACAATATTTGCAGCTATCTTAATATTATTATTATTTATGGTTATGGAGAATATACCCAGAAAACATTTTCTTCAGACTGTCGGTCAGAGATCGTATCCGAAGTCGGTCTGGAAATGGCACGAAAGTTGAATGAGTGTTTGCCCAGAAATAGTATGTTCGAAGAAAAGATCAGAATGTCTGACGTAATTGTAAAGAAAATTTTAAGCGAATTTTCGACATGTCGAAATTTCGACATGAATGTCATATAAAATTAATAAATAAAACATTAATAAATGGCCATAACGCCAGATGAAAATCTGATAAAACACAAGAAAACGATCAGAATTTCTGATGGAAATCTAAAAAAAAAATTGTCAGAATTTCGGATGAAAATCTTATCAAACATCAGAATTTCTGACCATTTTCTGATGTTTCGTATAATTTGTCGTATGAATGTCGATTAAAATCTGACTATAAATCTGGAGTTTATATGTACTTTCTTACCTCTATCTGACTTTTAAAAATAAAATACATACGTTTAATTTTCACTTTTCATTAAAATTCACAAGTTCTTTATTGTGTTGCTTGTTAACGTATTATTTGAAGAAAAATAACATTTTTGAAAAATAATAACCCTACAAACATTTGGAATATATCTTCCTAGAAGAAATTTACGCAATATCTTCTTTTTATTATTTAGATGAAAATCATCAAAGCAATATTTTTCTAATATTGTATTTTTTTCAGTTTAAAGAAAATATATAAAAATTTACTTTTTCTATTATTTTTATCGTCAAAATATCGCCCTTTTTTCAATAAGTTGATTATTACCTCCGCAATAAATTGATTGAGATCATGTGAAAGAAATTAATGTAATACTTTTATTTTTTAGTCACAATTTTTTGAATTATCAAGAAATTTTTCAAAAATTAAAAATTTGAAGAAATTTGTTTGTCTTTTAGAAGAAAAATGGATATTTTATGTGAGTGCCTTAGTTTTCATGCTTTATGATGGTAAGATGAATGTGCATGCATGCTTTACAAGATGTAAAAGTTTTCTTTATTACATTATTTCAAGATTAATTTATTAATAATTTTTCTATATATTTAATACATCTTCCTGAAGATTATCTGGCGGTATCTTATTTTTTTTCACCTAGATGATTATCTAGCAATATTGCCTATTTTTCTTCAGGCGTATTGATTTCTTATTGCTTAGATTTGTCGTCTATGACTCACAATCTCTCCCGATAGGGAAAACTTCGGCAATACGAATATGATTATTGCGGCAATAAAATTTTTCTGCTAAGCAATATGGATTTGAATCACTTTCGTATGATTTTGCTTCTAGGGGAAGTTTGTGTAGTATGATTTTAAAATGTACCTTTTAAAAAATATTAAAATTTTTCTTTTTGTTTTTCTGAAAAGTTTTTGCAAAATCTAATTTCTTTTTATTGATAAATCAATAATCGCTTTTTTTAATTAGGGCATTTTTTATTTTTTGTGAATTAGATTTCTATTAGAACATCAGTTTAAGTGACAAAATCATATTTTTAATAAAATTTTTTGTGAAAAAAAATCAAACTTTTTTTGGAAAATCAGGTTTTTATTGAAGTCAAATTTTTAGTAAAAATCGTATTTTTAGTGAAAAAAAAATATAGAAAATTAAATTTTTAGTGAAAAATATATTTTTTTTATGAAAAACCGAATTTTTAGTAAATATTAAATTTATAATTAATTTATAATTAAAAATTAAACTAAAAGCGAAAAATTGAATTTTCAGTGAAAAAAAAAACTAAATTTTTAGAGAAAAAATTTGAATTTTTAGTGATAATTGCATTTTTGGTGAATAATTTTGTAAAAAAAAACTGAATGGATAATAAAGGTATTTGTAAAAAATCAATAAATTAAAAAAAATAACTTTTAACAGAATTCGTAAACATATGATTCAAAATATTATAATGTTATTTTAAATTTCTATATAAATTACAAAAAAATTGGTGTGTTTTCAAATAATATTTAACAAAATGACTCAAATATATACTTTGTGAATTGGAAAGAAATTTACAATATAATTATATTGTAAATATTAATATTATAAATTTGTTAGAATTAAAAGAAATAATTAAGTATTAAATAACATTTCAGCTCTTGGATATAGCTTCATGAAACTGCGAAAAAATTACATTATTTATTATTAAATTTTTATTAGGTAAATTTACTTAAAATTTTTCAATTAACATATCAAAAATGTTCAATACGCACATGTTAAAAATCATTATTTCTAGAACTGGTGTAATCAGAACTACTAAGATTCTTTAATAACATTCTCAGAACTAGTGCTGTCGCAACCAATTCTGGAACTCATGAAGCAGAACCGTATTGTCAAAATGGAACAAGTACAAGCCATTTTCGTGCGTTCTGCAACAAATTGTAGAACTTATATAATTTTTTCTGGGATATCATTTTCCTTTAAGAGTACATTAAACTATTTTTTTTTTTTTTTTTTTTTTTTAATAAACCTGACTTTTAATGATTTTAAACGTAAAAAAATAAAACAAAAATTTCGTTACGTCAATGTGCAGATTTGTCGTATAAAAATCAGTTGCAAATATAAATGGTAGATCAGAATTTGTGCAAAATTTTTAAATAAAATCTAAAGAAATCCAAAAATGTGCAGACTAATTTGAAATTTTTCAGATCACAGTTTTCTCATGATTTTCGAAACTTATATTAAAATAAATTACACAGAGGAGAATTATTTATAATTAGAAGATTATAATAATGTTCACATAATGTTCTTTAAGCGCTTCGTTAAATGATTAGTTTAATTTAACGTGAGGTAATTGAAATGTAAAAAATTTAATACACTTGGAATGTAACATACTGTGGTTTGTAGGTACGGGTGAGTAGGTTATTACACCGTTTTTTTTTTTTTTTTTTGGAATTTTCAATACAACCCAAAAATCGGGAGTTATTACCAAAAATCGATTTTTCAAACTTTTTTTTTGGAGAAAATACAAATTTTTAATTGTAATAACATATTTGTTTATAAAGATATCTTAATGAAATTTGCAGAAAATATGGATCTTATTAATATAAATAAAAGCACGTTAACCAAATTTCAATCGGGGTAGGGTTTTCCTGAATTCCCAAACAAACTAATGAAAATTCCCAAAAATGGGATTTTTTACATTTTTGGCTATAGAATCCACATTTTTCCGAAGTCCTGTAGATTTTGATTTAAAACTTTTAACAACATATTGAAGATTCTTAAAATATATTTCGCTTGTCGATTCGTAATTTGGGATTTGAGAAAATATGGTTTAAAATCAAAACTTTCATATAAAATGGGTCGAATTCGGGAGGGTGTGTACCATGACCAATTGAGTTATTGTTTTTTATCTTAAAGTCATCTCTGTGAAGTTACCTTTCAGAAAAGTACAAAATTATTATATATTGCTAAAGAAAATTTTATTTTAGATAAAAAAGAGTGTAGATACTTTTTCGGCTAAAAAAACACAAAAAGTCGTCTTTTTTGCAATTTTCAAATTCAAAATCGTTTTTTTTTTTTTTTTTTTATTCAATAGATAATTTTGTTCTTTAACTAGCTATGAAAAAAACTAATAAAATTGGTCGGAAATACTAGGATATATATGAGAAAAACTGGACCAAAAACATGCAAAATTGTGGTTCCTAAAAACTCAAACACAAATAACTCGAAAACTATAAGAGATAAATAGTACATGTAAACATGTTTTTATAGGTCTTATCAAGGCCTACAACAATATATAAAAATCGGACGAGAAACAAAAATTTGGCAAGTGATTAGAAATTTTTTATGTCAGAGGTACCTAACTTTGGGCCCTCTTAGCTCCGCTCCTGAGGAGTTTGTTGTGCCCCAGTTCCAAACTTAACATTGCTCCTCTGCTACGCCTATACCATGAAAATCCAATCAACCGATCAGAGGTTACAGATTTATTTCCAAAAAATTTCGATTCTGACCCACTGTGCAATGCATATAAAATTCAAATAAATAAAATAGTAGAAAATATTTTTCTTAAACAAAAACAAAAGTATGAAAAATATCTATAATTTTTCAAATGATAGTATTTTTCAAAGAATACAACTAGAAGTTTATGTGAGAGGCACTTCGAACTAAATTTTCAAAAAAAAAAAATACTCATTTTTTTACACAAAAATAAAATATATGTATTTTTTGTTGCATGAATTAGGTTTTTGACAATTGAATCAGGTTTTTTCCTCTCACATAAATATCTACATATTAATCTATGTTTTTTATAATATTAGTTTTTTCATACTGATATTTATTTTAAGATATTTATTTTTTCATCATGATGGATATTTATATTTGAAAATAAAAGTACCTCACATATTTTTTTTTTTTTTTTTCTCCAAAAATAGTTCAAACAGTAAAGGTATTTAAAATGATTTAAAAAAAATTGAAAAGTTTTCGGATGCTTGCAAAATAATTTATAATATATCGTATGATTATATTAAATTATATTAAAACTAAATTCATTACTTATGATTATTTTACCTATACTTTGACATTAAATGAAACCTGCTGATGATCTCCCCTTTGTAAAAACTAAACATTATAAACTAAATAAATACACACGTGTATAATTTTATTTTATGGCGCTTATTATTGTTACAACCTATGTATATATTTTTTACTTTTTTTGGAGGGTTTTTGAAAGCAAAATATGTATATCATATCTAGGAATATTTTTAATACAAGTATCGTTTTAAAAATATTAACGCAAATACTCCAAATTACAATGTTTGACAAAGCTATAGAGATTAAATAGTTTTATTAAAACTAATTAAACTTATATACATATACTAAGTGCATTTGATCAAGAAAAAAATCTAAAAAATTTATAACGAGAAAGAAAGATATAGTCGGTCAAGACCGACTTTATGATACCCTACACCATTGCGTACGAGCATAAAAATTCGGGAAAGGGACTTATAGACCGATTAACATAAAATTTGGCATTCTTGTTTCTACTTACATAAAATTTATTTTTGTAGAATATTAACTTGAAACTAACATTCGCACCTTAAAGCGATTTTCAGAAGAGGGGTTTACATGGGAGCTATGGTCAATTGTAGACCGATCTTCATAAAATTTAGTACAAAGATTGATACTTGTACGAAACTTTTTTGCACCGAATTTCATTAAAATATTCTTATTTTTAAGGCATTTTTGAATGTTTAAACTCTATTCCGGAGGGACATTTGTATGGGGGCTAGGTGATTAATAGACCGATCACATCCAATTTCAATATTCTTCGTCCTTGAATCATAAAAGTCGAACGTGCCAAATTTTATTCAATTATCTTTAAAATTGCAACCCGTACTTTATTCACAGCCAGCCGTGCAGCCACCCTGACGGACGGACATCGTTGGATCGATTTAAAAAATGATTCTGAGTTAAGGTGGGTGTTGGATAACTTTTTCTATGTGTTAGAAACATCAGCACAAATGCATAATACCACAAACACCTATGGTGGTGTAGGTTATAAAAACAATCTAGAAAAAAAATGTATTGGTTCTACAACTAGTTCTAGAATGTATGTCTGTATAGTCTGTATTCATTCTAGTTTGGCGTTGCGACCAATGATTTTTGTTCGAAATTGTCACCCCAAGATCTAGTTCTATGGAAATGTTACCTAGCCAATACCCCTTCTTTGGAGCAGTTCTAGAAATAGTTCTTTAATCAATTATTTTTGTTCGAAATTGTCACATTAAAAACTAATTCTATAGAATCGTTAGGGAGTGGCTCAAAAACCAGTTATTAAAATCAATGATTTTTGCTTTTATTAATTTTTTTTTTTCTTGTATTTTTTAAGTTTTTTAATCAGTTCTAAGAAGAAAAAGCTTTAATTCTAATTTTAAAATTTGAAAAATAAATGCATTACATTGTAGCCTTAATCGCCACTCCCAGCATTACCTATTAGTACTTAAATAAATAGTTTTTAGAAAATATGAAAAGAATGGAATGGAATTGAATCACAATACGGTTCTACTCCATGAGTGCTAGAATTGTTTCTAAGTATGTTATTAAAGAATCGAAAGTGGTTATAATTTCACCAGTTCTAAAATTTTCCCATAAAGGTTTTTTAATATATTTTTATTAAAATTTCTAATATTTTAATATTTTTGTTTTTAATTATTAGAATTTTAATTTAATAATTATTTCAAAATCTTTTATCGTCGTAAAACTATATTGTTGATAGATATTAAAAAAAATAATAATGTTTTAAAAATCAAATTATTATTTTATAATAAAGTCTACTGATGAGAATTAGTCTGACAACCTTCGTATAATATAAATATTTTTATTCTTAGGCACATCTTTTTAAATGTGCACCTTTAAATATCAAATGGTTGCAAGTACATTTTCTTTCTCTAAAATTTGAATGTTAAATCATCAGGTTAAATTAGCTTCAATATAAAAACATAATTATGTACATAATAATGCCATTTATGTATTTTCAAAGCATACAATTCAGCTGTGTCCTAAATTTGTCAT
The DNA here is from genome assembly GCA_932274085.1 of Protocalliphora azurea. Classification (NCBI taxonomy): domain Eukaryota; kingdom Metazoa; phylum Arthropoda; class Insecta; order Diptera; family Calliphoridae; genus Protocalliphora; species Protocalliphora azurea. Next base: position 171,575,866 of record OW026519.1, read on the forward strand.
CATAATTAAATATTATGTCACATATTCTATTTCTTTTTTCCTTATCCAGGTGGTTGTAGTTAAATATATACAATAATTTAGGGTATCTTCATTATAACTTTCTTATCTAATGAATATTTGAATTGCTAAAAAATTTCATTGTACATACATATTCCTCTTTCCCTAATCGAATTCAGTCACTACGATTTCCTTTCCTTTATTATATTATAACTTTAAACAACTTTTTCCATAAAACATAAAAACGAGTACCAACTAAGAGGACTGTGCACTAAAAATTTGTGCACACTTTAAAGCTTATAATTGTTTCTGTACGCAAAAAAAATATGCCTCAATTTGCTTGAATTTGTTATTATTCTCAGAAACTATGTGCTAAATTTTATTGTAATAGCATAATTAATTTTGTCTTAAAATAGGAATTGAACAAATTTCAGTCTGAAGGACTCCAGACAACATAATGCGAATTTGAAGAGAAAATCATTTCATCAGTGGTAGGAAAGCAGCTCATTCATTAAACTGCACTAGATGAAATGTAGAGGCAAATCGTGAAAATAAATTAAAATTGTTCAACAAATTTTTGGTTTGGTAAAGGGGAGTAAAAAATTTCATTCATAACAAATGGCTTTTTTAACAGAGAAATGCATGCAAATGAGAGTTTTCGGAAAAGATTTCTTCCTACTATTAAAAAACACAACGAATTCAAATTTTTCTGGGCTAATCTCAATTGTCATCGTTACATCGAAAAAGTAACTGAGTAGTATCAAACAAATGGTTCTGCTATGTACCAAAGGAAGCTAATCTACTTAACTGTCTAGAACTCAGTCCATTTGAAATGTATTGGGTCATAGTCAAAAATATTTATAGAATACTTAAAGCTGAGTAAAAAATAAAGTAGAGTTTAAAAAGAAGTGGAAAGATTCCAACAAAAAAAAGTAACCGAAAATACAATAGGGCTCTTATTGAGGGTATTCCAGAAAATATTAAATATTTTATTAAAAAAGCAAGCAAAAAATTAATTTTTCTTTTAAATTTAAACAGTTTTAAAAAACAAAATTTCAAAATGTTTAGTTTCATATTTATAACATAAATTTTTTAGTGCGCAGTCCTTAGTACGAGTAAAAGACATTATTTTAAATATATTTTACAAATTGTGATACAATTCTATTAAAATTTATATGCAGGGGTAGATAAGAAAACATCAAAAAAAAAAAATAAAAAAAAAAAATATATATATATATATATATATATATATATATATATATATAGATTGTATATATTCTTCATAATGAAAATTGCATTAGAAAATCAAAATACTACATAAAAGAAATGCACGTACACGTAGTATGAGTAAAAGGAATAATTTTATATGAATACAGAAGGTAATCAAAATTAAGCGTAGACGATATTTATCTTCATAAAAAAAAAATAAACATTTTGAAGTTTAAATAGGGTAACAAATAAATAATATTTTCAATATTTATTTATGGGGTAAAATAGAGATCAAATTAAAAATGTAGAACTAGAAGAAATGGTTTATTTATTTTATTTTGTTTAAGTTTATTTCATAGACACATACATAGCTTCAAATGCTGACACAAAACATAAGTATGGACGTTATTATATTTGAATTTAATTCAAGTCTGGCACACCTATAAAATTATCGAGAAGAACTATAAATCTTGTTTATTTTAAATTAAAATTAAAAAAAAAGATAAGTCTGTTTTTTGGTTATATACACAGAAAAAAGATTGGTTAGAAAACGACTATTATAATAAAATTTGATATACAGAAGATATTTTTTTTTGCAATAAACGAAAATGTCTTAATTCAATAAATTTTAAATAATTATATTATATAAAATACAGTTGTAGTTGAATTGAGTTTATTAAATTTGGTTATACATACCAATTTGAGTGTTTCTTTAATTAATTTAAAGAAATTTAAAATAGCAACCGAATTAAATTTTCTGTATTCAACGTTTCAATAGTGCTTACAAGCAAACATCTATTAAAAAATTCGGTTATAAGAAAACAGAATTAAATTCGGTGTACTCAACTGAAAATTGATTGTTTCCTCCTTCCTTATAAGAATTAAAACAAAAATAAATTAAAAACAGAATTTGATACAACAAAATCATTTTTAAACCTAAAGCTAAACAAATGTGAAAAAAATTTTGAAGATGTTATTCTTAGATAGTGGTTTGGAGACCTGGTGGCCATTTAAATCTATACAACTAATAGAATAAATCTCCTTGCATAGAATAATGATGAATAATATACATGCAGCACTTATAAATTACGTGCGGTACAATATGTGAGCATTTTTTAAACTATTTCCTATTTCATTTTTATATAACATATATAACGTCATCATTAGCCTCATTCCTTAGACAATTTTATGCCATCGCTGTTCATGTCCGTGTCAGCCAAATTCTTAAATTTCTACGTGTCGATTTTTTATGCTTACATCCAGGTCATTTAAAACTTTGCAACATGGAATATAGTGTAAAATTTTGGAGTAGTGGACGACAAAATGTTAGTAGTTTTATATTTGTAAAAGTAAAAATATTTTTCTTTAAAATTAACACAAAAAATCAAAATCCGGAAGGCAGATGGAATCAAAACCCGCAGCAACTCCAGCAGTTAAAAATATGTTATTTCTATCATGTATTTATCTTAAACTAAACAAAAACTATATTTTTACGTTTACCTTTAAGAAATCGACAAGCACTCAAAGTAAAATAATACAAAATAGTGTTTCAAAACAGTATTTTTTCTTTTGCTTCCTCTAATCGTGTGTCCAATTCCTCTAATGTAAACTACAAACACTTGTAGAAATAGCCCAATGTGTGTGCAATCAGTCTGTCGTTGACCAGTGTTGAGTTATATTGTGGATTTTTTACAATTTTTCGATTTGAAAATTCGCATCGTTTCGAGTATTGCAAAATAAAGAATGGAGATTTATTGCTCTTGTAATTTTGAATCATTTTCGATACATCTTATTAATGTGACCTCAATATCAGGGTTATAGGGGGCACCCAAACTTGAGGAGAAAAAATGTGAATAGCTCTAAGAAGTGTCTTTTTCGCGAGGCATTCACAGCGTAATTTTAAACAAGCTAAAGTATCGTGTGATCAAAAAGAGTTTCAAAATTAAATTTTAAATTTGCTGTGGCGCGATAAAATATAGAATTGCAAAAACGTTATAACTCTTTAAATTCGATATAAAATTTTGCGTGCTTTATATTAGCATTTTTATAATTTAAGTGAAATTATATTTATAATAAGTACATCTATTCTGTTTTAGTTAAGCGAACAATAAGTTTCAACAAAAAAATTGCATAAAAAGTATTTATGACCTGAGATCGCAGAGTGTTTAATATTTCGTAAATCGTCAAGGCACACACAAGGCGCTAATCGAAATCAGTGAAAATGAATACCAATCTACATAGCTTATATCGGAATCAAGTGGCACTCAAAAATAATTACGCGTTTGAATTTAATGCAACTTTTAACATTTTTGAGTATGTATTTTTGTCATTGAAAAATGTATTTTATAGTTATATAATTCATATATGTGCAACTTTTTATTCATTAATATAATTTAAAGATTTTTTTGTAGTTAGATGTGAAAAATTGTGCATGTCCATTAAAATTCGTAGAGAGGTCTTATATTAGACATTTGGACAATTGTGGACCGATACTTTTACTAAGTGTAAAATAAAATATACGAATACAGAATGTTACGTAAATACTAATATTTATATAAATTTATGCACTTTAGGGTATTTCCCGAAAGCGGGCTTATATGGGTGCTATGATTTCTACTTATATAAAACTTATTTATGTCTAATATAACATGTGTATGTGATTTACGCACGTTAAAGTGATTTTCGGAAAAGGGTTTTGTGTGGGAGCTATGGTCAATTATGGACCGACCTTCATGAAATTTGACACAAAGATTGAAACTTATACAAAACTTTCTAACGCGGAATTTCATTAAAATATATTTAAGGCGTTTATGATCGTTAAACCCCTATTCCGGAAGGACATTTGTATGGGGACTAGGTGAAATAATGGACCGATCATAACCAATTTCAATAGGCTTCGTCCTTGAATTATGAAGGCCCTACGTACCAAATTTTATTGAATTATCTTCAAAATTGCGACCTGTGCTTTGTGCACAAAGTTTACATGGACAGCCAGCCAGCCGTCCAGACGGACGGACGAATATCGTTATATCGACTCAAAAAGTGATTCTGAGTCGAATGGTAGACTTTAAGGTGTGTGTTGGATGATTTTTTTCTGTGCGTTACAAACATCGGCACAAACGCATATTACCCCAACCACCTATAGTGGTGTGGGGTATAAAATCAATCAGGTATGTGATGAGAAACGATTTCGAACTAAAAACGAAGGAAAAATGAACAAAGCTGTGATTCGATTTAATTTTCGCTTTATTGTAAAACCGAATTCCATTTCATTTCCCATTTTGTTCTATGAACATGAAAATAAATTATATTATGATAAAAAACGAAAACACCAAATTTATATTATTTTCAAATCGAACAAGTGTTGGTGCCCGTTTTAAAACAGAATTTGTTTAAAACAGTATTTGTGGTAATAAAATTTTAATTAAATGATAAAAAACTTTTTTAAAGATAAAATTGGTAAAAAAAAAAAAACAAAAAATAGTACTACAAAGGGCTTAAATTTAAATAGTGGAAAATATGCGAATTCGGTAAATCCCGCACAAAATTAATTTAATGAAATTCTCTACTTTGTAGTGCTTTAAAATGCTTTCATTAGTAAAAAAAATAAGAATTCATATCCAGCCTTATTAGCAAAACGTAAATACTTTACTTCCAACACTTGCACGAACTAAAGTATGTATATCTTAAAAGTTATATTTGTTTTAATGGCGCAAATATCATAATTCAATTTTCTAATCGATGCTGGTTTTTGGAATTCTTAAAAAATTGCATTCGAATAAGTTACTGTGTGTTTTGTTTATACCTTTAATTAAAACAAATCGAAATATGGCAACTTAATTTCCTTAGATGGACTAAAAGGATTTTGATGTGCTAAACACGAATTTTCTTTCAGTTTTTTTTTTTTTTTTTTTTTTTTTTCATCAGGTTACATATTTTACTATAGCTATAAGAACAGATTGCCCGAATTAGGCAATAGAAACATCAAAAGATACTAAAATTATCTTCAATTTATCTTAATATTATTTTTTTATCCAATCAATATTTTCGTAGTTAATGATCAAATTTCTACCAATTTTTCATGAAAAGTTTATATTTTTTCGGTATTAATTTCTGACTAACTCCAAAAATATTGAGCGGATAAGAAAATAATGTTTAGATGACTTGAAGAAAATTTTAATCGGCATCTATTGGAGTTTTATTTACCTAAATTGTACAACCCGTTATACAAGTGTGACTACATAAAAAGGGGGTCATATTAGTCATGCACATAAAAAACCAATACATGATAGAAAAATGTGAAATCAGATTCTTATTTAGCATGTCAAATTCCACTTAATCCACCTAATTTTGTCTCCACTTAATTGTAGGTATACATGGGTATTTTCACTCAATTGTGAATAAAATTAAGATTTGGTCATCAATTTTAATAATATATGGCTTATTTTTTTAGTATTACCAGCTTTACGATAAAGGATTAAAAACAGCATACTTTTGCCGGTTACATTTCTTAAAAGAAATTTTAAGAAACAAAATTCTTTAATTTTGCATGAAAAATTGTTTTTTTCCGATATTAATTTCTGAACAATTTAGAGCAAATAATAAAATTTGTACCTTAAAGCAGAGGTTCCCATCTCTACATACTTCACGGACCCTTTTAGAATTCTTTTATTTTTTGTAACATTTTGATTTTTTGTATAGTAGAAATGAAAAGTATTAAAAACTCAAAAAGTATTTATATGAAATAAAATTTATATAAACCTTTCAAAGTTCATAAACAATTAATGTTTCAGATCACAGAAATATTAATTTCAAAAAATATTTTTAATGCTACTCGTATACAAAATACAAATACATATGTATATATAAACAAAATATTAAAAAAGTATTAAATGTAATAAAATGTCTTTGTTTTTACTAATTTTTTAACATTGGGAGAATTTTCTGACAAAGCACATCTTACTTCACTTTACACATCCAAACGTGATCTAAATTTTGATTTTATGCACTGTAAAGCAGAAAAACTACTTTCGCATAAATACATATGTGTAAATATGCATTATTCTCAACCAACGGATAAACTTTGTAATATTCTAACCAAAAATTTACCATCAACAAAGGTTCAAAGTCAGCTTTGACATACGAATTATTTTTTATTTCTATTGCTTCTTCCTGAAATTTATCGTATATAGCAATATTGAATGGATTACGATGTAAACTTGTTTGCCAAGAATTGCTTTTAATCTCCGGATAATATCGGGAAAATTCAACGTAAAGTGAATCCAAGTGTATTATACTTTTCTTATGTTCTTTTTAAACATCAGATGAATACTAGATTTCTGATGCATAGAAAATAGTTTGTGCATAAATATAAGAATTTACTTTCATTGATTTTAGTTCATAATATTTGAGAATAATGTCTTTTTTTACAGATTTTCCTTGGAATTTTGCCATTTTAAGGCGTTTGTTGTTATTATTTTTTGTAACTATTTTCGTTTACCATTTGCAATCAAATCTAATGAAACTATAGCAAAGATTTGACAAAGTTTTTGCAAAATTACTAAAATTTTCATTATGAACAATTTAATAGTATTTATAAACAAAATTATATTTTATGAAAAATGTTTGGGAAAAAAAGCCATGTTCGATTCATAATATTTATGAAAAAATATTTCAAATATATGATTTTTTTCTGTGTGTTTAATATCAAGACATATATATATATATATATATCTTCCAATCATCTCTCTCAATTGTAATATGCTTTATTACGCTCCAGCTGCGTCCTGAAATTCTTATTTCGGTATCCAGCTGTCTCCTCCAAGTATGAGCAGGCCTTTTAATACGTCGTTGACCCTGGGGATTCCAGTTGGACGGGCAAAAGCCCGACTCGCCTTATCCAATCTGGTTTTCACATCCTGAGATAAGCCGCCAGTTGTTATATTAGTGCAACCCAAATAACAAGAATAAATTACATTTTCTACAGGTTGGTGCCGTAAGAGTAATGGCTAAGTAGTTGATGCATTTATGCGCAATGTTTTGGTCATTTTGAGGTTGATTTTTAGTACCACTCTTGCAAACATTTCAGAGCATCTTTGAGTAAGAAGGCAAATATCGACTGCGTAATCGAAGTCTTCTAAACATCCCTGCAGAAACCTGCTTACGCCTCTGTTGATACGTGTTTTATCTGCCATAATGACGTCAAGAATGATATTAAGTAATAGAGATGTTAATACACAGCCTAGTCTAACACCCTTCCTGATCTTTGCAACTTACATTTTGGAAAAAGTTTGATTTCAGATCACTCTCAAATTGCATATAAAACTTTCGATTTTCTAGGTAGAGTGTTTACAGCAATGTCAATCTTTCATTGATAAAAGGCATTAAAAAATGAAAAAATAATTAATTTTTAGCTATAGAATCCTAAAGCTTCATTAATTTTAAATTTCCTAGTGACTTATTGTGTATTTCGATTCAAAAAAATTCATTCGAAATTGATTTTCATCTGGCATCTCTGCCTCAAGATAAAAACATCGTGTTAATTTTTGTTAGAAAAAATTAATTGAATTTTTAAATTAAAAAGTATAAAAAACTAATTTAATTTGCTTTAACTTTCTTTCGATTGGCAATGTTTGGTCAAAAAAAAAGAAAGCATTAGGGTAGTAGCCCTAAATTTAAGGTGCAAAAAACTTTAGACCATCCCAGCACTAGTGTCAACAGGTTTCAGCTTCTATCTGAAGACGAAGAAGTAGATGTAGTTGCTTTCAAAGAAAAGATTCCACCAATAATTGTGGACTCTACCTACAGTTTGTCAACTGTGATCGGATTAATTGGGAATACGTAAACTTATAAATGAATTCCTATTGGTACGAAAGTATCAAACTCGTTATCGCTGTATAATGAAGCTTTGAGTGTTCTTAAAGACAAAAATTCCAGTATTATACTCATGAGTTAAGGGGTGCAAAAACTTTTAAATTGGTTTTATTTGACGCGCCAAGACTGGACACAAAGAGCTATGGCAAAAATAATAATGATGACATTTCCAATGAAAGGCTTTTGGAAATATTTTCTGATGCTGTCGATGCTTTACAAAAATGTCAAAATAAATTCGACAAGCTACGAGTTTTATGTATGATGCTTCAACATGCCATATAATTCAAACATAAGACACAATGTTCATGCTATGCATTGGAATGTATAACAACTGAGTCAGCAGCTGCCCAACTGGAATACGTTTTACATAAAAATCGATATTCTCTTTTTAAATGAGACTTTTTTAAAACCATGCCACAAATTTCAATTTGGTGGTTATGAAATTTATAGAGAAGATAGATCTACTCATGACGGAGGAATTCTAATTGCAATTAAAGGTAATATTAAGCATACGTTATTACCAAAAATAAAAACAAGTACTGCTGAAAATATTTCAGTACAAGTTATAATTAATAGAAGGCCAGTTATATTCACTTCAAGGTATAATTCAATTCATACTACCACTTTTAAAGCTGATTTGGATAAATTAACTTCTTTTTCAAACGGCTATTTTATTTTCTGTGATCTGAATGCTCAACATACACATTGGAATTGTATGTTAATGTTAGTAAAACACAAGCTATTATATTTATTTTATTTAATGAGTTAATTTTTAATGAGTTAACTAATTTTAAATTAAAAAGAATTTAGGAAATTATGCATTTCGATAAATAAGTGCTGAAGATATCGCGAAAACGTCACTTCTTTTCAAATATTTTGATATGTAATTGTAGTTTAAAAATTCCAATTGTATTTAATTCTTATGGTATACGCAGTAAATTACTGAATGTAATCTTTACATCGCAAATCTGATTTGTCACAGTCTAATAAAACTCTCTAACTTTTTAAAAATTATATCAATATTTTTTTTTTTATTACAATATTGCTTTAGGTGCAAGTAAAAGTTTTTAATCTGTTGAAAAATAAATTGTACGGAAAAATTATTCCGTGAACCGCGCTATATGTTTAAACATAATGAGTTTTTGAAAAACTCATTATGTTTAAACATGTAGCGCTGCCGACTTTTTTCTTTTCATTTGTTCTTCGTATGTCACATTTTTTTTTTTTTTTTACATATATTTCATAAATATATACACTTTCTTTTGCAAAAAAATAATTGTTAAATTAACGAATAATTAAAAATCAATAAAACATTAATTTTAATTTATAATTTAGATTTTTTTCATTTTAAATCGTTTCTCACTTTTCACTTAGGGTCATCTGGCATCTCTGCCTCAAGATAAAAACATCGTGTTAATTTTTGCTTGAAAAATTAATTGAATTTTTAAATTAAAAAGTGTTAAAAAAAACTATTTAAATTTGCTTTAACTTTCTTTTGTTTGGCAATGTTTGCTCAGAAAAGAAGAAAACATTGGGGCAATAGCCCTAAGTTCAAGGTGCCAAAAACTACAGACGGTCCTAGCACTAGTGCCAACAGGTTTCAGCTTCTGTCTGAAGACGAAGAAGAAGAAGCGGTTGCAATCAAAGAAAAAATTCCACCAATAATTATGGACTCTACCCACAGTTTTTCAACTGTGATCGGATTAATTGGGGAAAAATATACCTACAAACGGATGTCTATTGGTACAAAAATTGTATCAAACTCCTTATCGCTGTACAATGAAGCTTTGAGTGTTCTCAAAGATAAAAACTTCCAGTATTATACGCATGAATTGAGGGATGCAAAAACTTTTAAATTCGTTTTATTTGGCCTGCCACAACTGGACACAAAGATAATTGGCGAAGAATTTGTAAGCTCGCTCAACATAAACCCGGTAAGCATTAAGGAACTAGCAACAAAAAGATCTAGTGTAGATGACGCCCTCTATCTCATTGAGTTTGATCGTCAACATGTTTCAAAAAGAGAGGTTATGAAAATAAAATATTTTTGTAATATATCTGTATATTGGAGAAAACCCACACAATGCTCCAAGTGCGCTATGTATGGACATGGTGCTAAGAATTGTAACCGTATCGTAGTGTGTTCAGCCTGCGCCGGAAACCATGAGTATGCAGTTTGTTCACTCAATAAAGGTAATAGTGATGGTAGTATAATTTATAAGTGCTACAACTGCATAAAGAAGAACTTAAAAAGCGTCAACCATAGAGCAGATGACCCAAAGTGCCCAAGTCGTCAAGAATATTTAGAAATCCGTCATCGAGTAACATCTAAATCCAGGGCGACCAACAGAAGAACTAACGTAACTTATTTTAAAGACGATCATGATTTTCCTCAATTGCCAAGGCAAGAACCCAATAATAACTCACGAAATCCCCGCGATTTTGGTAATTTGTATTCTGAGGTAGCTAAAGGCAAGAGCTACGACAATAATAATAATGACGACATTTCCAATGAAAGACTTCTGGAAATATTTTTTGATGCTGTCGATGCTTTGCAAAGATGTCAAAATAAGTACGACAAGCTACGAGTTTTGGGTATGATGCTTAAACATGCCATATAATTCAACCGGTAGACACAATGTTCACGTTATGCATTGGAATGCCCAAGGCATAACAACTGAGTCAGCAGCTGCCCAGCTGGAATACTTTTTACACAAAAGGAAAATCGATATTCTCCTTTTAAATGAGACTTTTTTGAAACCGTATCACAAATTTCAACTTGGTGGTTATAAAATTTATAGAGAGGATCGATCTACTCATGGCGGAGGAGTTCTAATTGCAATTAAAGCTAACATTAAGCATACGTTGTTACCAAAAATAAAAACAAGTACTGCTGAAAGTATTTCAGTACATTTATAATTAATAAAAGGCCAGTTATATTCACTTCAGCGTATAATCCAGTTCATACTACAAATTTTAAAGCTGATTTTGATAAATTAACTTCGTTTTCAAAAGACTATTTTATTTTCGGTGATCTGAATGCCCAACATACACATTGGAATTGTATGTCAAATAATTCGGCTGGTAATGATCTCTACTACCATTGTCTTCAATCCAGCTACTTCATTTATTACCCAAATGGACACACTCGCTTTGGACAAAATATCAACCCCGTTCAACCGTCCACAGTAGACATTCTTTTATCTAACTCGTGTCTCGATTTTTCAAACCTTGAGACACATCCAAATGTTTTACAGTCGGACCATGTACCTATATCTTGTGTTATTTATGGGCAGGTTCAAAACATGACATATTCAGTTCCCTTGTATTATCGCGCAGACTGGTCAGCAATCAGAAACTGGGTTGAGAATGAAATTAGGTGTCAGAACATTGATCAACAAGTTACTAATTCAGGTAATCTGGGTTTTTATTTTAACAAATTAATATTTATAGTTAAAGAAGCGTTCAATAAAATACCTGTCGGTCATTCAAATTCGTGGCAACAAGAAATCTCTGAAATTAGTAAAATGTTAATTAGTCAGAGAAATAAATACAATCGTAAATTTCAAAGATGTAGCGATTTTAATTATAAAAATCAATTGAAAAGCATTTTGAAGCTATTAAATAAACTTATTGATTTTCACCTTAATAAAGACCGCAATGAATCCTGGTCAAAATTTATTTCGAATTTGCCCTCGGGCTCTAAAAAGTTTTGGAAAGAAAAAAAAGCACTTAAAGGAAACAAAATGCCTTTTACTGATCTTCATGTAAACGGTGAAGTTTTAAAATCTGGCAATAAAAAAGCTAATTCAATAGCAGATGTATTTGGTAATTCACACACCATTACTTTAAACAATTATTCATCTATGGACTCAGCCGTCTCAAGATTCATTCATGATCTTATGATTTTAAACACACAATTCTTGACAGATCTAGCACAGAGCTTACCAATTTAGATGAAGTTAAATCATTTGTACTTTTATTGAAAAATAATAAAGCCCCCGGTTTAGATGGCACACAGTGGGGTCAAACGCAAATTTTTTGGTAATAAATCTGAATCTCCTAAACTTTCATAAAAATCATCTTGTAGTCACCCTGTGATAACACGAGATAAGCTACAGGGTGTCAAAGTTGACTACCTCGAGTATGTAAAAGTTAAAAAAAATCGTAACTTGTACAAATGAAGTCCGATTTTAAAGATTTTTATATTTCTGGAAAGTCCTTGGCAAGATAAAGAAAAAATAAGCTTACTCATCTAAGTTATCTCTTACAGTTAAAAAGATATTTACGCTTGAATTTTGAATTTTTGATTTTTTGGCTCGACTTTCTTTCGTTTTTCGGGAATAAGTCCGGAGATATATGAGGTAAAAATTTTTTAAAAATATTCTGTAATTTGCTACATATTTCAAAATAATATGCTGAAAGAATTTTTGGATTATCTCAATTCGTCTAGGCGTGAAAAATATTCAAAGTCAGCACTCTGAAATTGGCATGAAAAATTGCTATTTTTTTACAAAAATATAGTACAATTCATTCACTTTTTTCTCAAAGTTCCGTTAATAAAAAAATTTTTTCCTTATTAATTTCAAAAGATAAGGCTTCATAAATGGTTAATAAAGAAATTTTGAATTGATTTAAGTTTGCACCCTACACCCAGCATTGGCCGAAAATTGTCAATTTTAAAAAATAGTTTCATTTTTATCGATTAATAAAAAAAATGTCACGCCAGCTTTTTTAAATTTGGTACCCATGTTTTTTATAGAAATAGATTTAGAATGATTTAACACTAAACTGCTTCCCGCCCGGCCAAAAACGAATGCAGGAGTGGAGATTTTATGTTAAAAGTCAGTTTTTTTAACGACTATTTTTAAAAGCATATTAAAAGCATATTAGCATAATATTTTTAATATTATTTCTTATGTAGTGTATAAAACACAAATCAAGCTTTCATTCTTAAAAAAATCAATAAAATAGCTCCAATAACCTATTTTTGGTAATTTTTCAAAAATAAATTTTTTTTAAAAAAATAGCTGAAAATCCAAAAAAATTTAATTTTTTTAATACAACTCCACTAATTTTGCAAACACTTTAAAAATGTTAAAAGAATATAAAAGTAGACTTATTTACCAATTCAACGATATATAAAATGTTGATATAGGTCATTTAATAATAGTAATATAATTTCCTCAAAACTACCAAGTCACGTCAAAAGTTGCAAAATTCACTATTTTGTTCCGTATTTCCATATGTGTGTATACGTAACACTCAACTGCATTGCTTATTTTTGTTACGAGATAATAATATTTATTAATGAATTTATTTAAAGTGTTCATAATTTTTTTCTACTGAAAAGGTTTTTAAAATTACCTAAGTACATAAATAAGTATATTTTCCTTCGTTTTTTATTACATTTTTTTAAGTTTTTAAATAATTTACCTAGCTACTTAATTAATGTATTATAACAAAAATTATTTTTTTACAATTGCATAGGTACATTTTTTGACGTACCTGTTTAACACTACAGGTCATAAAAATAAACTGAATGAAATTGGGGGTTTTGAGCAAAAATTTAAATTTTTTAATTAATTTTTGCCTGTCACCATTTACCTGATATAAATATTATTTTTCTATATATAAGTATCCTTATAAATATGCAGATTTATTAGTGAATTTGCCATTATGGAGATTACATTAAAACACTTTTCTATTTGCAAAGTAATCTGGGATAATCTATCTGATATTATAAATCGTCCAGAAAAAAATAAGAAAACTCATTGATACAGTAGTATCTTTTGGTTTAACTCTTACTGCAGAAGACAGTTTAAAGCTTGAAAATTTTTATAAATCATACGAAAAAAGGATGCAAGCTTCAGATTGGTCAATACCAAAGTTCAAGAAGAAAAATGAAAAGTGGTTGGAGGGAGAAATACCAATTTTCATCGGAAAGCAGAAAAAGGGTCGACCAAAAAAAGTTACGATGAAGTTCAGCTAAGAACAAAGAGGACCAAACAGGAATCTATTCTAAATTCACATACGCATGCCGAAATAAAAGATACATTTAAAGCTTTAGTAACACGTATGCAACCAAAGGAAATAGAAAAAGTTATAGAATTGTTTCCAACAGCTTCTCCCAATCGATTACATCGGATAATCCAAAGCATAGTGACACCGAAATCAACATCGTCCTTTACCTCTGAAGATGCTTTAGCTCTAATATTAAATTTAGGATTATCAAGAAACCAATACGAGATTTTGAGGAAATCTGTTAGCGAAAAAGGATATGATATCTTTCCCAGTAGGAAATCAGTGAGAGAAGCGAAAAGTAATATTTTACAGCCTATGGAGCACCCAGTTAATGCTTCTGTTAAAAGTGCTAAAGTTAATATATTGCAATTACTTGAAAATACTGCCTCTAGAATTATATCTACCTTCAGCAATGATAACATTGAAAAATCCAAAGACTCTGAACTTATTTTAATATTCAAATGGGGCTGCGATGGAACATCAGGATTTTCGGAATACAAACAACTGGATGGAAGTAATTCTGGAAATAATTATTCCTCGCTGTTTATAGCGTCTCTGGTACCACTTCGAATGCGCTTAAATAAGCCTTCCTCATCGACAAGAAATGACACGTTTTTTGATGATATATGGATAAATTTAACTCCAGGTTCCAAATTTTTGTGCCGTCCAATCCTTTTTGATTACACAAAAGAAACCACGGTTACAATAAACAGCATTGTCAACCAATTGGAAGAAGAAATTAAAGCATTGCCCCCAATATATGTAAAAGTATCAAACAGAACTATTAAAGTTACATTTCAGCAACAATTAACGATGATTGATGGAAAAGTTGCAAACGCTCTAACAGATACAACATCTACATGGAAATGTAATATATGTGGAAAAATAAGTTCACAATTTTAGGATAATTCTGAAGTCCTTGTTAATAAAAATTCTTTAAAATTTGGAATATCACCACTCCACGCAAGGATAATATTTTTGGAGTTCTGCTTACATCTTGTATATGATATGAAGTACAGAAATATTCCCGGGCAGGAAAATGCTACAGTAAAAAACAATTTGGAACTTCACGAATTACGAAAAGAGGAGAAGAAAATAATTCAATAGAACAACTCGGATTAATAATTGATAAACCTCTACATGGCTATGGAAGCTCAAATGATGGAAATACAGCAAGACGTTTCATTGAAAATCCGGAACTCACATCTTCAATCACAGGCATTGACTTAAATATTTTGAAGCGTTTTAAGATTATATTGGAAGCCATTAATAGCAAAAAACAAATTAATGCGGACAAATTTAAAATTTTTGCTTACGGAACTAAAGAACTACTTAACATTACATACCCCTGGAAATCAATGACTCCAACAATTCACAAAGTATCGGCTCATGGTAAAGAAATAATAGAAAATAGTATTTTGCCATTGGGAGAGCTAACAGAGGAAGCACAGGAAGCCCGAAATAAAGATGTTAAACATTTCCGACTTTTCAATACCCGAAAATGTTCGAAAATAGCGCAAAATATGGACTTAATGGAATATTTATTAATATCATCAGATCCAGTTATGTATTCTATAAGAACACGATGGCTACCAAAAATCACTCTTGAAATAGAGAAAGAGCATTCCGAAGCTAAGGAAGTTAAAAATTTGATAACGTTTGATGTTTCTGATTATTTTCAAGAAAATCTCTAATAATATCTTCGATAATAAATTCTTAATAAAATAAATATACGGGATATATGTATAATAAGTATGTAAATATGTAGAACAAATTAAATAAACATTACCCAAATAAAGAATTTACTACTTTATAATAACAAATATATACCTACATAATACATTAGAAAACTAAAATGTTACGTATACACACATATGGAAATACGGAACAAAATAGTAAATTTTGCAACTTTTGACGTGACTCGGTAGTTTTGAGGAAATTATATTACTATTATTAAATGACCTATATCAACATTTTATATATCGTTGAATTGGTAAATAAGTCTACTTTTATATTCTTTTAACATTTTTAAAGTGTTTGCAAAATTAGTGGAGTTGTATTAAAAAAATTAAATTTTTTTGGATTTTCAGCTATTTTTTTAAAAAAAATTTATTTTTGAAAAATTACCAAAAATAGGTTATTGGAGCTATTTTATTGATTTTTTTAAGAATGAAAGCTTGATTTGTGTTTTATACACTACATAAGAAATAATATTAAAAATATTATGCTAATATGCTTTTAATATGCTTTTAAAAATAGTCGTTAAAAAAACTGACTTTTAACATAAAATCTCCACTCCTGCATTCGTTTTTGGCCGGGCGGGAAGCAGTTTAGTGTTAAATCATTCTAAATCTATTTCTATAAAAAACATGGGTACCAAATTTAAAAAAGCTGGCGTAACATTTTTTTTATTAATCGATAAAAATGAAACTATTTTTTAAAATTGACAATTTTCGGCCAATGCTGGGTGTAGGGTGCAAACTTAAATCAATTCAAAATTTCTTTATTAACCATTTATGAAGCCTTATCTTTTGAAATTAATAAGGAAAAAATTTTTTTATTAACGGAACTTTGAGAAAAAAGTGAATGAATTGTACTATATTTTTGTAAAAAAATAGCAATTTTTCATGCCAATTTCAGAGTGCTGACTTTGAATATTTTTCACGCCTAGACGAATTGAGATAATCCAAAAATTCTTTCAGCATATTATTTTGAAATATGTAGCAAATTACAGAATATTTTTAAAAAATTTTTACCTCATATATCTCCGGACTTATTCCCGAAAAACGAAAGAAAGTCGAGCCAAAAAATCAAAAATTCAAAATTCAAGCGTAAATATCTTTTTAACTGTAAGAGATAACTTAGATGAGTAAGCTTATTTTTTCTTTATCTTGCCAAGGACTTTCCAGAAATATAAAAATCTTTAAAATCGGACTTCATTTGTACAAGTTACGATTTTTTTTAACTTTTACATACTCGAGGTAGTCAACTTTGACACCCTGTAGCTTATCTCGTGTTATCACAGGGTGACTACAAGATGATTTTTATGAAAGCTTAGGTCCTCCTCTACAACTCTTCCATACATTTCAATTTGATCCGACCAGTAGTTTAGGAGATTCAGATTTATTACCAAAAAATTTGCGTTTGACCCCACTGTGTGGCATTAAT
Source organism: Protocalliphora azurea (assembly GCA_932274085.1). Taxonomy (NCBI): domain Eukaryota; kingdom Metazoa; phylum Arthropoda; class Insecta; order Diptera; family Calliphoridae; genus Protocalliphora; species Protocalliphora azurea. Next base: position 171,593,137 of record OW026519.1, read on the forward strand.
AGCATTATCCTTAAAAAGATGCCCGATTACTTTTTTGAAACTCTATGTAAACTTTTCAACTCTTGTTTAATAGAAGGCTATTTTCCAATTATTTTTAAGAAGGCAAAAGTTATCCCAATTCCTAAGCCTGGAAAGGATCCTAAATTACCGTCTAGCTATAGACCAATCAGCATCCTAAGAGAATTTCAGATTTTTCCAATCAAAATAATATTATTAACCCTCAACAGTTTGGATTCCGCAAGGAACACTCCACAGTACATCAACTAAAAAGAGTCGTTAATTTTATTGAATCAAACAAAGGAAATCGTAAAAGCACTGGAGTTATTTTTCTTGACATTGAAAAAGCCTTCGATTCAATATGGCATGAAGGCCTGGTTTTTAAACTAAATTCCTTCAATTATCCAACGTATTTGCAAAAGATAATAAAGAGTTTTTTAGATCAGCGCTCATTTGCTGTATCTATAGATAACACGCTATCTAGTGATAGACAAATCCCTGCGGGTCTGCCGCAAGGATCGGTATTATCACCTACGCTTTATTCAAAATATTTTTTTCCGATTTTACTATTCGCAAGAATCAAGAAGTAGCTTTTTACGCTGACGACAGTGCTTTTATTTGCTGCGGTAAGGTGTCAAACGCAATAATCAAAAAAATGGAAGATAGTTTAAAATCTACCAATAAATACTTTGATAAATGGAAGATAAAAGTTAATGTTAGTAAAACACAAGCTATTATATTTCCATATAATAGATCACAGAAAAGTATTCCTACAAAACATTTATATTCTAGGGGAGTTTTTATTCCTCTGCAGGATAGTATCAAATATCTAGGTATTATCTTAGATAAAAAAAAAACTATCATTTAAACAACACATACAGTATATTTGTGATAAAACAATTAAATGTGGCCGTGCACTTTACCCCTTACTAAACAGAAGATCTAAACTTAATTTAAAAAACAAGATCCTTATTTACAAAATGTGTATTCGACCAATTATGACCTACGGATGCCAAGTCTGGTTTAATAAAGCTGCTAAAACTTACACAAGAAAATTACAGATAATACAAAATAAAAATATGAAAATAATTCATAACCTACACCCCAGATATTCTACTGATCTACTGCATAGAAACTTTAAGCATAAAATGTTTAATTCATTTGCAAGGGAACTGACTGTCATTTAATGAAAAATGCAGAAATTTGCTAAACAATCACTGAGACTCTTTTTTACTTAAGGAGTTATAATTGATGGTTGTTTTTAAAATTTCTTATAACGTTTAAGTATGTACAAGGTTTTTTGACTTTTCCTTAACACTGTGATATTAGTAGTTTCCTTATTTAATTATTTAGATTTTAATTGTTGCAATACTTTTAAGTAAATTCTCATAACAATGTAATTATTTTATTAAAGGTTTCAATAGTCAATAATAATAATAATAATTTTCACTTAGGGTATGTTCAACAAATTCCATTGTACTAAAACTACCAAAAATTTCTTCCCAGTATGGAAATTTAATATGTTTTTTGGTTGTTTATAATTAAACAACTCGAATCAAGATGTTTTTTAGCTTTGAAATATGTATATGAAAAAACAAATCAATTTGTTTGTGTATTTTGAGAAAACGACTCGTTTTTCAAAAAACCTCTGTATGTAAAAATAGCAAAATATTATGAAATAATAATACATGTGTTTTTCTACAAGTAGTTTATCTAAATTCGAATTTAATGTGGTGCCATCTGATGTTACCTTTTAAAATTACGTGTATGTACACTTGGATATATTTTATAAAATGACTTAATCTTTTAGTAAAAGAAATAAAAATATCATAGTAAAATAGACAGCAATAAATAAACTTCAACTAGTAATTTATTTTCATTTTAGTTACAAAATTCATATTTATATGCAGCTTTTGCTGCATATTATTTTATGTTAAACCAGGCAATGCCGTCACATCAATATAGTACATTTTCATACAACCCTGTTCACAAGTGTCCAAGTGCGAAAATATGTCAAACGAAAGTTCGAATTTCGAAATTCCACACAATTTTTTCACACGACAGAGCAAAATGGCGAACGTAAAATTCATAGCACACGGAAATTAAAAGAAAAAATCTATTTTTTTTATTTTAACAAAATTCTTAAATAAATTTTTGCAATTAAAGCTAATACATATAAAATACCAAAAAGTAATAAAAAAGAAAACTACACAAAAAAAGTAAGTGAACGATATAAAGTGTAATCTGAAATTGGAAAAAAATGGTTGAGCTCTTGAATATGTAAAATAAGCAAAGAGAAGGTGAAGGTGAGACAAATGTAAAATAACGAAGAAAAATTATTACAAAATAAAATGTTATAAAACATACATATTATAATAAAATAAAAACCAAAATTTAAATTTTTTAATATGACTTCGTCAACAAAGTTCGAAAATGATTTATAAATTTTTTTTCTTTGTACAAAAAGAAGAAATTTATGCTTAAAAGTGTTAAAGTCTGATTGTCAATACCTCTTACAGCTGATAAGTATGTGAGAAGGAGACAACCATAGTGAATTATACAAAAATCACATTTTCGATTTCCAAAACAAAAAATAATAAAATAAAACCGAAACTTCCGGACGGACAAACAATCGTCTTGAGTGTCGAACAAGACGAGGTGATTTCGAATTTTTTCCTTTACTTTTGTTGTTGCCTAAGTTTGAACGTTTGTTTGTGTGTGTGTTTAAGTGAGTAGTGGTGTTTTTTTTTTTGTTTTAAAACAAAATGCAAAAACTTAAATATGTTTTCATTAATAAAGTAAAATAAAATTGTGCATAAAATGTAGAAAAAAAGAGAAATTATAATTAAACACAAAAAATGTTGCGTAAAAAAGAAAAATTAAATGAAAATTGCGTGCTGTTCTAAACGAACAGTAAACGTCATACAAATATCCATACATACACACACACAAAATGAAACAGAGACATATGGAATGGAAAAAAATATTTTGACATAAAACAAGAAAAAGAAAAATATCGAGAAAAACGAAAAATAAAAATGTTCTTTCAAAACACTTGACGCTGACAAAGAAAATTTTTAATAAAATATATATATATATATATATATATATAATCGCAATAGTTTTTATTGCACATTTTTTAAACTAAATAAAATAAATGTTTTTATAGCTTGTGTAGTTGTAGTGTGTTAGTATAAAATATTTTGACCAAAGAACCAAAAATTGCAAAAAAAAGTTTCCCCTTTAAACAAAAATAAAACAAAGAAAATATATGATGGTGAGCTGTCATTTTATTTAGAATTGATTTTTTACATAAAATTTAATCAAATATTTCATCTTAAATCATTTCTCTTAATACCGATTCTTGTGAAATTGCTTGCATATTATATTTAAGTTGTATATATATATATATATATATATATATATATATATGTATTGAACATAGTTTCAGAAAATAAAAATAATTCATATTTCTGTTATTTTTAATATTTTATTTTTTATTATTATTTTCATGGAATACTAAATGAGTACCCCCTGTCTTATTTTCTTTAAGGATATTGACTTGAATTTATTTTAAGTAAGCTTATACCCCACTATTTTAAATTTTATTTTCTTAATTACTAAAATTTTTATTATACAATTTTTTATTTTCGTTATTAAATCTACTTACTTTAAAAAAATTTCTACTTTTTGTTGTTAGTTGTGAATTTTATAATTAGTTTAATCATTTCATTTTCCTGACATATTTTTTTTAACATAACGGTATTTATATAGAAATACAACAATTTTGAAAGATTCCCGTATATTCTTGTGGTTTGTCAGTCATCCTCTTAAATTGTTTGTCATTTTTTATGGGAAAAGTCTTGCCACTTTATAAAATACTCCTATGGGATTTTATCTATTTTGAAAACAATTACAAACAGAGATCTGCGCCGAACACTTTTTAACTGCGGCGGCGGCTTATGAGAAAATTGGTGTCGGCTCAAAATCGGCTGAAGATACACTTATTACATAGAAATGTATATATTGATGCATGAAATTTTTATAAAAATTCCCATTAGCTAGACATTAAATTTTATGAATTTATTAGTTTATACATGTATAGATAGATGTGCTCAAAATTAATGTGGGTACCTCATTGACGGCCTAACATGCGCCTACCAACGCCCCCATGTTGCTACACACAGGTAGCCATTAGAGTGATTCGTTGTCTAGAAAAGTTTCTCCTCCTTGCTTCGGTGTTGGAGCTATCTTATCTCTTACCGCACTATTAGCGGCTTGTGTTACCATGCACAACTACATCGGGAAAGCAATCCCCTTCCCTCGATTTGGGTTTAATTACAGCCACCACGTGAACTCCCCCAAGGGCCTCTCCAAAAGCCAGTCCAGTACAACAGCACCCCGTACAAATGCGGCTCTACGAGGGACTACTGTCACCTGTGGTACCAGATTGTGATAGGTCTCTGATCAGGCCCCGAAGGTCCTTTTCTATCAGTATAGACCCTAGACAAGTCCAGGTAATGATAAACCTATTTGTAAATGCAAAACTGATACGGTCTCTTAGACCGAAAGTCGAGTTTTAGAGAGTAGCATGACAATGACTTTTTATTCTACCACGTATTAGCTATACATCAAAAAATAGATTTTTCTGAGAAGACAAGTCGCTGCGGTGGTTATAAATGTGTAAATTAAGACAATCAGCCCACTTGATTTTCAAACAATTTTTCAAAGTTAGCTACCGATACCAAAAACGCTAAAATACCGCAGAAATAAAACTACCGTTGTTACATTGTTTGAAAGAAAAAGTATTAATTTGATTAAAATAAAAATAAAACTTGTAAGAATGTTATGGTCATCCCAGCCCGAATTTTTAATACTTGACTCCAATTTATATTTCATGGTTTCGAACCATTGTCTGCGAAATTACTGAAACAACCGTTACCCTTAAAATACCATTACCGAAACAACTACGAATACCGTTACCGCTAAAATACCGAAGTAGCTCGATGTACCGATAACGTTAAACCACCGGTACTGAAATAACTGAAAATACCGTTACCGCTAAAAGCCTAACCAGTCAACTTTCCGACGCAACATGGAATGAATAAAAATAGCTTGAACATTTTGTACAAACTGTCAATAAAAGTAAACGTATCAAATGTTTTTGAACATTTGTGAACAACCTTGTTCTTTGGTTATTTGCAAAGAAAAGAAAATACAGGGTTGCCAAAAAGTCACGCACCTACGTAACAGCCCGTCTAGAAGTAACATATTATGTAAGATTTTTGTGTCAGAGAGTGTCAAATTCGCTCTCTGAGAGAATTATTTCACGTGTAGATTCAAATATTAGTATTATAAGATGTATTATGAGACTGTTGTGATGAGATTTCTCTACACAACCATCTTATAAGATAAACTGTCAAAAAAATACAGATATACGAAAGTTTGTTTGTGTGTGTGCATGTGTATTTTGGAAATTATTGAAAAGCAATGTTATTTTGTAAAATTGTTTCCTTTTAGTGTTTGTTTTACATGTTAAAAATCATTTTTATAAAAATTGTGTTAAAGAAATGCGAATTGCTTAAATAAAAAGGATAAGTTTACTTTGTAACTGATTGAAAATAATAATAATACCCCTTATTTGAGATTTAACATAATATAAACAAAATGGTTACTCTCCTATGCCGGCGTTATCTCACATATTATATCAGCGTTAATCTCAGTTGTAGACCTGGGGTAAAAATTTATTTGCTATAGATTTCTATGATGCGCTACCTAGAATTATTGTGTCAATAGCTACTAACATCTGCATAACAGCCCGTCTAGACGTAACATAATATGTAAGATTTTTGTATCAGAGAGTGTCAAATTCGCTCTCTGAGAGAATTATTTCACGTGTAGATTCAAATATTAGTATTATAAGATGTATTATGAAATTGTTGTGATGAGATTTCTCTACACAACCATCTTATAAGATGAACTGCCAAAAAAAAAAAAAAAAAATACACATACACGAAAGTTTGCTTGTGTGTGTGCATCTGTATTTTAGAAATTATTGAAAAACAATGTTACTTTGTAAAATTGTTTCCTTTTAGTGTTTGTTTTATATGTTAAAAATCATTTTTATAAAAATTGTGTTAAAAAAGTGCGAATTGCTTAAATAAAAAGTACATGTTTACTCTGTAGCTGATTGAAAATAATAATATCTTATAGGATTAATTAGAATACGTGTACCCTTATTTAAGATTTAAAATAATATAAACAAAATGTTTACTCTCCTCTGCCGGCGTTATCTCACATATTATATCAGCGTTAATCTCAGTTGTAGACCTGGGGTAAAGCAGGTTGAAACAGGTGATTACGATTCGAGGATTTTTTGTTCACTGGTTGATCCTTAAAAAACTCTTACCGAAATAATTCGAAATACCATTACCGTTACCTTCTTTAATTGGTTGCCAACCTTGGAATTTTCTTAATTTATTCCAAAATTCCAAAGAATGTTTAGAACTGCGCAGTTTAAGGGACACGTATCCGTTCAGAGTGAAATAGTGGTTTAAACTGAAAGATAGTTCTTTTTATTTCCTTTCTAATCTATATGACTAATTTGGTTGAACTTATATAAGAATTAAGTTATTTAAAAGCTCCAACATATTCTTATACTATATATGTAGTAACCTAAAATGCAAAAGAAAAAGCGTCATGTATAAAATTGTGCTTTCGAAATCAATTTGTAAATCTTCTGAATTATTACAAATACATGTGTTTGTAGAAATGTAGCAAAAATGAATTTAAGAAAAATATCCAAGGTGGCTTTTTTCAAGCCGTCATAAGCCGAAATTTTTGTCGTCGGCGGCTCGGCTTAGACGGCTGCTTTACCGGTTGGCGCAGGTCTCTGCATACTAGGTTCAATAAAAGTTATGGTAATTTAAAAAAAGTGTACTTTATAAGAGTTTATGTTACGATATCCTGAAAAATAATGCAGGAATTTTCAGTATTTATTAAAAGAAATTTTATGTAATGCTTTTCTAAAAATGTAAAATAATAAATTTAGGAATAAAGCTTTTAATTTGGGATAAGTAGAAAATTATCATCATTATAAAAATGTTAATATATATATATATATATATATATATTGTCTGTGAATCAAAAAGGATAAAATTTGTATACATATTTAATTTAAAAACATGCATGTAGTTCGAAATAGCTAAACTCATGAAACTCCCCACCTCGCTTTCAACTGTAAAAATTTTCTATACTATTTATCCGATTACATAGATTAAGGTATCAGTTGCTCTTTATATACTTTTTTATATTTTATCATTTCAAGTGCATAAAAATTTTTATTTTTTGTACCTACTTTTTTTTTAATAGTTGTCATTTGGTCCGGAAGAAGCGTTTTTAACTATGGTATGTTCAAAAACATCTTTGCTTCTTTGTATCCAATTATTTTAACCACATATTTTATAATATTAGTTTCTTAGGAAAGCTTACGGCGTTGGCACTTCCTTTTACGTTCATAGAATTTTCGATGATAATAGTTGTATTTTTCCCATCTAGCAGAACAAATAAGGAAATATATTTCTTTATGCAATTTGCGCTTAAACAGTGATTTATTTATTTGCAATAATCGTGCGTATAAACGTAATAATCGTCAATAATCCTTCAAAGTATCATAAATAAAATTAAAAAAATTGAATAATTATAGATTTCACAAAGAAACTTGATGTACCGATAACGCCAAACTACCGCTACTGAAATAACTGAAAATATCGTTACCTCTAAAAGCCTAATCTTTCCGACGCAACATAGAATGAATAAAATCCTTCAAAGTATGATAAATAAAATTAAAAAAAAAAAAATTAATAATTATAGATTTCACAAAAAAACTCCGGACCATGAGAATAATGGTAATTAGAAAAACCTTTATAATGTATATTAATATCCAGTAGAATCAAAACCAATTGCCAAATGTTATGCTAAACAGATTGAAAAACTTTACAAATAATGTGGTTTCAAAAAAGAATATACTGATTTCATTTGATTTTACATATCTAAGACTTCTTAACATTATATAAATATTAAAAAATAATATTTCTATTTAATACTCAGTTTAAATTTCCTAAAAGAAAGGAATAAAAAGGAAAAACATTCGATTGTATTTATAACTTACACACTAACTTACAAACTAGTCAATACTTAAAACTAAAAAATAATTATAAGGAAATCAAAGAAAATAATCCATTTTTACAATAGTTATTGTTCAGTGTTATACACCGAATCTGTCAAATCCATCGTATTAATCCTCCTATGATAAAACAAGAGGCCTGCATCTCCATATAAAAGATTTCCATTCCGTAAGGTCAAAAGGTCAACAGGTGCAAGGTACCGACTATCATGCAAAGCCTCGAGATCAGGTGCCTGTCGGAAGCATTCCCTCACAATATCATTCTCCATAGAAGATGCACACTCAATGCGTAAATCCTCTTGAAGTCAATTGTACTATAAATAGACTTACAAAATGGTCTACGGAAGGTACCATCAGGGAACATTCTAGGGGCGTATTCCAAACAGGTCGACAAGATCCGCCTCTCCCATACCCTAAGTCTCTCCATTTGATGAGAGGGTATTACAAATCAAATTGGAAAGGCATAGGATATGAGAGGTCTTATGATCTGCCGATATATAAGAAGCCTGACCTTACTGCTAAGTCCCAATTTTTTGCACAGTATCCGGTGGTACATTACTTCACTTTATCTAAGATAAGTCAATATGCTTATAATATTCAAAATTCTCATGGAAAAGAATCCCTAAGTACTTTATTCTGTCCGACATTTTACCACGCTGTCCTCCAATATATAAACTGGGAATGAAACCCCGCAGATTACGGAATAAACGACCTCTTCTTCCCTTAATCATAATCCCACATTTGGACCCCTCGCAGCAACAAGCATGTCATCCGCATATACGAGTAACAAATCCCCATTCGGTGTTTGAGGTATATCCGATACGAATATATTGTACAAAACAGGATCCAATAAGGAGCCCTGTGGTACACCCGCATTTACAGTCCGGATATCAGAGAAATTGTTTTCCACTTTTGCCCTAAACTTGCGATTATCCAGAAAACTGGCCACCATCCTACAGTATATCTGTTGAAATCTAAATGCAACATCTTGTAGATAATTCCGTCCTGCCAAGCAGTGTCGAAGGCCATTGAGATATCAGGGCTAACAGCAATAGTAGCCTATTGTTCAGTCCTCAAGCCACGTAGTCAAAGAAAGTCATAAGGGCGTGAGTTGTTGAGTGACCGCTCTTAAAGCCAAACTGTCAATTCCTTAGAATACCCTCCTCCATAATCTTCCTCCTTATATCTGTCAGTATGAACCATTCCAAAAGTTTCGCTAAGAGAGAAATAGCTTCCGGGATCTTTCGGGTCCAGACCAGATTTGGGAACAGAAACTATTGACGCTTCCTTCTATCTTGTAGGAAAATAGCCGATATTAATCGACCATTGTGCCATCGGTCATAATTTTCTGCCCGAAGGTTACTATTGGCGCATGATCAACTATTGCAGAGATTTCACGAGATACAATACCTCTGAAAAAACTAGTGCGAAAGTCACTACCTCCTCTGTGAACGGCACAAAAGCGATCAGCCAATAGTTCAGCCTTGTCAAAAGCTAAGGAAAGATGTATTTCCGCAGACTCAATCAAGTTGCCAATCGAAACTCTTTTCTGAATCCCTGCACCCCTTTTTACCTGCCGAAACGTTCTATTATAAACTCGTATTCTCCGCAAATAATCAGTCCAGTAACTGTCCTCAAACACAGCTATGGCCCCTTAAATTATCCTATCCAAATTTCTGATGTCAGCCTTCAAGATGGTAGCCCTTCCAGGATCGGGAGTTCTATACAATGTTCTCCTGAGTCTTTTCTTCTCAGAGATCAAATGCATTATATTCGGTGGAAGTTTTAGTAGTTCTCTGTTACTAAAGGATATCCTTGGTATGGAATCATTCATTGCATTTCTGAACACTCTTTCCGTAGCCTCGATGCATTCATCAATCTCCTGAGGAGAAACATTCCGATCCGTTTGAAGTTCGCCATCAGAAAGATTTTGGGCAAGAATCCTGTTGAATCGTTTCCTATTCATTTGACTAAGTTCAAAGAAGTTAGTACGAACTTCAGAGCAAAGCTCTCCACATTTAACAACAATCTCCACTGCTCTGTTATCTCATTCGTATGGTAGCGTTTCAAGCCCGTTTGCGTGTGATGGAGCTAGAGAGAGGTCAGAAATATGTCCAAATACGATGACGACTGTTCGGTTATACGTGTAGGACCATTAGTTCGTTGGTATGTCTATATATCTAGCATTAAAGTCTCCGCTAATTAGAAGTCTTCCACGAGTGGACAGATCAAGAATGAGATCGAGATCGTCAGAGGTCAATGTCACACTTGGTCGCAGGTAAGCAGAAATAACCGTCAAAAAACTACCATCAGCTTTATCAATCCTAACCGAAGTATTCCCAATGTTATCGAGGTCGACCATAATCCTGCTGGAGCATAAACTATAACTTACATATATAGCAGTCCCCCCTCCTCGTCTGTCTATATTTCCTGTATCCCTCCTCTAATGAATGTCTGGGGAATAGTTTATGTTCCACTATCAGAAGAACATCCGGTCGGTGTTCCCTTAAAAATAGGTCCAAATAGTGTCTTCTGTGTCTCGACACAATAGAGTTAACATTAATAAAAATGTATTTGATCAGATTAGCCATCATGCTGCAAAGATATTAACATACCCAGCAATACACGAGATTTTTCCTCATCGCTACTGAGTGATTTATACTCCCAGGCAAAGCTCTTCAACCTTCCCAAACACCCAAGAAGATCATTACCAAAAGTCTCCTGCAGTCCCCATCGATAACGTCAAACTCGTGACCTGCGGTCGCCAAAGTCATGCAACTAATAAAACCGGGCCTAGAAGATTTGGGACCTAGACCATTTGAAGGATTGATTCCCCCCACTGAGGGAGACTTAGCCTATGCTGATTGGACGACAGTGGCATAAGAAACGCCATTAAAAATATTTGATCATATGGGCATATGATCCTGACTGCTGGCGGCACACACTCATCTGAGCGGTAGACCTACTTTTCCAATAGCCTGTCCCGTGACAGGGTTTGTGACCGACATTTTCCCCTTTAGAAGCAACCTCGTATTTCCCAGGTCCATGAGAACCACCACACTTAACGCTCCTATGCGGAATATTACATGGCCGAAACACTTACAATTGTAACATTGGTTGAGATCATGACGACGATGCTTCATCATAGTCACCCTAGAGTGAAGAATGTATCTAATATTTTCGATACTTAAAATTGATTGAAAATCAACTTTTAACAACACAAGTAAAAATTCAAGACATCGAAACATTTGCAACTTCTAAATGCATTAAGGAGAAATATAAAAGATATATTGAATGTTTGGTATTTAGGCACTGAAGCCATAAGGTTTTCAACATTTATATGTATGTATGTATATAGCAATTGTTAATAGCATTCCTTTACTTTTCCAATTCTACGAAAATTTATCGCTCATCATTACGTTTTGAAATCATTTATATATTCTCAATTGGGTTAAGATGGATTTGCTTATATAATACATTTTATCATTGTTGTGGAGTTAAATTCAAGTGCGATTGAGCAAAATATTTTTTTTTTTTTTTTGTTTGTATCTTCAGCTTATGAGTCGACATTCCTTAGCTCTTCCTTTAATAATTGAAAGAATTTACTTAATGGAATTTCACGCTAAACTTCTCTGGAAAAAGCTTTCAGATAAAAAGTTCTTGATGTTTCGGTCTTATCATGTAGTTTTATGGTCGGTTTTCTTCCTTTATGAACGTGTAGATATTGCCACTATTAACAATTCAATAAATTGTTGATTCAGGTGCAGAATATTTATTGTTAATCATTTAATATTTAAACAAAAACGTTTGCTTCTATTTGGCAGTACCAAAGCAGAATTTTTGAACAATAATTAGATACCAACAGAATGGAATATGAATTTTCTGTACCGCATTACACTTCATCAGCATGATTGGTGCCTCATCCATTTTGCTTTCTTTGAAACATAAACACTATTTTTAAATTAAAATCAGAACTGTATTTTCAGCTGAATGTATATATTTGTAACTGTATAAACATGAAGTTTAGCATTGAAACACTGAATTAAAACTACTAAAATGTAACAACTAATCTGAAAAATATTAAATTATTAAAGGCGAATGGGATTACCGTTATTTCTAATAATTTGTTAATGTAAATTGCTTCAAGTAGATAAAAGAAGATGGAGAGAATTTAAGTAAAATACTTAATACCGTTTCCACAAGAATTTGGGTATTGAATTGCCAACCATCTCAAAACCTTGTCTTTTAAAAATTAAAACCTTTTTATTTAATAAATATAACCAAGCAAGTTTTTCGCTTGAAAAGTAAGCTTAAAGTATTTTCATAAATTTGCATATAATGAATACCGAAATTAATTTTCTTAATAAAAACGCTATTTTTATTGATTTTTTTACAATTTGATTAACTTATCTGTATAAATAAATATTATATATAATAAATATTTGTAAAGAAAAAAATTTATACGTATCAAATATAACTATAAAGTTCTATTTGCGATTATCTTTAATATATTTTTATTTTTTATAAAAAATATTTCATTTCTTCGCGCATTTTCAAGCGCATATTTTCATTTTTTTCGTGCATATTTAAACTTGTCCTGCATATAACTATTGATATTATAAACAAGATACAAATATTATTTTGTCATTATGAACATTTCTAGCTAACAATATTGTCATGAATAATAAAAGTTATAAAAATTTATTAGATATTTATATATTATATATCTTTACTTAGAATTTCTTGATTAAAAATAGTAATTGCCATGACATTATGAATATGTTTCCTTATATTTTGTATTGTCAGTCAATCATCCCTTTTCGTAGCTTTAGATATTTATGTATGTACATTAGGGCGACCCAAGAAATACAAATTTCGATCTTCTCATATCAAATCAAAGTTTTCTTCATTTTAAGAAAGCATTTTTCAAAATTTTTATACTATATCTATCCTTTCGCAAGCTGGATCAAAGAATAAAATGAATTTTTTTTAATTTTTCATATTTCTTCTAAAGGAACAAAAATTGTAAAATTTCATATATATTCGAACCTGGTCGGAAATATCTGATATTAATTGAAAAAATTTCAAAAAAAAAATCACCTTTTTATACTTCGATTCACTTGCGAAAGGATAACGACTATACGGCAAGTTGCAGAAACGGTAAGTTATGATGATATTAATTTTTTTTTTTTTTTTTAGCTGAAGACAATGGGTTGCAATTTTTTCCATATAAGGACAAGCCTAATATCTAATTAATATTTTATATAAATGTGTGTGTTTGTTTTCTTTTTATGCTGCTTTCAACACCCACTTTTCAATAACAAAGATACAAATATCGTACGTTCTACATTGGGTTTTATTTTTTATAAATAAATCGAATCAATTCTCACAAATCGATTTTTGTTACATATAAATTAGTTGTTTCCATGTTGAATTGAATTGAATGTTTTTCTAAATAAAAGAGTTCTGACTAAATGAAAAAAAAAAACTTTTCAGGGTTGTTAGAAAAAAATTTTTTAAGCATGTCAATTCTTAAGTTGGCAAAAACTGAAAATAGTTTTTTTTAACTTTTTGGAAATTTAATTTTTATCCAAATTAAATTTAATTGTAATAAAACACACCTACAATTTAATTAAGAGGGAAAGAGAACTGAATGAAGATAGGGTGTATTAATACATATTTTTTACGACTTCAATCTCGACAAACAAGAAAACAGTTAAACAAAATAACCTAAACAAAAAGTGCTATATTCGGCTGTGCCGAATCTTATATACCCTTCACCTTATATACCTGTATTGAGATGTGTTATATGAAAGTGAAATACTTTATATTAGATGTAATTACAAATATATTTATACTATATCTATGTAAACACTAAAAACTTTGCATAATAATTTGCATTATCATATAAAGTTGAAATTGAATCAAGATTTTATAAATCCTTATATATGTTATAAAAATGAGATGTAAATTTGTTTATTTGTGTATCAATCACGCATCAGTGCTAGGAATTATTCTTTGGTAGATCTCGATTGGAAGTCACACTGACATTTTACGCCTACTGTTAAATTTTACACGTTATCAATGAAGCTATTTACATGAAATTTGATGCGCAGATTGTGCTTGGACTGTAGAATGTTATAGATTATGTTGAATCTTGATCGGATGCCACGCCCACTTTTTTAAAACTCTCAAACCGATCAATTAGCTTAAAATCAAAGCAGGAGGTGTAGTAATATTCATTATGGCATATCTAAGGAACAATAACAGTGAGAGCCCTCAAACTTCGTGGGAACCCTTATCCTTTCATATCGCATTGACGAAATGATAATAGGACGGATAGGGGAGAGGTAGCCCCAATACAAAGAAAATATAAATTTTCTCATCTAAAGGACTGTTACAGTGAAAGTCTTAAAAAATTTATAAGTAATTTTCATATCAAATATACTTTAATTTATTGTTGTTGTTTTTCAGTAGCCAGTCATTAAAAAAATAAAAAAACTTATTTGTCAATAACTCGAAATTCAAGAAAAATATTTGTGATCGATCTATGTAAGGACCAAGCCCGTATCTTATTTAGGTGAAAAATGCGTTTTGGCCGATATGTCTGAAACTAATGGACTGACTAAGTTCATTTTTTCAGCGCAAAAATTCATAAAGAATTTCCGATTTTGTTTAGCTTCAGAAAATCGAAAACCGGCTTTTTCCGAGTTTAGAAAAGTTTTGGAAAACTTTCTGATGATTTGATATATATCCGATGTTTATATATATATATATATATATATATATATATATATAAAGGGTATATATAAGTTTGTCATTCCATTTGCAAATTCCACAAATTTCGTCGAGCAAGAAATTTTATATTTTCTAGATCCTTATAATAAATGATGTCGCTAGAACGATATTCTTTCGAGCATTTTTCTATTAATATTCAGCAGGATCGGTTCATAAATGGCAAAGATATGTGTTTATGAGGTTTATTAAACTTAAAAATGGTTTAAGTCTAAAAAGCTTCTCGATGTATATATATATGTTCGTTCGCCCGGTCCGTTCGTCCGTCGGTTAAAATGGCGTCGGAAATTCTTTCGAGCATTTTTCTATTAATATTCAGCAGGATCGGTTCATAAATGGCAAAGATATGTGTTTTTGAGGTTTATTAGACTTAAAAATGGTTTAAGTCTAAAAAGTCTCGATGTATATATATATAATAAACCTCGAAAACACATATCTTTGCCATTTATGAACCGATCTTGCTGAATTTTAATAGAAAAATGCTCGAAAGAATTTCCGACGCCATTTCAACCGACGGACGAACGGACCGGGCGGACGAACATTGTTCTATCGACATCATTTATTATAAGGATCTAGAAAATATAAAATTTCTTGCTCTCCGACGAAATTTTTGGAATTTACAAACGGAATGACAAACCTTTACACCTGTGGTGAAGGGTATAAAAAGGGCTAGTTTTCTTTTGAATTAAATTTCTTTTGTTTCCAACAGAACTCAACGATCAGCTGTCGTTTATTTTTCAAAATACCGTTTACTTTTGTACATTCTCTTTTTATGTCCATTTTGTTTGTTTTATTTGTCTTAAAATGAGTATATTTCTTTTACATACTTAGTTCAATCAACCGCGTGAATAATATACACGCACGCATTAACATATATTCATCATCAATCACGTCCCAGTCCCACGTTTTCTTAATGCGTCCTCTATGAATTGTCACGTTGCACGCAGGTTAGACCATTTATTTTGAAATACACAACGACCGTCCACTATAAAAATAAGTTCATGAGAGTATTAACATTATAAAGAAATAATTTAAAAGTAAATATAACAGATAAATGGGTTTAAAAATTTTATATAGAACAATTTTCTTTTAATTCTAATAAAACTTAAGTAAATATTCCCTCTCCATGTTTTTACTCTTGTGTTCTTATTTTTTAAGGAATATTTAAACAAAACAAATTAGAAAATAAGTACGATGAAAACTTAACTATTCGTGATAAGTTTCAAGTTATATGAAATTTTTCTCAGATTTGGAAAGATTATTAACCATGTCCCAGAGCTGTCTACAGCATAATCGAAAGATTTATATCCTTAAACATTATGGAAAGAACAAAGATTTCCAAATAGGAGGGTAGATTTTAAATAAAACAACTAATGATTTAATGGCAAATGTCATCGACATACATATCTGACTATAATATATTAGTCGAGAAGCACGTACCATATTTATCTGTATAAAGGTAAAGTGAATTAACATCTGCCAACCGTCTTTGGTTTTTTACTATCTTCATTTTGTTAAATGATTCATAAAAATGTACAAAAAACTTTAAGTAAATTAAATTAAATTTATTTAAAATTTTATTTATTTACATTTTAAATTAACACAACATTATTTTATTTATAAAATTGTCTATATCAATAAAGTATGCTTCACTATCGTTCTTATCACTGCATGGCGTTGCATTAAAAATCAGATTTTATTTGCACATTCTGGAATTGATTTATTTATGTTATTTATTTATTTATTTTTTTATTTATTTAATAGCCAATGAAATTACAATTTCTTACAAGCTAACATACATATTATTCTTAAATCTATTTACAATAAAATGTTTTTCATAATCATGCAATAATAAAGTCTTATTATTTAACTAAGTTAAAAATACTCCTAATGCAGATTGGATTTACTGAGAAAGCAATATATGGATAAAAACTGTTGAATTGACTGCATATACGTCTCATGGGATCAAAGTTGGCAGAATTGTTTCGAAAATATTTGATTTTTAAAGACGAATATTTGATTTTTGGACGATTTGGTATTATGAATTCGTTCTTACGAATCAGGAACTCGGAATTAATTGAACCGTTTACAAAATTAATTACAAATGGAATATTCATATATTGTCTCCTACTTTCAAGAGTAGGGAGATCAATAAGCTGTAATCGACTTTCATATGATAGTAAATTAATATGAGGAGTCCATGGAAGGTTACGAAAACAAATAAGAGAAATTGTTTCTGGACCGATTAAATTTTCTCTATATGAACTTCGTATTGAGGATCTCAGACCACGTAGTAATTGATTGGAAACGTAAGGATCACTAAAGTCTCTTCCCCAGCGCTTGAGGAAATCTAAAACTCCTTTTGCCTTATTAACGATTTGAGAAACGTGAAATTAAAGAATAGTTTACAATCAATCAACATACCCAGGTCAAGAAATTCTTCGGCTAGATCAAGTTGATATTCATTTATTGTGTATCTACAGAGTACTGGACTTCTGTAGAACATTATGTGATTACACTTTCTTAAATTCAGATCCATTAGATTCATCATACACCAATCATAAAGATTGCCAAGATAAATAAACTCAGTAATGTTTTTAATGTCTTTTGTTTATCAACTAAAGATAAATATTATCAATAACTGATAATTTATTAAGAATAAAAATATGTACCTATCATATGGGTGGTATGTTCTGTCTATTTATGTATTACTTGTCTTTATATTATCAAATTTAAAATGTTCTAAAGAAATTATTTTAATATTGTATTGTGATCTTCATAGAAACAAGTTATTGAATTAATTTCTTTCCTCAAATACATATTAATACGTATACTGTCATTAAAATAGGTACTAAAAAATTCCTTATATAAGTCGAATTTTTTAAATAATATTTATTAAAATCCATTTATTTTTGATTATTTTGTATATTTTAGGAACAATTTACAAAGTTATTTAATTAGACAGAAGTAGATTCATAAGTCTCTACTAATATCGACCAAAAATCAAAATCCACCTGGAACAATCACAATGTGGTATATCATTAAATATCTTAAGAAACATTAAAATGTGTGCTTTGATTATTATAATTACATATATTCCTACTCTTGTTGAAATATATTTAAAATTTTTTTGAGCCATAAAACTCTGAAATCTCCAGATCTATTTTAAATTTCCAATCCGGAGGCCAACGAAAAAATGCAATTTAATTACTTTGTAATTAAAAATTCGCCGGTTTTGGTGATAATTTTGGACTATTATATTACTGCAGCCTTATCGAACTTAAATGCTTTCTTCAGGATAGGATAACTTAACATTCAGTGAAGAATATTTTTAACATTAATAGGTATTATGAGACCAATCTCCGTTACAGGAGTTGTACTAATAATCTGTAATGTAAGTGTCATTTTTTTGCCCATTAAGAATGAGGACCTCATCTTAGTATCGTGTAAAACCTTCAAGAAAATTATATAAAAAATTAACCTATCTAATGCTGATAATGATGATGCGGTTTTCATAATGATAATGACTCCAACGAATCGCTCAAAACAAAAAATAACTTGTTCTTAAAAAAATTATAATTAAAATCTTGGACCAACCAAGCCAATAACTATATCGAATCCCTATTAAAATCATTCGATTAGATCTAGAAAATCATGATAAATAGACTCAGAAAAATAAATCAGAATTTCAGAACAAATTGCAAGATTCTTGATAAAAATACTCCAAATTTCAAAATGTGTGGGGCTCATAAGACATTAGATAACTGTTATAATAATCACGATTTTCTTATTGATTCTTGGTTTTAATCTTTAGTGTAGTGCAAAGTTGGATTCTGAACCTATTTTAATTGCCAAGCTAAAATTTTACCTACGTCTAATGAATTAATTTAGTTAACCTACTCGTTGATATAACAAATAATCAAACGAAAATCATTTGCAATTTCTTTATTTAATATACATTAAAGTGCATCGATTTATATGAAGACAAAAAATATTGTCAATGTAGACCCCCCCCCCCCCCCCCCACTCAAATTAAAGATTTATATGTTATAAACAAATCCCCAAAATATTTCGGTTGAATTATTTCGTTCTCGTGAGCTGGACCATTTTTAAAATACCTCCAAAAACATAGTTTTCGATAAACAGTGTACACAATTTTTAACTTTTTGTCAAAAAATTATAATATGTATATATGTACGTCAATTAAATGGTTACTTAAAAAATGTCACAAGAAGCACACATTTGTCAAAAAACTATAAATTCGTGAAAAGTAGCTACTAAACTTCAAGGACCTACCTTTATTCGATTATTACCGCGGTTTTAAAAGAATTTATTATATTTTTCATAATTTCGTTGATATCTAAATATAATAAATATTTCCACTCAACTTATTTGCAAAAGTTGCTGATTTAACCTTTTGGGAACCAAATGTATAAAATTTACCCTTTTGCTTTTAATGGGTTAATTTTCCGTAATTTTTAATAGTATCAGAAAAGATCTTTTCAATGGTACCTTAAAATCCAATATATGTTGAAAAATGTCCGAAGTATATACAATTACATGTTTAAATAATAAAAATATAACAAAAAAATGTTAATAAATGTGAGTGCCATTGGTAAGGATTATTGTCTGATATATTTTAATGAAAAGAAAAATGTGAAGCTTTTGTGCTAAGATTTATTGGAAATAATCATATGACCCTAATCTGAGTAAAATATTCCACAGTTTTGAACGATAACAACTTGAATCGTTCATCAAGTCTGATGGGAATGTGTCCCTGCCGATAAAATATGGAAGTTTTAAAATAATCAAGTACAGTACATCCTATAATATGAATTCTACCTAAAATCCTTAAGTAGATCTAAATCAAAAATTTAAGAAGCATTATCGCTCATTTGGTAAGGAAAAAATCATATTTTTAATAATAACGGTATAATATCCTAACAAGGACTTTTAGTGTGTGTGTCTCGGATATGCTGGGGATAATGAAGGAAATCAAAAAAAAAAAAAAAAAATAATAATAATAATAATAATAATTATGTCATTTTATGCTATTATTGCACTTTAGTTTCAAAAATATAAAATTATTTTGTTATTTTTAAATTTTAGCAAACAATCCTATTTTATTTTCCACAGAAAAACGTGAGTTATCTTTATAAAAACTTCTTTCGATCTCCAAACTCCTAGGTAGGTAAATTCCAAAAGTAAGTTTTTATTCCTTAGTTAGTTGTATTTAATAAATAAAATATAAACGTAAGTATAAACAATTTTAAAACATAAAATTTAAGAATTTTTTTTATTTGAAGAAATTCACACCTACTAAAAAAAAAAATTTAAACATATGTGTAATATTTAAAGGTAGGAATTGTATTATTTATCAACGATTATTTATCAAAAAGACTTTAGTGGAGTGATGTTATATTGCTCTGCTGCAAGCCGAAATGATTCATTCTTAATTTCACGCAACTTTTGACTTTGAGTCAAATGATCTCTATAGAGTTAAGCATCAGTGAGTGCAGGCTTATTCTTAATTGCCATTCGCAATAATAAAACATGATGCTCTTAATTATTATTTTTTATTTTAATTCTCCTAAAATTAAGATACACAAATTAATTAATTTTCACAATTTGATTTAAAAATTTATTTGGATTTTTCGCATTTTCATATGGAATTTTCTTAATATCAAGTTGAAATTCACAATTTCATATGCAATTTTTTCAATTGGAATTTTCTTAATATTAATTGGAAAGTTTCAACTTCAATTGAAATTTTCTCTATATAAACTTGGAAATCCCAATTTCATTTGGAATTTTCCTAATATTAATTTGAAATTCTCAATTTCAATTAGAAATTTCTCAATATTAAGTAGAAATTCTCAATTTAAACTGAAATTTTCTGATTTTCACTTAAAAATGGTGTAGTAAAGGCTGAAAACAATGTTTTATAAACTTTCGATGAAATTTGGCCTTGAAAATAAGAAGTATAAACAACGCATTGTTCTGTATTTGTATATTTTATTTTACATTTAGTAAAAATTTTTACGCTAGTACACAATGGTGTAGGGTATCATATAGTCGAACTTGACCGACTATATTTTTCTTTCTAGTTTTTTTTTTTTGTGCTCGTTTAAGCTGAAGGTGCACGTTTTTTACTTTTTAACCAAAAATTAATTTGAGTAAGCTTCTACATTATTCTTATATAATGAATTGAAATGTCGGTTTACCGGTTTAAACGGTTTTTAAGTAGAACGATTTATTAAAAAGTCGGTTTTTTTTAACACTATGTTACAGTTTCTAACATTTTTAACACCTGCAATCTTGATATGATCAGCTCTCCTTATTCAAATCATTAATTTCAGTTAGTGAAACATATAGATCAATGCATTGAAAATCCTCACCTCTGAACATTTGACGTCCGTTTGCCAAATTATCTGAGTATATACATAATAACATCGTCTCTGTAATTTTTCTTCTATATTTTTACACGATCTGGAATAAAATTCAACCTTAGAATATGGTTAGATTATAGTATATTCGATTATGATTAACATATTAGTCGAATGTAAAATTTTAGTATTCACTTAATATTAAAGTGCCTTACGAAAAAAATGTACCCCTCTACAAATGAAGATTAGTATGTTCTTGTATAAATCTCAAAATATTGCGTCTGAATATTTTTATTTACGTAAGCTGGACCATTTTTAAAGTACCTTTAAAAATAGGAATTTCTTTCAAAAGTATTAAAAAATCTTCGTTATAAGAAAATTAACTACAAAATGTTATAGAGACAAATTAACACTTGGAATATGCATTTAATAATATAATTCTTAAAATATAATTATATATATAATTCTTAAAATAATTCTTACATCTCTCTTTATTCGAGAAATATCAATTAAGAATGAATCATTGCGGCTTGCAGCAGAGCAATATAACATCACTCCACTAAAGTCTTTTTGATAAATAATCGTTGATAAATAATACAATTCCTACCTTTAAATATTACACATATGTTTAAATTTTTTTTTTAATAGGTGTGAATTTCTTCAAATAAAAAAAATTCTTAAATTTTATGTTTTAAAATTGTTTATACTTACGTTTATATTTTATTTATTAAATACAACTAACTAAGGAATAAAAACTTACTTTTGGAATTTACCTACCTTGGAGTTTGGAGATCGAAAGAAGTTTTTATGAAGATAACTCACGTTTTTCTATAGACAATAAAATAGGATTGTTTGCTAAAATTTAAAAATTACAAAATAATTTTATATTTTTGAAACTAAAGTGCAATAATAGCATAAAATGACATAATTATTATTATTTTTTTTTTTTTGATTTCCTTCATTATCCCCAGCATATCCGAGACACACACCCTAAAAGTCCTTGTTAGGATATTATACCGTTATTATTAAAAATATGATTTTTTCCTTACTAAATGAGCGATAATGCTTCTTAAATTTTTGATTTAGATCTACTTAAGGAATTTAGGTAGAATTCATATTATAGGATGTACTGTACTTGATTATTTTAAAACTTCCATATTTTATCGGCAGGGCCACATTCCCATCAGACTTGATGAACGATTCAAGTTGTTATCCTTCTAAACTGTGGATTATTTTACTCAGATTAGGGTCATATGATTATTTCCAATAAATCTTAGCACAAAAGCTTCACATTTTTCTTTTCATTAAAATATATCAGACAATAATCCTCACCAATGGCACTCACATACTACGACTTATTACCATAAAGCCTTTTGTTCATATAGTATGAGGATTTCTTCCATTCATTCATTAAACAGATTCTTGCCTTTACAATAAAATAATATTTTTACAGTTTTAATATATTATATTGTTCCTATTATTTGGAATATCTTGCATTATCCGAAAATGTTCCGGAGTTACAAAAATTGTGCAGGGATTTACTGGAGAGGGTTATGCTGCAATATAGTAACCTACATATCGCTTTTGTGGATGCTTTAGATTTATAACAAGCAAAGCGTTCATGAAGTATGTTGGGAGAGTAGGTTTTATGTTATGGTATCTGAATGTTTCTGAATAAATAGGTTATTCCTATGATAAAAATTCTAGTTAAAATATTAAATAAACTGAAAATAGTAATTTCAGAAGTATTCCAAAACGATTAGTAAGGAAAAATTAAATAATTTTTTATAATAACGGTATAATATCCTAGCAAGGACTTTTGGGTGTATGTCTTCGCTATAATAAAGGAAACTCGAAGTATTTATGTCATCCCATGCTATTATTGACGTTTTAATAATATTTAGTTTGAAAAATAGAAAATTATATTGTAATTTTAAAATTTTTCAAAACACAACTATTTTATTGTTCACATAAAAATATGGGTTTTCTTCAAAAAGAGCTCTTCCGATCAAACTCCAATATATGTAAGTTCCAAAATTATCTATTTTCCCTAGACAGTTTTTAATAAACAAAGCATAAATATAAGTTGAAAAAAAATTTTAAAAGATAAAATTTAAATATTTTTCCATTTGAAGAAATTCACACCTATTTTATTGTCCTTACGTGTATGTATGTATATATTATTATTTTTCTTTTTGCATATTCCCAAATAAATTTTCAAATACATAGACATAAATACACAAAACTATTTTTTTAAATTTCATTTTCAATTTATTTTTTCGCCAATTTCATGTAGAAATTTCTCATTTTCATTTGAAATTTTCTAAATATTATTTGGAACTTTCTCAATTTAAAATTGAAAATCTCAAAATCATTTAGAATTTTCTCAATATCAATTGGAAATTTTCATTTTCTCAATATCAACTAGAAATTTTAATTTTCTCAATATTAACTTGAAATTCTCAATTTCATTTGAATTTTTCTCAATATTAACTGGAAAGTATTAATTTCAATTGAAATTTTCTCAATATCAACTTTAAAATCTCAATTTCATTTGGATTTCTCAATATTAATATTAATATAATATAATCTAATATAATATAATATAATATAATATAATATAATATAATATAATATAATATAATATAATATAATATAATATAATATAATATAATATAATATAATATAATATAATATAATATAATATAATATAATATAATATATATATATATATATATATATATATATATATATATTCTCAATATAAAATATAAAATCTCCATTTTATTTGGAATTTTCTCAATTTTATATAAAATGTTCTCAATTTCTCTTAGAAATGGTTTAGTTATTTTTAACAGAATTTATAAACACAATTTTTTTGTTTAGTTTTTTATTTAGCACATCTTTAAAAACTTTTTAACTATTGAAAATGTTTCCATATATATATATATAGTTTTTTAAAAAGATTAATTTCATATATATTTTTCGATTTAAAAATAAAATCAAATTATCGAAATTCTAAAACACCTCAGCAAAAAAGAAGCTTCAGAGCTGGAAGAATGTTCTTTTTTATGACTTTCATTCACCGCTTGTGAAATTTGTATTTCTCTTAAAGAAACGTTTATATGTATAATTTTTATAAAAATATTAATGGAAATACCTTTTAGATGTTTAAATTGTGAAAAAATGTAACTTTTTCTTACAAAAAAGACATTTATTTTCATACTTTTAGAAAAATAATTAAAGGTATTCACTTAAAAATTTGGTAACCCTGTGAATTTTGCATTGTTTCAACTTGACGTGAGCAACCACTTTTGAAAAAATTAGACCAAGTTAACAAAAATAAGTAAAAACATTTTTTTAATACATCGAAAAAAGTATTTTTTTATTTCTAATATATTTTTTATTTATATAATTCATATCTATATGTTTATTTATTGATATTTTTCTTTTCATATGTTTTAATTCATTTTAACTTTTTGTTTTATTGTTGTTAAATTCCAAAAACCTTTTTTACGTTTAATTCGATTTTTCAGTGATGTTTACCAGTTTAGAGTTGATTTTTTAGTATACATTTTTACATAGTGGCAACATTATAAAAATTGATGCAACTTTTTACACTAATAATTTTGCAATTGCTTCTACTCTGACAATTTTGCAACAGTTGTGCAAAATATTATTCTATGTGGTTGTTGTTGTGTTTATAGAAATCGATGCAACTTTCTTACTTTACAAGGGTCTAGGTGAATACCTTTATTAATAAGTTACAAGTGCATTTTCTGTACTTATTTAGTAAACTTTTGAAGTAATTTTTTAGAAGTGTTATTTTGCTCTTAAGCTATGACGACTTCCTACAGTTGGAAACTAAGCTTGAAACAGATCCCAAACAATAAAAACTACACAGTTAGACCGCTCTTCATTTCCGATTCATCACTTTTTATTGAATAAATTGATTATGTCTCGAATATAGTAAAAAATAAGTAAGAAAGTATAGTCGGTCAATCCCAACCCTATTATACCCATTGTGTATCATGGCCGATGTTGCGAAAATGCGTACTTTTGCTAGAATTAACGGAGTATCGTTTTGAGCAACAAGGACTTGCAACAATTAAAGAATAAATATAAATTTGATGAATTTTAGGTTTTATTTCTAATTTAATTTTTTATTATTATTATTATTATTATTATTATTATTATTATTACTATTATTATTATTTCGTTATGATTATCATATTTTTTTCTGCTGCATTAATTTTAATTTAAAAAGATTTTAGTATTTTCTTCGTAAATAGTTGCAAAATTTGGTACTTTTTCTTGTCATAACATTTTTTTTCTTAAAGAATGGCAACGCTATAAACTCATATTTGTGCAAAAGTTCGCACAGGAATTATGCACTTGGTTATAGGTAGTACAAAGTGCGAAATAATTTTCTAGTTGGTTGTTGCTACATTAAAAAACGCTTTTTTTGCACTTTCGCGAGACTAAAACTTGTGACGCAAATTACTTTATTATATTGATACTAACATTTGTATCCGATTTCCGAAAGTGGGCCTTATATGGGAGCTATTATGGGCCGATGCTCATAAAATTTGGCGAAGTAGTTTATCAAATATTAACTTGATACTAAAGTTAGTATGGGATTTATGCACGTTAAAATGTTTTTCGAAAGATGGGTTTATATGGGAGTTATTTTCAATAATATACCTTCATGAAATTTGGCATTAAGATTTATTTATAAAACTTGTTTGTGCCGAATTTCATTAGAACATTTCTAATTTTAAGGGATTGTTGATCGTTATACTACTATTCCGTGGGGACATTTGTATAGGGGCTAGGTGATATAACCAATTTCAATAGGCTTCATTTTTGCCAAATTTTATGGAATTATCTTCAAAATTGCGACCTGTTTACATCTACGGCCATCCAGACAGACGGAAGGACATCGATAAATCGACTCAGAAAGTGATTCTGGGTCGAACAGTATACTTAAAGGTGGGAGCCTGTGTTAGAAAATACTTTGTTCAAATCTGCTTTAGTTTCAATGTAAATATTTTATCAAATTAGTTTGAGAACTTTGTTTGATTTGTGAAAAAATAGTTGAGTTCAGTTTTGTCAAAAATGTTGTATTGAATAAATTCAACCTTTTATAAGAAAATATAAAAAACGAATAAATATTTTAATATTGGTTATGGGTCCAGGACTATGATAAAGATCCTGTTCTTAATACAAAATATAAGAAATATTTATATCAGTCACCGTAAAGCGAAAAAATAGAAATTGTAAATTCAAATTTTCAAATCGAAAAATTAAATCCAGAGAAGTATGTATCATGGAATATACAGATGCGAAGTCTTCTCATTACTCAAGGTCTTTGAGATGTTCTGGAGATAACAATAAGTGAAACGACAAGAAAAGGCTGCATGGATAATAAGGGATAAAAAAGCTCTTGCAACAATTATATTGGCGGTAAGAGGTTCTGAGCTAATACATCTGATGGATTGTAAGTATGCAAAAGAAGCCTGGAACAAATTAGAATATATTTATAGGATAAGGAAAGTAAATTTATTTAAACAATTTGTTAGATTTAAATTTACATCCGATGAAAAATATGGATATCAAATTAATAAATTTCTTTCATTAGTTGATGATTTAGAGAATGTTGATATCAATTTCCCAGATGAATTATTTTCAATATTTTTATTGTATAGTTTACCACCAGAATTAGAAAATGTTATTGTAGCGATTGAAAGCAGAGAATAAAATTCTGGAAGAGGAACTAAGGAGAAGTGACATCGTTTGAGTTGGTAAGGATCAAGTACGTGCAAAAAAAAACAGGAAACAAAATGTCAATAAAAATGCATCAAATACAAATAATCCAAATCCTTCAAAATTCAAGAATTTAAATTGTTTTGAATGTGGTAAAAAAAGGACACGTCAAGTCACAATGTTATTCCAAGAATAATGCTAACAACGTGCTATGCTTGTCATCAATTCTTGTATGAATGATCAAGAAATCAATGAATGGATTTTGGATAGTGGTGCATCGTCACATGTTTGTGGAAATAAAGTCGCATTCACAGGTATCAAAGAATATAATAGTACTAACCTCGGGCGACAAATTTCATGTTAATGAAATCGGTGAAGTAAATGTAAAATATTTTAATAAATGCTTTACTTCAATGGATGTATTGTACCTACCAGATATGAAGTCAAATTTTCTTTGAATAAGCAAGATGGCTGAGAAAGGGTATTCAGTAACTTTTGCAAAAAATAATGTCCAAGTTTTCAAGAATGAAATATTTCAAGAATCTAATGGTATTTATAAAATAAAATCAACAGATCATTTAATGCTTAATGAATGGCACAAGCGTTTCGGACATCTAAATGTGAATAACCTCAAGAAATTGAAACGAAATGAAATGGTTCGGGGATTAAAAGCTAACATACGAGTACAAAATGATTTTAATTGTATCATTTCTTCAACATGTAAAATTTCGGCGAAACAATTTAAACAAATTGAAACAACGGTTTCAACAAATTTACTTGAGTTGGTTGGCGGTGCGGTATATTTTATAACCTTTATAGATAATTATTCCCATTACATCTCAGTTTTTATTTTAAAAAATAAATCTGATGCTTTTGAGGCATTCAAAGAATACATGTCAAAGGCAGAAAAACAAACCGGATACAAATTGAAACGTTTGAGAAGCGATAATGGTTGATAGTATGTTAATAAACAATTTAATGATTTTTTGAAGAAAAATGTATAGTGCACGAGACCACGGTATGTTATAAACCACAACAAAACGGAGTTTCAGAAAGAGCAAACAGAACGTTAACTAAGGTATTGGAAAATTGTACTCCTTATGAGAGATGGACTGGAAGAAAGCCTTGCATATTTTATTTTAAAACTTTTTGATGCAAAGCTGTAGTGTATGTAATTACACTATTATAATCCTTATACCTCTCATTTGCTGCAACAAGCATTAAATAAGGAAACTACTATCACTGTATTAAGGAAAAGCAAAAAAAAACCTTGGACATACTTAAACGTTATACGAAATTTTAAAAACAACTACTAATTGTTATTCATTAAGTAAAAAAGAGTCTTAGTGATTGTTTAGTAAATTTCTCATTTCATATGTAGACGTTCTGCATTTTTCCATGACTCAGGGACTTTCCTACTATTATTTTACAAAATATATTTTGTATTTTAGGTTATGTTAAGTTATTAGAACAGCTGTCCAGTCAGCACACTTGGTTCCAATTTTGTCCCGTTGAGAAACCCTGAGGGATCATGTATTTCTACCTCACATGTTCATACCAACGTTCGAAACGAACCAGCCTGACGCATGTATGAAAGAACTGATCCATCTGACATCGATATCAGAGAGATTTGACAACACATGCATAAACGGACCTCCAAAATTGAGAGTCCTAATCCCGGAAAGAGTGGGACAGTGACATAAAAGATGCTCCACAGTCTCCCCCTCTTCCTCATCCCGACAACTTCTACAAAAGTCGTTAAAAGGGAGCCCTAGTCTCCTAGCATGCGCACCAGCAATCTAGTGCCCTGTGACCACGGCTACCGCAGTTTTCAGCCGATGCATCTATAGTCCCATGGTGAAGTTAGATCGACATTCATCATAATTGTCTCGAGGTTGAACATGTAGATTCATTTGTCCACCTAACTTGTGTAATCCTCGATAAGTTCCGCAGAATTATAGATCTGCAGGCCGAAAGCGGTACTCCAACTAGTTGGTCCGTACCTTCCCTTTGAAGAAGGAATCCATCCGGGGTTCTTGAATGAGCTCCTGGTTAAAATGTTTCGCCATCTTGTTCAGAGATGGCCGGCGTTCATGTACCAATCTGGATGTCGAAAAGACACCCGAGAGCGCTTTGATCGCGGCTTGACTGTCCGTACAGATTTGGATATCCACTCCGAATATCCTATAGTATATTAACCAGTTCACCGCCCTCTTTATGTCCGGGATCTCTGCTTGAAGAATACTGCAGTGATCTGGCAATTTAAAGAAAATGTTTTTCCTATAAACGGGAATATAGAGAGAGACGCACACACACACACCCAACCCCTTCAGCAAGTTTGGACCCGTCAGTATAAACCTCAACTGAACCAGCTCTTAATTCTGGGGTATTTGAGATTGATACTGAGAAATTTTCACCAAGAAAGGGTGTGGGGATGCAATAATCGATATTGCTAGGGATGCTATTAAGGAATCCCATAATTGTCGTAGTCCTGAGCCTTGTCGCCGTCATAATGGCGATCTGTTTGGCCATAAGATCCACCTGTAACCAGTTCATTAGAACAAATAGGACTTTTCATGGAGTTGTACGAGGCGCTCTTCTTATGAGTAGCGCTGAACTATGCAGAATCCTATCAAAGATTCCAATATAGGTGGATTTCTCCATAGCCTTCCACCATACTATCGCTCCGTACATAAATATGAGCTAATTCACCGTGTCGAAGAGCCATTTCGTATTCCTTGGATTTATTCCCTAGGATTTACCGATGGCCTGCCTTCCTACACATATATAGGACAATGATTGCCTTTGAGGCTCTGACCCGTGTATTCTGGAGCCATGATGGTTTGGAGTCCAGTATAATCCCAAGATATTCGCACTATCTGACACCTTTAATTCAACACTATTCAGGCGTGGAAGTGAAAAAGATGAAATCGTATATCTTCTAGAAAATAGGACAAGTTCCGTTTTTCCAGGATTCACGCTAAGGCTACTAATTGTACTCCATGTACTAATCATTCCCAAAGCAGTTTGCAGACGGTGAAACATAGTATCCAAATATTTCCCAGATATAGCCACCGCAACATCGTCCGCGAAAGCGACAGTCTTAAACTTCAGTGAATCAAGTTCCCTGAGTAATGAGTTAACGGTGATATTCCAAAGAAATGGAGATAAAACTCCTCATTGCGGAGTACCCCTATTTGCTACCCTATTAATGGTAGACGCACCCATGCTGGATATTAAAATCCTATTATTCCATATTAGGCTGATGATCGACTGATGAATATCCAGTCTTTCCAGGGACAATTTGATTGCCTCCAGTGTCACATTATTAAAGGCCCCTTCTATCTCAATGAAACCCACTAATGCATTTCCTTATACTCGAGAGCTTTTTCAATATACCCTACGAGCGAGATTTGCTCTTCATATATGCATGTTGAGATGCTGGTAATAGGCAAGGGTTGATCGTTCTACGTAGGTGTAGGTCGATTAACCTTTCCAGTGTCTTCAAGAGGAAGGAGGACAGGCTCAATTTGGGACAAATACCACTGTGAATCTAGTCCATGACTCAGGGATACGAATTAGCCAGTGAACTATTAAATCCGCATTGTACTGCAGGTCAGCAGGTATAATGCCATCAAGGCCCGAAGATTTAAATGGGGCAAAGCTCTTCAGAGTCCATCTCAGTTCACTATCCGTTATGGGAGCATCCCGTTATAGGGAGACTGCCAGGAAAGTGCGCGTTCATTAAGACATCTAAGGTCTCTTGGCCGCTTATTGTCCAACTGCCACATGGTTTCTGGATGAAACTTGGAACAGTAGGTGATGATGCCAGAATTTTGCGAAATCGACTGGTCTCAGAGTGGCTTTTAGAAAGCCCTCGAAGATTTTCGTTTCGCTTTTCTTATCTGGTTTTTTAAACCTGTTAACTGAGGACTTATGAGTAGACCAGTCTCCTAGTCTCTTGGCCTCATTAAATAGACGGCGATAGGCCGGCGCCTTCCCATAGGCCATCCAAAAGAGCGATCGTCTTCTTCGCAGTCTGGACCGCTCCTATCGATGGCAGCTCGTATAAGATTGCCTTTGGCAATTTTACTATACGACCTGTTCATTGGGTTGTAGGGCTTTGGATGCTTGGTCCCGGGCTGCTGGTTTTGCGGCTGAGCCTTCTCCGAACGTGGCCGTTTAGGCAACGTCCTTCGACTGGGGGAGACTTACGCTGCAATTCGGCCAACAGTTATTTAGCCATACTCCTCAGGAGTATGGGACTCGGCAGGCCTTTTAGCCAACCGATCTATAAATTGTTCGGCGGCGCTCCGTCTTAAAAAGGCCCTTCTGGTGGGTGTAATGTGCCTTTAGAAAGAGTTGTTGAACTTTCAGGCAGGAGGCTCAGTTCTAGAAACCGAAAGCTAGTTCGCATTTCTTTCACAGGCGGGGGAGGTAACGCCTTCGGGCCCGAACACTTGTTCGCAATTCCTTTGGTTTCAGTAGGTACTGGGGTTGCTGCCGACCGAGTTGGTTTCGGGCTGGCAGTTCCCGAAGCGGGGTTTCGCCGGTCTTGTGCCGGCGCGGGCAGCTTTTGAGGTGCTTGGTGCGAAGCTCAGAGGCACCTCGCTGCGTTTGCTTCCAGAATTGGAAGCCGGTTTAACTCATTTGGTGGGCTTGTCACCTCCTGTTGTTTGTTTTCCGTCTTCCTCATAGTTTTTCGTTTGTTCATTTTCTTTCTTTTTTTCTTTCCATTTAATCTAATTTTATTATAGGCTTCTTAAAATTTACTACCGATCCGTGCCCTGGCGTCGGAGGGGAGTTGTTAGCGACTAGTCTTCTTTAACCACTAACTAGCCATTCAGATTTTCGGCACAGCTACCAAACACCTTAACCTTACAAGTGATGACAGTTTTGGTCAGCGGGCAGTGACTAGACACGGCCTGAGCTCGTGTCATTACTTAGGTTTGACAGTGTATTATATCCAACGTCAATAATGACAAAGCTCCCCCTACCTGCCACCTGGGGACGCGCTCGATGGGAAATCTGTCATCTGCACAAGTACAGGTCGGTCAAAGATAGACCCAAAAAGTAACGTTTTTATGGTTATCAACATAACACAAAAGGTTATAGTTTATTTGATGTCAAAACTAAAATATTAGTTATAAAGAGAAACATAAAAAAACCACTAGTAACGAAAATACTAATAATTTTTATGATTTTATTGATTACTCCCCAATAATTAATAATCAAAATATTGTTCAAGAGTCCAATGGTGATGATAATGAAAATCATATAAATGATGATTCAAATCAAAATACCAACAGAGAAGAAGATATACAAATGTATGAAGCATTGTCGGATTCAGAATTCTATGGTTTTGACGAATCTGACGAACTTAGAAGAAGTTCCAAAAGCAAATGGTAAACGTAAGAGAGGTAGGCCAAGTACACTAAGAACTGGAAATATCGGTCGACCCCGTAAAATACATAGATTGGATAACGAAGAACTAAATGTAATGAAAGATTTTAATTTTGATCCTACAAGTATAAAACAGGCAATAAATAGTAGAGTCCGATAAATGGCAAGAGCTATGAATAAAGAATATAACTCATTTAAAAATGGAACATGGGAGTTAGTTGAAAAACCTAAAGGCAAAAATGTGATAGGTAGTAAATCGATTTTTACAAAGAAGCGATTAGCTGATGGTACAATTGAAAAATAGAAGGCGCAATTAGTGGCTAAAGGATGCTTTGAACTATAGACGTAAAAGTCGCAGAATAATGAAAATTGACAATATGTAGATTTCATTGACGACAGACTACTACTCTCATGTTTACTGACCTGTTAACACTACCATCAGTCTCGAAGTGTCTTTTTAGAAGCCTTGTAGAAACTTTGTCTATTTGTGTGGGATACGTTTCCTTGGTTTAAAAAAAAAAAAAAAAAAAAAAAAAAAAAAAAACGTTAGAAACCTCTATCCTAGAAGGTAGTAATTTATTCCTTTATAGAGTACTGTCAAAATAGGGTACAAATGTCAAGTACAAAACTTGCAAAAATATTTATTTATATAAATATAAAATGTATAAATTAATAGTTTGTTTATAGAGCAAATTTAAATTTTGTACCCTATAGTTCCATACAGGTTAAAGTAAAAATATATCTTGAAAACTTTGTTAAATCGGTTTATGGGTTTGTTTATACGTGAATGCGTCAAAAACAAACATAAACTTGAACTTATTTATTTCAATAAGTAAATAAATAAATAAAAAAATAAATAAAAAAAAAAATATATAAACTTGAATTAAAATATTAATTCTTATATATTATAGAAATGAGGTGTTTTTTTTTTTTTTTTTTTTTTTTTGTATCATAATCTAGTGCCGGGAACTGTTATGGTGAGAGCCCTCAAATTTTGTTAGAACTGCTTTCTTATTATATTGATAAAATGAAAATTGGGTGGATAGGGCATGGGTAGGGGAAGCCCACATACAAAGTAAATATCTAAAGGAGTAATTTAGTGAAAGATAAAGCAGATAGGTGGAGGGGAAGTATTTGTTATATATATATATATATATATATATATATATATATATATATAAACCGACAAGAGCTGTTATTAGTTAGATAAAAATAAACACTAGTAACATGGAGTTTTACGAGTTAAATGTGTTAATCATAATGTATTTTGTTTTTTATTTCTTTCTTTTTTCAGTTACGGAAGTATTGACAGTTTTTTAATATGCACACTTAGAGACAAGCACACAGATACACGATGATTACCTTTTTTTTATCATTTATATGTTTTTTTTTTTTTTTTTTTTTTTTTTTTTTTTTTGTATATACAGAGGATTAAATAAAATCTACTACTGCTAGAAACATTTGCGCCTGCGTTTATGTTTTTTCTTTGTTTAGTTATTTTTCTTACGTTTATTAATCATTTTTGTTAGTAAAAAAAGAAAAAATACAAGAAAAATAAAACTTTAATATTCTCTCTTTTCTTTCTCTCACACTTTATCATTATTTTCTTTTTTTAACCAATACGTGATCTTTGGGCTGTTTCTATTATTCGCAATTTTACTACCGCCAAAAAATCCAACTGGTTGATTTTACTGCCATCATCACCAGCAAAAAGTTGATGATGGGGAAAAATAACAAATACCACGAAAAGAACCATGATAAGTATTTGTGTTTTTTATTTATTTTTTTTTTTTTACTTTAATAGTTAAAACTACTCATAAAACCACAACACGTTATTAACCTGAAAAAAGAACCGGCTAAAAGAACGAATAGAACTGTTAAAGCATGTTTTTTTATTGAGTTAATTTTATATTTTGACAAGTAAAATTTTTATTTCATTTTATTTTTTATTACTTATTCGACAGTATATTTTCTTATGTGAATTTTATACCTTTAAAAGCACTCCTTCTTTTATTCATTTTAAGTTGATTTTTCTCGCAATCTTTGACTTAATGTTGAGGAAAGGGACAGTCTGGATTTTTGGTCAGGGCAGTCAGATTTGGGATTTTTAACCCCAAATTAGGGGAATTTTCATTGCTGAAAAGGATGAAAATTTTGATTTGGGTATTGGGAATTTTTTCAGGGATATTTAAAATAGTTTTTAGGATTTTGTAGGGAAATTTTATAAAATGTTTTCCTTTTTTTAAATTAGTAAGAATAGGTATAAATTCAATCAAAAACTAAAATTGCTTACACTATTTTAATAAAGATATAAATCTTTTATTGGACAAAATGTACAAGTTTCGTTCGCTGATAGTGAACTAAAGGTCTGGTGCAGAAAACTGTATATATATGTTTGTTTAATATTTGGCTATACATCGTGAATGACATGAAAAATTTTAATTTTTTAAATGTTTCTGGACTTAAACCTTAATTATACACAGTCTTATGGCATGTGAATAACGTTACATATTCTGCAATATAATCTTAATCCAACTTGTTCCAATACATTTCATCATCACCAGCAAAAAGTCGATGATGGGGAAAAATAACAAGGGTATACTTATATATATCCTTCATATAAAATGGAGGGTATATATAAGTTTGTCATTTTATACGAAAGTCTTTAAATATATATCCAGGGCCTCAAATTGAAAAATATTCGTGATTGTTATGATTAAAAATAACTTTTCAGAATATATGTCTTTGATATGTGACATATAGTCGAGTTCGTATCCCCTGGGACTCCTTTAAATTTTTTTTTTTTTTTTTTTTTTTTTTAAATACAAAAATTTTGATTATTAAAGAAAAGAATTAATTTGACAAGAATTTCTGGGCACGTTTTGATGTGATTTTAATAAAAAAAAAGTATTATTTAGATTTGAGTCGCGTTTTAAGCTTTTTTTATGTACGCAATAAAGGCAGTAAATTTCAACATATCGATGTGGTATACCGCTTTGGTTTGTGAGTGAAAAACTTTAGGTCTTGAGTTCGATCATTTTCCAAGACTTCGAAAAATTGTTTTGTAATTTATCTTCAAACAAAAATTAAAATTTTGTAATGTCATATTATAAATAAATAAGTAAATAAACTTTCAAATATATTTTCAATTATTTAAAAATGTTTCTTTAAAATTTATTAAATAAAAATTACATTTCTATTCGACCCGATACCAACTCATACGAACACTTTAAACCTCCTAGCTTTGAATTCTTAGCCCTTTAATCCACAAGATTTTTTTTGAAATTCTGAATTCAAAAAATAGTTTTACTTTAATTTGTGCAAAAAAAAAAATAATTTTTCAACATTGTTGAATTTTAAATATATTCAACATATAGTATAGTAAATTGATTTTTATAATGTTCACATATAGTTGTTTTTCAACAAAATTTCTATGGGCATAGATAGTCTAGTGGAAGTATTCTACAAATCTTCAAGACATGGTTCGTATCCTCGTTGAATCCATTTCAATTTTGTTTTAATATGGTCATATTTTTTGTAAAAAAAAAAATAAGTTTGACAAGTAAATCTGAGCATGTGAGATGTTTTTCCTTAAAATATTATCACTTAAAATGTAGTTAATAAAATGGAAATCCCCAAAGTTAAAAATTTTTAAAAGTTCTGAAAATTCAAGTTTATCTAATGTATCTTTTTCGAAAAAAAAAAAAAAATGTTGATAGAAAACTGAAAAGGAATTTACAATTTTGCATATCTCTTGCTTATTCAGCTCTTCAACACAGATGGTCTGAGCGATCTTCCTAAGTCATATGCAGTGTTGCCTCGGCAAATCAATTTTTGTGTTGATAGCAAGCAAAATTATAAAGTTGAAATTATAAGTTGAAAATTTCAAAATTTTTCAATAATTTTTTTTTTTTTTCAAAATTTCAAACTTGTCACGATATGGACAATACTGTAGTGATATAAGAAATAATAAATCATTTTGGAACACCGAATATAATTTCTAAAACCTTTCAGGAATATTTTGTTAGAAAATTTTTAATTTTTAAAAATATGTATATAAAATATTTGTGTATTAAAAACGATTATGTCTAAAACTTGCAGTGGTTTTAATATATTGTGTAATACTTTGTAATTAGTTGGTTAATATTAACTCTAAAATTGAAATATCAAAACAGATTTAGCATATACTATATTGTTCTTTTTTTAGTTATTAAAAAAGCGTTTCAAATTTGCATTTAAATAGCGGAATAAAATGATCATTTGACAAAAACATTCTTAAAATATGCGATTTTACGAATTAAATATTTTAATTTCATAAAAAAAGTTCATCATTTGCACCAAAAAAAAAAAACAATATTTTTGCATTAACCTCCCTTTTTACATATTTATTACATATGTATATAAAATAATACGAAATACTTTAAGATTAAAAATGTGCCTAATTAGAAAACTTCAACGAGTTTTGTTCGGAAACTTTTTTAACGATCGGGAAAATTTAATATCTCATTTCTTAGTATTTTTCCGTAGATCAAGGTTAACATGGCATATAATTTTGATATTAGCAAAAATGGCAAAAACTTATACCCCCAACGTACAAGTACAACTGTTACAAACAAAAATTATTTTTTGAAGGGACTTTGTCAAAACTAAAGTTTGTGGCGTGTAATTAGACAATGGAATACATACTTTCTATGCCGCAACACGCTTCCTTAGCACTCTTGATGTCTTTGAAATTGTAATTTCTTCATCGTTGTCATTTAAATTTGGAGAAAGAAGTCATGAAATTTATGGCGGCCTTTTAGCACAAAATCGTATTGATGTTCATTTTATTGATGGCAAATACTTATACACGAGGTTGTTTATAAAAATAAAATTTTGGTTAAAAATAACCAAAACGGCAACACTGGTCATATGCCCAAGGAATTTTCGGGGACTAAAATATTAAGTATATTTACAGATTAAAACAAGATAAGAGATAATTCCAATATACTTATATATTTATGAAATTAGATTTTGTGAAGGGTATAAAAGATTCGGTCAAGCCGAATATAATACTTCCACTTGTTTTACTTTATTAATAAATATTTACAACTCCCCTTTTGGCCAGCCATGACGAAGCCTATGACGTCTACAAGCTCCATGTCCCGAACGTCACATAGCCCGTCGAGAAATTGTTCCAACAGCTCTCTCAGTGACTTCTTACAGTTGGAAACTAGCCTGGATTTCACCAGATGTGCTTCCAAGGTTTTCAGAGCCGCCTGACTGTCCACATAGAGAGTAACCTCATAACCCCTCGTAACGTTCAGTCTGATCAATTCCGCGGCCTTCAAGATGCCGAGAATCTCAGCCTGAAAAAGGCTACACTCATCAGGAAGTCTAAATGTGCCTTTCATATCCGTGTCCATAATATAGATTCCCGAGCCAGTACCAATGACCATCTTTGATCCGTCTGTAAATACTGCACAACTTTCGTAAAGTCTCTCGGTGCCGGACCAAACCTCCCTATCAGGTATCACCACAACAGGTCCAATTCAGTGGCCATGTAATCTGGTGCCCTCGTGGAGCCCAGATTAACCTCACCTTAACTGACCTCGTATATGACCCGGGAGTGATCTGTTCTTGATGAACCTAATAATCTTAATTCCTTAAGTCTCAGCAGATTCCTTCCCGCCATACCTCTCACAAACTCCTCAATGCGTAAGAGATGAATTATGATGTCCAGAGCCGCCTGTGGTGTACTTCTCATTGCACTTGTAATGTCGATTGAAGCACACCTTTATGCATTCGACAAAAGGTTCCGTTCCAGTGCCTGCCACCAAACAGAACAACCATATGTAAGAATTGTTTCAACCAATTCACAACCCTCGGTTTGAGTGGTTCTTACCCATAGAGTTCCTACAGGTGCAGTAGGCATTAAGGCTACGTTTGAGTCTCTTCTGAACATTCCTCTTCTAAGTCAGCTTACTATCAAGAAATACTCCAAGATATTTCGTGCCGTTCCATCCAGTACCGATAATCTAAAATTCTCGACATTGTACCTTCTAGTGATATTTATTACCAAATTCCTATCCTTGGACCTGAACGTAGAGGTATTCCCCTTTTTACAGATGAAAAGACCATTGGCTATAATGAAATAATAAAAAGATTGACTCACCTCTCTTATTGATATCCCTGCCACCCAATTGAATGTTGTGTGCATTGGCATCACAACCGAGCAATATACGTACTCCATGTGTACTCGGCTAAGGCCGGAGGAATAAACTGAAGTTCATTCCTCACTAGAATACAAGTTTTTACCTTATCTGCAGCCCTAAGACCACAGACCTAGGTGTTGTTTAGCCAAGGCTCCTGGACGTGGCCCAGATTGGTCTCACTGGGGTAGGTTGTTAATTCGGTCGAGGCCGCTTCACAATGATGCAGATTTATCTGCACCATCCACAAGCCTCTTTGGCTTTGTCATTTTTCGAGTACCGAAATTTGACATAGCAAAGCCCGAACGTAACAACAACCCCCCCCCCCCTCCCCATTAGTCCAATTTCCTAAGAAATTACCGATCTATTGCGAATCGATCCACTGGTTCTCCATACAAATCAATGAAGATACAGTGACGGCGAACGCGGACTAGGCTGTGATACAACTGACTCTTGCCATCAGCATCAAAGGGAGCTGTTCTCGATTATTTCTTTTCGCACTAACTAATCATTCAGATCCTCGGCACTGCTACCTACCACCTTGATCTTAAAAGTGCATATTACCTGTTTATTTGGGAAACGTAAGGCACAAAGACTGTACTCAGTGCATGTTGGCAGGATCACCAATTAGAATACATCAATTGCATCGCAAACAACCTAGCCGTTTCCAGGACCGGGCGTGATACAAAGGATGCATTCATGGTGGCAAAGGGAGAGGGCTTCAGCACCGTACATGAATACGTCTAGTGCCTCACGACCGGTCCCCCCTATCTGAGTAAACAAATAAAGACTGCACGGATTGCTGGGGCATTACTTGATTATTTACCAGGATAGGTGGGCATGATTCCCTACGCAAGGTGAATGTTATCTGTTTGCATTTTTATATGTTTACTTTCATTTTCCATTTCCTTAAACATCTTTCAATATCAAATATATGTTCCTGCAATATTCGAGATGCTTCTTGAGGACATTCATGGGTGCTTAAAATAGCCGTATCATCTGCAAATATGGATGGTATGGAGGTATAACATAGCACCCAGTATATTACCTTAGGGTACGCCTGCTTCAACAGGCTGCGGTGTATTTAAAAAGTCACCTTTAAGAATAAATTTCCGACAAGTTATATAGCTTTTTAATAATTTATGTGTATTTATGAGTAAATTTTGTTCTATCTTATATAACAAGCCATACTTTGTCAAAAGCTTGCGATACGAGATAGCGAAACAATACTTATTTCTTCGAACGTCTTGTTTATAACATCTACAAATCTATGTGTTTGTTCGATAGTGCTACGCTTTTTTGAATTCGAATTGATTATTGGGTATGCATTGATTTTGACTTTTTTTTTTACTTGTTCATTAGGAGCTTTTCAAGTAGCTTAAACATATTAGATAATAGACTTATGGGTCTATACGAATCTGCTTTTGTGTGATCTTTTACCGGCTTAGGTATCGCAGTAATCAATGACACCTTCCATTCTGGTGGATAATATTCAAGCGTTAAAAATATAAAGTATTATTTTTAATGCTATCCGGGGTAGCTCCAAAAGCACCTTGTTACTGATTTTATCAATACCAGATCCTTTTTTGGAGTTTAAATCAACAATAGCATGTTTACTATCAAAATTATTGCTCAGCGTTATAATCGTCACCTACCAGTAAACGGGGACCTAGTGATTTATAAAGATTGTATTGATTTTCTGAAATTGAAAATCTAGGTTTTATAACGATACAGGTTGTTGTTGCTTGAAGATAATCTTCACAAAGATCACACATTAAATAGCGTTTAATTCGGATTTTTATTAAAATAGGCGAGCCGAGCCTCCAAATGCTCTTCCTCGGGTATCTTGTGTATC
The DNA here is from genome assembly GCA_932274085.1 of Protocalliphora azurea. NCBI lineage: Eukaryota > Metazoa > Arthropoda > Insecta > Diptera > Calliphoridae > Protocalliphora > Protocalliphora azurea. The sequence goes on from OW026519.1 coordinate 171,633,715, forward strand.
ATAAAAAATATATCCTGGAATATACTTCGAGACGCCAAATCAGTTTCAGAAACCAACATTATATCAACTTATTGATTTTTCAGAAAATATTCTAGTTTATTTTTATGTTGAAGTATGCCGTTTGAATTCCAAAACATATCATTTTCACTCCTGTAAAATTTGAAAAAGTGTTGTTTTGCATTTCAGAAGACGATTTGTATATTTTGAATTTTTACTTTATATATTATTCTATTTTTTTTTTTTTTTTTTTATACATATGAATTCTTCAGATTTCTAATTTTCTGAATTTTTAGTTTGTATCATTTTAGCAGACTTAGTTTTATTAAAATTATATTCATTTAAAATACTCAATTCTATATAATTCAAAATTATCTTGAAATTAATATCTTTTTTTTTTTTTATTATGTGTTACATAACACATAAAAGCATATAATATTACCAAATTATCTCCTGTTGTGGATGATCTAATAGTAAAAATGTTTATTTTTATTTTAGAAATTATTACTGGGACTTGCTGTACGCTAAAATAAATGTGTATGGTTTTATTGCATATTACTTTCGGTTTTATTATTTTCAAAACATGCGTAGTACTTACTCTATATTTATTCGTGTGTTCCACGTCCATTTATCATCGTTGTTTTGTAAACATTTTTGTATATCAATATAGATTATGATATAGTATAAAAATAAAATATTTGGATATTTTTTAACAAATTCCAGCAAGTAAAGTAAACAATGTTTAGGAGCATTTTTGCGCCTTTGAAATAATTTAAAATTCAATTTAGAAAAGTTACATGTAATATTGAAAATATATGTATTAATAAGAGTGTTCGTTTACCCAAAAATTTTTACTGTCCAGTAAAAACTTTTACTGGATTTGAGTTCGCGTACCCAAAATTCAGTAAAAAGAGAAAAAATTGTGAGAGAAAAATTACAGTTTATATTTACAAATTTTATTATTTTATTAGTTTTATTTTTGCTTGAAAATCCAGTAAATCATATGGTTGCAAAAAGTAAATAAAACAAAAAGTAAACAAATGTAAACAATGAAAGGAAAATGTTCAAAAATTACAATAAATATATTTACAAAAAACTGAAAAATGTAGTTTCTATTCACTAAAGTGTACATATTTTGATAAAAACTTTGATGATTTTGGTCATTGTTTTATGTTTATTTATTTCTATTCACTAATTCACTATTCACTATTTCTATTCCAACCAGCTGTGGTGGTTATTTTATTGGATTTTACAAATTTTCCGTTCGCGCACTTTTTTGTGTACAAGTAAAATCTTAAATTTACTCAGTAAATACTCAGTTTACTTGATTTTTCTGGAAAAGTAAAACAATTACTTTATTTTATTTTAATAATGTTTATTTTTTTTTTTATCCAATTAGAACTTAAAATTATTTATAAACTAAAAATGATTGAGAAACAGGTTAGAACAATAAAATAAATATTGAAATATTCTAAAAATTTGGAACTCTTAAAGCATTAAGGGAAAATAAAATAAATTCATTGTATGTTCTGCATTTGGTTTCAAAATCATGGATTTTTATCACTTTCAAATATCTTTAAGTATTGAGTTTTTCAATGTAGTCATTGCTAATGGCATTCCCCTGCTTCTACATTTCTACGGAAATATCATCGCCATTTCGGAATACTTTATTGTCGATATTTCTTTTTGTAACCAAAAGATCTCTAAAGATTAGGACAGTCATTTTGTTAGTGATACGCTTAATTGGACTAATTTCATGCCCTGAAAACATCAATTTATTCACCTCCGTGCTTTACTGTTGGGGCTGTGTACTTAGGATTATTATTATTATCACTATTATTATTATTATTATTATTATTATTATTATTTTCAATTCAGTTCAATTCAAGATTCCATATTCCTTTGCTGTTGCTTTTATAGCTGAAAGACGTACATCTAATGGAATTTCAGTCATAAATTCTTTGGGATCATTGTTATACACGATATTCTTACTTTACTTTTCCAAAATTGATGACTTCTTATTAAAGTAGTTTCTTAGCAATGAGGTGTCATTATTATTTGCCTACTCTATATTACATAAATAAGTACTCAATAGTATAATAGCACAGTAATATTGCAATCACGTGGATCAACAACCTGAAGGTTGTTGGTTCAACCCCATTCTGATGCTTTTTTTTAACAAATGTCTAAAAAGATATTTTTTACTTAAAAGAAGTTTTAGTCACTTACTTAGACGTTAATCATTAAGAACAAATGTTTAATTTGTGCCCAAATTCAAATCTCACTGACGGCAATTTTTTTTATTTATTTTCATTTTCGTTTATGTACATATTTTTGAGTACCCCTAGAGTCTAAAACTAACTACATGAATTTGTGGACTGGAACAAAAATAACTAGTTATTCAGGCAAAAAAATAAGTAGCTCACCAGGAAAGCAAAGTGTTTGCTGGGTAATTATTTTTGGTTGCTAAAAAATAAAAAATTGATATTAAAAACATTTGGGGACCAAAAAAATAAATATCACCACAGTTCCGAATGTTTTGACTACTAAAGTATACATACATATTTACTTCTAGTCTAGCCTAAACAATTTTTGCAATAATTTACTTTTCAATCATTCTCATACGAGTATGTTTTGTCACTTACATTCTAATTGTTTTATTATTATTATTATTATTATTATTATTATTATTGTTATTATTATTATTATTATTATTATTATTATTATTATTTTCCTACTTTTTATTGTATTGTTCATTGTTTTATGGGGTGTTTCATAAAAACCTCAAGTGATTTTAAGCTGGTTTGTCTTTCTATTTAAAGTACTTAAAAAATCATCTGCAGAATACATCCCCAATCACATACTCAATATTATTTAGAACACAACAGTTTTTTTCACTTTCCAATTAGAATATTGTACGGTAGAAAATATATTATGCTGTTGTTTTTGTTGCTTCAACTCAATTGACCTCAAAGCCTGGTAGGGTTAATGTTAAACTTTGGTAATTGTTTTTTTTTTCTCATATTTATTTTTTAGGTGGTTAACTTTAGTTCCTTGCGAATTTATTTTTAACATTGGAAGAAGCCAGAAAAAATGTGTAAACAAAACAAAAAAATAAAAAAAAATCTTCAATTCGCAAATATTGTTTACGTTTTTACTAAACATTGTAGTGTTTTTTTTTTTTTAATTTAATTGAAAGGATTGGCTGCCCGCATAAAGAAAGCAAAAAAAAAACTTTGTTATTGATAAAGTTCAAAAAGTTTAAATGGCATTGTTAAGAAATCAATAACAAATAAAGTTTTAAATGTAATAAGTTAATAAATCATTATAGAATTTAGGCGTGCGCAAAATTAATATATAACTTGAAAATTATGCTAAATTTAATACTTTAAATTTTTTAAAACTGTGAGTTTATTAGAATGTAATGGAAAATTGAAGACATTACCTTCTGAACCGTTCCGCATTTTATGCATTTTTGCAAAATAAATGCGTTTTTTCCTTTGAATGGACAAGTGTTTCCCACGCAAGCGTCTACTATTTGTACCCTCTGATACTGACACCATTAATTTTTTACTAATTTGCAATGCTGACTTAAAAGGATATTTATTGGAATTCTTAATATTTTCCTTTAAATTTCTAGTAAACATTTCCAAAAATTATTACAAAGTTGTGGCAAAATGACAGTCAACTAGATGCTGACTAGATGGTACTGAAAATGTTTAGTTTCAGAAATAATTGAATAAATTTTGAACGTGTGTCTTAAATTTATATTCCAAAGCAGCATCTTTAAACTCGTTGAAAACAAATTATTATAAATTATATTCCACAATATGTAGAGAAATATTATGAAAATATTTAAATAAGGATACTCATTTAAACGCTTTAGTTTCCCATTTGTAAAATTGTGCAGATTTACGCGACATGTTTAATGAAACCCCTTTTCAAATGTTGTACAATATTAAGAATAAGAAATAACAAATATTGCGTTCAAATAGAATATAACTTTTTTAATAAAAGATAAACGGAATAAATTACGTTTAAAACTAAATCAAGTACTTGTAACATTTCTTCTCCAGATTTTTTTGATATATCATCTATATACCTATATATATATATATATATATATATATATATATATATATATATAAGATTAATGTTACCGACTGACTAATTCATCATCCCGCAGCAGAAACGCCTGAAGCTAGAGAGATGAAATTTGGACCATAGGTTGGTCTCCCGCCAAATAGATCCACTAAGACGATGTTTTTGAAATTTCAATGTTTATGGGGTAAAAAAGAGTAAAATCGGTAACCTTATATTTCCTAAACTAATATAGATAATAATATTTAATACCTATCGTTATTCGTTTAAAAAATTAGCGGACAGGTGTCACGTACTTTCTTGAAAATCGGCCCTTTTAGAGACAAAACGGGTAAAAACTGTATTAAGGTACTTTTTTTGACACCATACGTATCTATATTTTAAACCAGTGAACATACAAATAAAATTTTTATCGTATTCGTAACTTATCGAATAATAAGAAACACAAATTTAGTACTTTTATGAAATTTGAACATTTAATTCAATAAATAGAAAATATTTTTTTTCTATTCATTGACATATTTTAATATTTTAACATGGGAACCAACTACAATTTTGAAATTCATTGGAATACAATTTTTGGTACATCAATGGGGAATAAAAAGTACCAAAAAAGAGTAAAAGCGGGAAATTACGTTTTAATGAAACTCAATAATGAATTTTCTAATTTTCTAACATGGTCCTATATCGATAAGAATTTACAAGGGTAGAATTTATGGTACTTTATGAATTATCTATAATATTGAACCTAGAAACATGCAATTAAAAATATTTGGCCCTATGTGGGTAAGAATTCATTTGAGAGGACTTTGTGGTACTTTTTCGTTTTCTAATGGTACATTTTGAATTTTTTGTAATATTGCACCTAAAATATGAAATTAAAGATACAGGGCCCTAAGTGAAGGAGAATACATAAGACGGGACTTCATGAAGCTTTTTGGTTCTTCTAATGTTACTTTTTGAATTTTTTCAATATTGTACGAAGAAACATGAAATTAGAGTGGATAAATGGATAAAAATTTACAAGGAAGGCTTTGTGCAACTTTTTTTGTTTTCTAATGATACTTTTTGATTTTTTTTTTTTTTTTTTTTTTTTTTTTTTTTTAATAATTAACCCAGAAACATGAAATTAAAGATCGATGTGAGTAATAATTCATAAGAGTACTAGGTGGTTTTTTGTTCTTCCAATGGTACTTTTTCTTAATTTTCTATAATATTGAACCTTATTTATTTTACGATATATGGTCGCAAGTGAATGAGAATTCATTAGACAGAACTTTGTGGCACTTTTTCTAATGGTACTTTTTGTAATTTTTATAGTATTAAAGCCTATAAACATTAAAATAAAAATATATAAATATATATGGTGCTATGTGGTAGAAATTCAAGAGAGAGACTTCATGGTACTTTTTTGTTCTTCTAATGTTACTTTTGAATTCTCTATAATATGAACTTACAAACATGAAATTAAAGATGTATGGTTCTATATGAATGAGAATCCATAAGAGTGGACTTTGTGACACGTTTTGTTCTTCTAATGGCACCTTTTGAATTTTCTGTAATATTGAATCTAAAAACATGAAAAATAACATATATGGTGCTATGTGGGTAAGGATTTTTTGTGTTTTTTTTTCGTTCTTCTAATGGTACTTTTTGAATTTTCTTTAGTATTGAACCTAGAAACATGAAATTAAAGATATATAGTCCTAAGTAACGTGAGTGGACTTTATGGTACTTGTTCGTTCTTATAATGGTACTTTTTGAATTTTCTATAATATTGAACGATGAAACAATAAATTACATATATATGATCCTATGTGGGTAAGAATTCACAAGGGGGACTTTGTGGTACTTTTTTGTTCTTCTAATAGTACTACTTAAATTTTCTGTATATTGAGTGAGAATTCGTAAGAGGGGATTTTGTTTTTTTTTTTTTCTAATATTACTTTTTGATTTTTTTTTTTTTTTTTTTGTAATATTTAACCTAGAAATATGAAATTAAAGATATATGCCCAAGTAGTCACATTCTTCTCTATTAAAAATAATGATAGAAATAATTTGGTAGCTTTCTATAAGAATTTAAAATTAATAATCTCAATTGAGCACTGCTGGGAACTTTTTAAATTCGCTTTTAACTTGGGTCCCATTATTTTACAATTGCCAAAATTCTGGGTAGTTTAAATAACTAATAAGCTGTAGGATTAAAAAAACATTCCCAATTCTAGGTGCTTCTATTGTAACGACAAAATTCCTAATCTAGCCAGAAAATGTTAAAAACACTGTTGTATATATCGTCAATGTTTTTTATGACACTTTTTGTAGTGATTATTCGAGTTTATTCAGACTAAAGAAGCAAAACAAGCAAGTCGCATTTTGAGTAAACTTGTCATACGACAAATTGTTTTGTTTTTATTGTTTTTAGTTCGATACTATTCAGGACCATTTTCTCGGTCATTTAAAATATTTGTATTTTTTTATATTGAGGAGCTTTGATCATTCTTTGCCTCAGAGTTCTTCCCAACTTTGTTATTTAAATTTTTTAACTTTAATTGACTATAAGCTTAGGCATAGCATGACTCGTATTTGATTTTGAAGAAATGAACAAGTTATTTAAAGGAAAGACGCCCGGATATGAAATTTTGTACCCGATGTTAAAAAACTTACCACCTAATTTCAAAAATGTATTAATAAATCTATTTAACATCTTTCATTCAGGTATCATACCACAACAATGGAAAATATCCACAATAGTACCAATACCTAAACCTAAGAAAATATAACCTCAATAGGCGGATATCGTCCTATTTCTTTAATACCATGTGCATCAAAACTCCGAAAAAGTAATAGCCACAAGAATAACGTGGTTTCTTCTAAAGAATAAGTTGTTAAGCACTTACCAAACTACCCTTAAGCCTAACGAGGGAACCTTAGATGCCCTAACATATATAGATCATATTACAGCGTCCATTTTATCTCATAGATACCATTTATCTATTTTATCTATAGATTTAGAGAAAGCTTTTGACCGGATTAGGGTACATCATAATCTCACAATTAAAACGATGGAAGGTTGGGAAAAAAATAATTCATTTTGTACATGCCTTTTTAACAAAAAGTTTAGAACCAAAGTATACAACTTTTCTTTTGATATTAAACCACTATTCAATGGGATTCCACAAGGTTATCCACTCCTGGTGATACTTTTTCATATTACTACCGACAAACTGAACAGAATAATTGCAAACCATAAATACTTGAAAAACAGTTCAGTTTATTATTCGCAGAACTTGAAGTTTGGTGCAATAACGCCGTAGCTAAAATATCTTTTTCTTTTTAAACCAAGTGCCTACACGTCTGTAAGAAAAACTATGCAATTACAACAACAATATCGTTATAGATGATAATCAAATTGAAACCGTAGATTCCCTAGAAATAGTAGGCGCAATTTTTTACAAAATTTTTTCATAGGAACAGCGCAGACTACTTAAAAAAATCATTAATTAAACGGGACATTAATAATTTTTTTAAGTAGTCTGCGCTTATTATTCTTAGCCGAAAAAAATAGTAATACACACCCAACAACAATGTTAAATACAACATAATATTATCTAAACTTGATTATGGTCTTGTTATGAAAAAGCCATAGAACATAGAAAACAACTATAAGTCCAACTCTTTTAATTCGCTCAGCAAAAATGATTTATATATGAGCCAGCGAGAAAAATATTTATTCGTAAGCTAAACAATACACTGTCACAAATATACTGACTTCAACATTTTAGGATCTGTTAATATGTAATACTAGTATTATGCGATTAAAATATTATAACATAAAAAAATGGTTGATTCATATATGCAACACGGCGCACTAAAGGGTTAACGTGTTAAATACAAATCTGCTTTCAGTTTATTCTATCAGGTCTTGATTTTTTATGGGCATGTCTAATATTTCCTTATTAATAAGGCAATTACACGAATATATTTGACCATAACTCAAGAATCTACGATTTAGATAAATGAAAGAAGACGCAAACAAATATTGTCTTCAAGCCATCTTAACATTATTTTTTTTTTATCGGATCAGTAGTTATATAAATATATAAAAAATATATAAAAATATATATACATATATATATAATAATAGGTGGAATAGATGGGATTTGACGTGCTTAAAAAGGATCTGTTTTCACTTATTTCTATCACGTATTGATTTTTTATGTGGTGAAAAAAAAATAACGTTAAGATAACTTGATGATAATTTTAATCGGCATCTATTTGAGTTTTATTAATCTAAATTGGAAAACCCGTTCTCTAGTTATATTACAAAATTCTAATATTACTGCAAGAATAATATAAATATATCTATCCGATAAAAAGTTATATTAATCTAAAGTTGAAACATTAAAAAAATTCACTTTTTTTTTGGTTATTTTGCAAAAGACTGGTGATATTCTTTGACTTCTATTTTTTTTTTTTTTTTTCTTGACTATAGATTTTTTTCTGGTTCCAAACGAAATCTTAATATTGTCTTCAAGCCATCTTAACATTATTTTTTTTTATCGGATCAGTAGTTATATAAATATATAAAAAATATATAAAAATATATATACATATATATATAATAATAGGTGGAATAGATGGGATTTGACGTGCTTAAAAAGGATCTGTTTTCACTTATTTCTATCACGTATTGATTTTTTATGTGGTGAAAAAAAAATAACGTTAAGATAACTTGATGATAATTTTAATCGGCATCTATTTGAGTTTTATTAATCTAAATTGGAAAACCCGTTCTCTAGTTATATTACAAAATTCTAATATTACTGCAAGAATAATATAAATATATCTATCCGATAAAAAGTTATATTAATCTAAAGTTGAAACATTAAAAAAATTCACTTTTTTTTTGGTTATTTTGCAAAAGACTGGTGATATTCTTTGACTTCTATTTTTTTTTTTTTTTTTCTTGACTATAGATTTTTTTCTGGTTCCAAACGAAATCTTAATATTGTCTTCAAGCCATCTTAACATTATTTTTTTTTATCGGATCAGTAGTTATATAAATATATAAAAAATATATAAAAATATATATACATATATATATAATAATAGGTGGAATAGATGGGATTTGACGTGCTTAAAAAGGATCTGTTTTCACTTATTTCTATCACGTATTGATTTTTTATGTGGTGAAAAAAAAATAACGTTAAGATAACTTGATGATAATTTTAATCGGCATCTATTTGAGTTTTATTAATCTAAATTGGAAAACCCGTTCTCTAGTTATATTACAAAATTCTAATATTACTGCAAGAATAATATAAATATATCTATCCGATAAAAAGTTATATTAATCTAAAGTTGAAACATTAAAAAAATTCACTTTTTTTTTGGTTATTTTGCAAAAGACTGGTGATATTCTTTGACTTCTATTTTTTTTTTTTTTTTTTCTTGACTATAGATTTTTTTCTGGTTCCAAACGAAATCTTAACGTAAGTAAATGGGTGTAAAGAAAAATTGAGGCGTTTTGGGCAACTTTTTCCCCAAAGCCCTATGCAAACTTTATGAAAAAATTCTAAAAAGTCAAAACCAAGATCAACTAAATTATATATTGGCTATATACTCCCATATAATGGTTAAACACACAAAAAATATTTTTTGAGCCACACGTTTACAACGGCTGGGTGTTCTTTTTAATGAAAAAATCTATTTTTGAATCAAATTATCCCCGGACTAAAATTTTGAGTATTTTGGTACAAAAAGTGGGAGTTTTTAAAATTCCCTGATTTTAGGATAAGTTTATCTATTGTGCCAAAATTTCATTGGAATACCTCTATCAAAAATATGCTTAAAATCTAAATTTTTTTTTTTTTTTTAATAGTATATCCTGTTTTGTCCCTTCACTTCCGAGTTTACACACCATTTTTAGCACATCAAGAATGAGGTTTTTTAAATTGGGTATGTATTACCAAACCCTACCCTAATTTTAAAGTATCGTATGAAACTTACACAAAAAAATTACATAAAAAGTTACCTTATCTTATACTGATAATATTAGTGCTTGACTCCAACCCACCACTCAAAACAAAAAATAACTTGTTCTTATAAAATTGTAATTGAAATTTTGAACCAAGCAAGTCAATATCAAAAAAGATTCAGACATTATTATTATAATAATCACGATTTTCTCATTTATCCTTGCTTTTAGTATTTAGTGTTTAGTAAAGTTGATTTCGGTATCTATTTTAATGTCTGGCCGGGCTAATTTTCATAATTTGTCGATATGATTAGATCCTTAATATTTTACCTACACTAATGAATTAATTTAGTTAACCTACCCTTGATATAAAAAACAAGGACAGAAAGTAATCATTATTCTTGAAATTTTAAACAAAAAAATCAGATACAAGAACGACCGCATAATAGTGTTAAATACAGAAATGTAATCCTCAGAACAGGTTCTATCGAAATCCGGAATGACTTATTATTTTTTTATTTTATTAAAAATCAATTTTAATGATTACACTAAAAATCAAATTTTTACTAAAAATCTTTAATTTAAAAGAAAAATTGATTTTTAGTAAAAAAATCTCAATTTTAGTAAAAAATTTTATTTTTGGTAAAAAATGTTGATTTAAACTTGATTTTTACTAAAAAAAAAAAAAATGATTTTTAGTAAAAAAAATCTCTATTTTAGAAAAAAAATTAGATTTTTAGTAAAAAAATAATTTTTAGTACAAAATTTGATTTTTAGTAAAAAAAAAAAAATGATTTGAATTGTAAAAAATTCGACAGCAAAAAAATTTGATTTTTATTAAAAAAGTGATTTTTAGTAAAAAAAAAAAAAAAAATTGAGTTATAGTAAAAAATTTCATTTTCAGTAAAAAAAAATGATTTTTAGCAAAAAATATTCGACTGTAAAAAAATTTCAATGTTTGGTAAAAAATTTGATGAAGTAAGCACATTTTTGGTAAATAACCGGACTTATTTTGTAAAACACTTGCCTTTTAGTGAATAAATCTAATTAATTTATAATTTTTTACTAAAAATTTTTCAGTATTTTCATAGTGAAAAAATACATTTTTCAAAATTAAATATCTCTGGTCTCAGATGGAATCAGGATATAGAAAATTCATTTCTGGAATCTACTAGTCCTAGGCTATACTCCCACTCTTCCACGTACTCGATTCATATCTGCTTCTTATGGCTATATTTTCATAATGAAAAAATATAGTTTTTTTTTTTAATTTTTCATATTTTATATGAAAAATGCAGACATGTTACAAGTAGCCTTACAATGTAAATGTAACAGAAGAGGTTAATATTGCATTGCTACACGCGATGTGTTTACAATTTTCATAAAATATTTGAGAAAAGTGCTAAAAATGACCTAAGAAGACAAAGTTTTTGTTAGTTTTCAAGCAAAAATATAGACATTTTATGAAATTATTTGATATCATAGGAAACGCTAGAACATGGAGAATCATAATTACCAAAAATATATTCAGATCTTAATCTGAAAACCTAAAATTTAAATTTTAAGTATATTATATATATATCTGTTTTAAATCCCAAAAACTAAGAAAGTTATCACATAAAATACTTACAGCGAAATATTTCCGCGTGTTTCGAACAAGCAATCACATCTGCCTCCGATTTTATGTAAATTTAAAATCTCAAAGTTTGATGGATAAAAGATTTTTAATAAATGAAATAAAAATCAATTAGTGCCACAAAAATTATTACTTTACTTTTAGGCTATAGCGAAAGCCATGCTTTCAGTAAACCTTTCATTTATAGATTCATTGATTAGATAAAACTGTCATCTTATAATAAAAGGTAATATTTTCTACATCTTATATGACTTACCAAGTCGAATGCTCTTCATTTTAAAATATTAGTGAGGAACAACATTGAAAAAATTGTGTAAACAAATCTTAATTCATAATAAATCCACTATTTGGCGGAATTAAACCAGACTATGATTCACTATGATTAGACACTATTAGAATGGAATACATGTTTTCTTAACTTAATCAGCATTCTTGATATCTTATCCACTTGAATTTTGTTGAAACCTAAATAGGATGGAAATATTGGCTTATATGGTGTCGTTACTAATAAAAATGGCTATGCCGTAAGCCTTTTTACTTAAATAAATAAAAATGAGTGCACTCATTTCGATTTACTCAATTTTAATTAACAAAATTCACAACTTGATGGAATAAAAAAAACACACATATATTAAATATTTTCTAAAGAAATATAAAATTACAAAAATATATTTGAAATCGACTTTTTAAAAATCACCTTCATTTTTCTACAGTTATAATACGAAAATCACATAACTTTTGTCAAATAAAAAAAAAAAACAAATATTAACAAATTTGCATATATGTTTTCTTTATTTACAGATTACAAAATCAATAAAGAAAATCATATTATAAACCCCATAACATCTGCTCCGTCGTCGCCATCATTGCTTTGGTCACATACACTTAACAGAAGAGGAATAATAAGAAAAAATAAAATAGTAAAAGCAAAATCTCCAGAAATTTAACAAACAACAAAAAGTTGTTATAAAAACAAAAACCTTAGAAAACTAAAACACTTGAGAATAGTAAAAAAAAGGTAAGTATTTCGAGAACAAATAGGTAAAAAAAAAAAATAATAAATCCTATTTATATACATATTTTTTTTAGAACTAGGCCTCGTCCTTCTGCTTCCCTTTTGCATAAACAAAACACAGACACAATGGAGTTACGTGTCGGTAATAAATATCGCCTTGGTCGCAAAATAGGCTCTGGTTCATTTGGCGATATCTATTTGGGCACAACTATAAACACAGGCGAAGAAGTAGCCATTAAATTAGAATGTATACGCACCAAACATCCACAATTGCATATTGAATCCAAATTCTATAAAATAATGCGTGGTGGCATAGGAATACCGCGCATAATATGGTGTGGCAGTGAGGGTGATTATAATGTTATGGTTATGGAGTTGTTGGGTCCCTCATTGGAAGATTTATTTAATTTTTGCAATCGTCGTTTTACACTGAAAACTGTGCTGCTATTGGCCGATCAAATGATATCACGCATTGATTTTATACATTCGCGTGATTTTATACATCGAGATATAAAACCGGACAACTTCCTAATGGGGTTGGGAAAGAAGGGAAATCTCGTATACATAATTGACTTTGGTCTGGCGAAAAAATTCCGTGATTCAAGAACCATGAAACACATACCGTATCGAGAAAATAAAAATCTTACGGGTACCGCAAGATACGCCTCTATAAATACACATTTGGGCATTGAACAGTCAAGACGTGATGACTTGGAGTCGCTGGGTTATGTGCTCATGTATTTCAATTTGGGTGCACTGCCCTGGCAAGGACTAAAAGCCGCTAATAAACGACAAAAATATGAGCGTATTTCGGAAAAGAAACTATCGACTACGATAATTTCCCTTTGTAAGGGCTTCCCAAGTGAGTTCATAAACTATTTGAATTTCTGCCGCCAATTGCATTTCGAACAGCGTCCCGACTACTGTTATTTGCGCAAACTGTTCCGTAATTTATTTCATCGTTTGGGTTTCACATACGATTATGTCTTCGATTGGAATCTGTTGAAATTCGGTGGTCCACGCAACCCACAGGCCATACAACAGGCACAAGACGGCAATAATGGACAACAGCAACAGGATGGCAATGGCCAACAACAGCAGCAACAACAACAGACGACCGGACAACCGCATCAACACAGTCAAAATCAAATCAGCAGTGCCGTGGCGACCGTAGGCGGCAGTGGCACTCAACAGCTGATGAGCAGCGGTGGTGCTGGCGGTCAGACATTGGTTAGCAGTAGTGGTGGCATGATGGGTGCTGGCTCCCAAATGCTGGTAGGAGGTGGCGGTGGTGGTAACGGTGGTCTCACCATGGATGACTCAATGGCAGCCACGAATTCTTCACGTCCTCCCTACGATACACCTGAACGTCGTCCCTCGATTCGCATGCGCCCTGGTGGTGGTGTACAGCCGGGCGGCGTAGTTACCGATATAAGAAATGCGAAATAATATCTTATCTTTTAGATTCTTTCTTGCTATCAATCTACTATCGTATATGTTTTTCTTCTTTTTTTATTACTTGCATCTCTATGTTTAGAAAAACAGATAAATTGCACACACAAACCAATTAGGAAACAACTAAAGCACGCTCGTGTGTGTATGTCGTCGCCTTAGTTTGTAGGAACTTGTATATTTTTTGATTTTTTTTTTAATTTGATTATTATAACAAAATGCAATTATAAGTTTTCCTTTTTCTTTCATAGAATTTAAAGAAAAAATTAATTCGTTTCATAATTTTTCATTATCACCAATCACCATCAATAGAAATTAGAAGAGAATTATTTTTTGTTAAATAATGAAATGAAGATTAAATTTTATAGAGAGAGGAATATGAAATATTTAGGAATATAACTATTTGTTTCTGATTATTATTAATAATAATTTTTAATGAAAACCGAAGAAGCATTGGCTTGCTTTTAAAAATGACGTCTACTCTTGAAAATAAAATGTGTAATTTATTATGTACATATTGAAAGGGAGTAAAAATCTAAGCAAGTTAATTTTTCTCTATTGCTTTCTTTTCTCATACTAAAATTAATATCTTCTGTTAAAATTTTTTTTCCTTAACAAAACAAAAAATAATAATAATAAAAATAAATTAAATGTTATGCTTTATTTTGAAATGAACAGAAATATATTATAATATAATTATAATTCACTTATGATTATTGTAATTTTATACAAATAAATGAATTTTAAATATAAACAAAAACTAAAAATAGCTCTTCTCTCTCTCATTCTGACTTTCAATTTGACAAAAAATACATTCATCAACTGAAAAAAATATAGAAAAATATCTAAAAGAGGAGTTTTCGCAAAAATTTATTTAAATTATATAACAAAATTATTATTTTATTTACACTAGAAGACAAATTTTGATACACAAATGTATTTAAAACTAAATGATTTTAGGCCTTTGCTACTTAAAATGGAATTGAAATTTATTTTAAATTAAATAAGTATCGTTTCGATATTTGATGCCTTTTATTTTGCAAATTCTTAGAAGTCTTATTTTAAAACATCTGAAGAAATTCATTAAGAAAAATTTTATGCTGTTTTACTTAGTCGCTTGGCTTTCGAAATTAATAACGATATCTAACTTTTCGAGTATATTTGTAGACAATATGTTTGATAGAGAAATCATGAATTTATTAATTTGTAAAACTTAAATAAAAAATATTTTAAACTCTTTGAGATTTTTTAAGATCACCTCAAATAATATTTCTTTTTAAAGACTTTAAACATTAATATACGTTTTTTTTTTTAACAAATAGTGGCCTAAATTACACGAAGTTTAAAATTAAGTTTTGAAATCTATATAAAGATGCACTGCCAAGCATTTACTTCTTGAATCGTTTATAAACATGAATATATCTTTATTGAATGTACTTTCAAAAGTTTAAATAAATTTGAAGTTGAAATTTTGTGTATCAACATTACTTCAAGACATTTGCTCTGTATCGATGTATTGGACAAAAGTGCTATTGCTTCATTAAATTCGTAATAAATATTCGAACATACTATATTTCGTAACGAATTAAGTATAACATTAACAGATTTCCAGACTTTAGTTAGAATTAGTTTAAACAATATTAAATTTAAAAGGAAAATTCTGACTAAAAATCTGCTATATGAAGAGAGCAATCCTTTAATTTTTGAATTAAAAGAAAATTATATATATATATATATATATATATATATATATATATTATTTTTTATTTTTTTGTAAATATGATTTAAATTGCATAAATATTTAAGTGTATAATCACATACTAAATATAAAAATCAAAATAAACAAAAAAGAAAAACAAGAAACCGTAATGTAAGAAAAATTAAAATGTAAGTTGGTGTATAATATATATATATATATATATATATATATATATATATATATATATATATATATATATATATATATATATATAATACACAATTTGAAAAAAAGAAAACTTTAATAGTGACTAAATTAACCAGAGGTTTTAAATTAAGTTCTCTTTCATTTAATATACGACAGAAGACTATTTTTAAATTAATATAAATTGAAACATTTTGTGTTGATTTCTCAGTAACTCTAGAAGTTTTAATTGATCGGTGAACTTAATACAATTATAAAATGAAAATGTTCGAACTTTAATCAATTTTAATATAGCAAATTTTTTGCTTCAAATCGGATACCAATTAAATTTCCTAGCAACTTGGCATATTGTAAATGTAAAAAAGAATTATAAATTTGTCTATAATATTCGCATGTCTTTAAAAGAAATTTTTCCACATGGATTTTAATTTCAAATTATTTTTTCTTTGTGGTAGATAAGTGATTGTAGATAAAGAAAGTAAAATGTTTAGAAAAGAACATCATTTTATTCATTAATATTTAAATAATTTTCATAAACTCGAAATCCCTTGTATAAACAAAATTTTATAAATTGTGAATATATTTTATAAAGACTCAAATTTTTAACATGTGTTTACTTAAAGGTCTATTCTATTAGAAAGGCACTCTTAGAAGAAACATGTAATATATGTTATTATTTCAAAATATTTGTTTTATTTATTTATTTTGAATAATATACCGTAACCTAGCCTTTTGGCAATAATCGGTCACAAATTTCTACTTAACATATAAATTTACATAACACATTTTAAATAAAAATATAAAATTGATATAAAGAAAAAAAGTACATGAAAAAGCTTATCAAATATATTAAAAATATTCAACAGTTAAATTGCACAAGTCAATCCAACAAAGCCTCCTTAAATAAAATAAAAAAATAAATGTTAGAAAACAGAAGTCATCCACGTAATTATATGAGCAAAAAAAAAACAACAAATTGTTACCCAGAAACCACTCGGTTCATTGTGATCCCTTTAAAATGTCAGAAGAAAGTATTTTAAAATACTTTTTTTTTTTAACTAAAAGTCAAATGTTTAAATAGTCCTTTATAAAAATTCTAAAAAAAAAAAAATTAATTCAGAGCTCAGCCAAAATTGAAAATATAGATTTTTAAAAACCTCTAAACCTGAAATCTTAATATAAAACGAAAATTCGTTATGACAATTTGTATTGAAAATAACAAATTAAGTTTAATTTATTTGTTGTTTTCAATATAAAATTTCGAAATGAATTTTCGTTTCGTTTTACAAAATCAGGCCATAGATTTAATTATTTCCTTAATCTAATGTATAATATTTAAAACGAAACTATAACTAAATTATTGAGGCCTTATTCATAATAAAATTTTAAATTATTAAAGTTGTATATAACAAATTTTCTACAAAAATTTTGTTTTATAAACCTTTGATAAGTTGAGAATTTTATTATGAATACTGCCTTTAATAAATTTTTCTCCTCTGCAGCATTAGCAATTAAGTCATTATTAAGTTTTCTTAAGAAAAAATTTTTGTGGACTTAAAAAGAAACTAAATTTAACTGTTTAACAAAAGTAATTTTATTAAAAGAAAAACACAAAAAACAAGTAATATAAAAAAACTAAATGTATGCAATATTTGCAAAGTAAAAAACAAAATTTTAGCAATGCAACAACTCACAAATTTACTATAAAAAAAATTACAAAAAAGAAGCAAAAGATAAGAAATAAAAAATGAAAATGAATTTCAAAAAATACAAAAACAAAAAACAGCATAAGTAAAACAAAACAAAAAAACTATATTATAGTTAGCGTAAAATAAACAAAATTAAAATATATTTCTAATTTCTTTACATAAAAAGCTTATATATTTAATTATAACAAACAAAATATAATAAAAAAAAATATTTCATCATAGACTTAAAACATAAAAACTAATTATTTGAAATTTTTCTTAAGAAAAATTTTTAATATGTTAACATAGTTTGCTTTAACTTTAATTCTTAAAAAAAAAACTAAAAATTATAATTACTATTTGCATATTTACCAATAATTTTTTATCACTTGCCCAATTCACAACATCTGTTGTATCGTTGTATACTAATTTTTGAAAACAAAATCAAATTAATTTAAAAAGTTTTACCGCATACATTGATACAACGGAGGTTTTGAATTGGGCAACTATTATTTGTTTCCTTTGTATAATTTGTTATATTTAGAAATGAACTCATTAATTTTTTAAGTTAATAAATGTTTTCTTTTTAATTTGTTAATTTAAGGAAACCTATCAACTCCCACAAGTTTTATTCACGAAAAATAAAACAATTCATAAATATGTAGTTATTATATCCTATGAAATAACAAAAAAATATATTTAAGTTTTTAATTTAAAACTAGGTTTTTTCAATTTTCTAAACTATTGTTATCTTTTTTTCTGTCTTAAAAACTTTAAAACCCTTCCTCTATAATCCCAATTCCTGCTGGCTAGCATTTAAAATAAATTGAATAATTTTTATTATTATTAATTATTAAATAGTATATTTATTTTTATTTTTCATCATATTTTTTTAGAGTTTTATATATTATTATTCATTGACAATTAGTAATTAATAACAAACAAAAGAATTATATTAATTTCTCCTTTTTAAAATCTTAGTTATAAATATTTAATATTAAAAAAAGAAAAGAAATTAATTAAATTAAAATTAAGAAATAAAAATAAAGGAATAAGAAAATTTATCTGAAAATACCATTTATATAATAAAAACAAAAATAAACATTAATAAATAATACTTAAACTAAAAACAAAGAAAACACTGTAAAATATTAATATTAATTTAATAATAAATCGTGAGAATAAATTTAATACCTAAATATATAATTCTATATATAAAAATAATAAAAAACAAATTCTTATGTATTTTAATTGAACATTTTTTGGTGTCTATTTTATTCGTTCCTTTAATTATATAAATATTTATGCTTTTGACTAAAAATATTCAAACATTCTTAATTCAGTATGTTAAACATATAAATATTGAATATTCACATGAATATCGAATATTCACAATAAATGCTTAAAGAATTGCAACACAGATACAGTATTGCTATTATGCTATTCAACGAAAAAAAAAAAAGAAAAAAAAATTGAACGAAGTCTTCAGTTATCGAGTTATTTCGTAATTTCCGATCTTATGTGTAAATAAAAATTGTTACATATTATTAAGAATATGAGGAATATTATACAATTTTTGAGAAATTGTTTTTTTTTTACTGTTGACGTCTACCAGAAAAAAACTCTGTTAAAATTTTGTTCCACAAGAAAATTAATTCTTTAAAACTTGGAGTATAACAAAACGTACTCTTTTATTTTGTTCGTTTCAAAACATTCTTTTATCAAAATATCTTTATTAGTCGGAGTTCACACACAGCAATTTTCTTGCTACAATTCTGAGTTGAATTACTAGTCAAAATTATAGTTATTTTTAATAAATTTTAATAATTTTGAAATGTTGAGAGAGCATATAATGAAAAGGTTCAGATCGGAAAAAAAGTAAAAAACTTGTTCACTAAATAAATGAAAAAATTGATAAAATTGTGTTCTATATTTTGAAAAAACTGGGCAAAGATTTGTGAAATTTAGAATTTTTATTATTGCGAATTACTTGCTAACTTTTGAGAAAACATCTTAAATGGAGATAAAGTATAGCTTTGGTATAGGCCACTAAAAATTTCCTTTCCGTAGTATTTGTTGTTTTAGTTTTTTAACCCTCTTGAAAAATCGAACATAGAAATAACTCGGTAATCCCGATAAATGATTGGAGATCCCAATCCTGATTATCAGAAATTTTCGGATTATCGAGGTTTTTCCTGTAATTTGTTATTACAAAACTGAACGAATAAGTTGTTTAGAATATGTAACAATAAAAGCCAAAATATTAAAATTCGATAGAGGGAAGCGAATTTTTTTTTAATATTTTATTGTTAACAAAATCTTTGTTTGTTAAGATATCCTAATGAAATTTTCGGTGATTTTTGACTTTATCATTTCAAAAGGTAAAGTGCAGAAAAGAAAAAGATATCGACTTCAAATTTCTTTTCTTTTATAGATTCATCCGATTTTGTAAATATATTTGGCTATGTATTTAAAAAACTAGTCTTAGATTTTGAAAAATTGAGATAGTGGAAATTTAAAATGCAAATAAATTGAAACCAATAAGGGATAAATGCAAATAACTTGAAAACTGTAAGGGATAATTAAAGGATATTAACATACATATATAAATGCAAGCATATTCATAGGCCTTAACGAGAGCTTTAAGAAGATATAAAAACATTTGAAATCGGTTAAGAAGCAACAATTTGGGAAGCAGTTAAAAATTTTCTATATCAGAGGTACTCTTTTTTGAGCCCCAATAGCTCCGATCCTGAGGGATCTGAAGGGTCCCCTTCCAAACTTAAAATTGTACGCTCCTCCGCTACGGTTATGTCAAATTTTATGTAAATCCAACCAGTCGATTAGAAGTTACAGATTTCCAAAAAATTTCGATTCTGCTCCACTGTGCCGTGTAATGTCTAAGACAACAATGTCCAGTAAATGACATCAATATATTACTCATGTCAATCGATATAAATCAACACAACCTACAGATAGCTGACCATTGATTAGAAAATTCCAATTCAATTAAAAGTCCAGTCGTGACTATCCGACATGGTAAAAAATCATATGCCATTTGGCCTCCTTCTTAATTAAGAAATTAAGAGGCTTAAAATTATCCACTCAAATGGTTTTGAAAATTTTCAGTGAATATTTACAACACATTTGCCTAAATTTTAATCGCTTTAAACTATGAGTTCGTAGTCGTAATTAAATCGAATTCAGTTTTTTATTTTAATAATTTCAAGATAGTTTACATAATATAGTAATCCATCTTAAATTTAAAAAATGTTGACCCTTGGTTACCAATTTAGATAAAAATTGGTACATGTGTAGAGGAGTATACAGAGGCATGTAAAATGAATTTTTATAATTTTTATTTTGAGAACTATGGGAACTATATAGCTTTGAAAGTGATTAACATGGTTTACGTGGTAGCCCGTAACCTTTCGGGCAATCAATTAGACTCGTTAGAATCCGTTTTGTTGAAACCACACTATTCGCCAGGTGAATGAGTTGTATTGAGTCTGTAATGAGATAGAAGTGTAGGGAAGAACAATGAGAACATAAATTAATTAGATCCAGCCTGTAGCATTGAGATATTTAATGATGTCACTAAGTCAGTGGATTTGTTAAAACTTGTATCTTAAGATGTCATACAAAAATTTTGAAAATATCTTTATTAACATATTTTTTGTAAGAATTTTCTTTAGTAACGTTTATCTAAAAAAGTCCATCTTTAATTTTCTTTTTTATTTTTTTTGGTAGGAAGCCTTATCGGTATACTTGCTACAGAGAAAATTTCAGAGAGTTCAAAATGTTTAAATTTAAAATGGAATTACTCAATATTAAAATATTGTTTTATTAATTAATTTGTTTTTAAGTTATTTTTATATACATATATGTATTTATATGTTTTTTTCAATTACTTTTATCATTAAATAAACTATATTAATAAAAATAGTATAAAAAGTATAAAAACTATATATATATATATATATATATATATATATATATATATATATATATATATATATATATGTATATATATATATATATAAAAGGGTATAAAAACTGTAGTGTAAATATTTCAAAAAAAATAAAAATAATAATAATTGTGTAAATTTATATACAAAGAAGATAAAATAAAAAATTTTAAATGGCATAATTACTAATTTATAACCGTGATAACAATTATAAAATAAAGGAATAACTAAAATTAAAAATTAGCGTAAAATATTAAAAATAAGCAAAACTTACATACATACAGAACGTAGTTACAAATTTATTAAATAAAAATTAATAATTTTTTTTTTAATTTTTCTTAAATGAATTTGTGAAAAGTCCATGAAATTTCATTTAAATAAAACTAATTTAGATATTTATAATAAAAAATAAAGAAACAACTAAGTAATAAATATTTTGTATTTATTTATTAAGTCGGTATTAACTATAAAATTAGGTGGTATATAAATTAAATATCTTTTTTTCAATTTTTAAGGCTTCTCTTATGTGTAAAAAACTGAAGCAGAAAAAAATAATATTTAATAATAATTTTTATGTATGATTAAAATAAAACTAATAGAAGAACCGATAAGAAACAGAGCAAACAATTAGAATATTTATGTAAAATTAAAAAATACCATTAATCTTCAATGGAAATAAATAAAACTTTGAGAAATAAAGAAAAAAAATTAAAAAATAATAAATGGAATTGACAGTTGTTTTGCAAAATATGTGGAGTACTTTAGGAGTTATTTAATGTAAAAAGTCTATGACAACAGAAATTAAAAATAATATAAATTTGAAAAAGTATATTCAAGAAATGGTACAATATGATAAAGGGAATCTAGCAATTATTTTGTATCAGATGATGACAATCTTAATTTTATAATATTGAATCAATATTTTTGAATTTTAAAAATTAATTGCAGATTCTTTTAACAATTATGTACGTATTTTTAATTAAAAACAATAATTATAGCTATAAAATAAAAAATCAAATGAAATTCTATGGACTATAAAAACACATTGTGTGAAATTTTAGTGAAATGCGTTTATATGTGGAAAATTTGGCTTTTTGTAGTTTTTTGAAAAATGCTTTTACTTTTTTTTTGTAACGGAATTTTAAAAAATTGTAATCTTACACGTAATTATCTATCAAACAAAATATAAAAATTAAAAATCGGTTAGAAAATTCTTAAGTTATTACGAATTTCCCAGACCGTGTTTTCGACCACTTGTGTAAGCAAAAATAAGTAAGTTTTCGTTATGTTTCACTAAGAAATTTAATATATTTCAAATTTTGTCCGTTGACAACATTTTTAAAAGTTTGAAATTGGAGTTTTGAAACAGCCTTAAAAAATCAAAATTTTGTAATCAAACATGGAAAGGGATTTGAATTTAATCAAAAATAGCATTCTATTTAAACATTTCTCAAAAAATTAAAAATTTGTTTGTACACTCTTTACATGTGGTCGAAAATTTGTTAATGGTTTGGGGAATTCATAATATCTTTAAAATGTTTGAACCGAATTTTTACTTTTTAGATCTTGTTTGATAGATAATTTGTGCTAAATTTTGCACAAAACTGGAAAAAAAGCCAAATTTTCCCCATATAAACGCACACTGCAAACTTCAGGTCCCATGTGGCATGGGTTAACGCTATCCGATTTCACTAATATTTCACATAATATCTTTTTATAGCCGAAAGAACGTTTCTAGGTGGAGTTCGGTCATAATTCAAAAGTCGCGTAAATTTTGGTAATTTTAAATAGCAAATTTCTCAGAAGCATTTACAATTTAAATACGTATCACATATGTACACACGTAAGTAGTCTGGGTCATACGGAAAGATTTCAACAGAGAGATTTATAATTTAAGGGTTCGCAAATTATTTGATAGAAATTGCAAACCTAATAAACTAATTTATAGTGCGTTATACACATTTTAAAATCTAGATTAATATAAAAAGTATAGTATAAAAAATCATACTGAATTTCAAATAATAAACAAGCAACTAAATTTAAATTTCTTTCTTTATATTTCCATTAAAATTATCACTCCTAAAAGATTGCTCCTGCAAACTGCACCTAATATTTCTTGTACATGTAAAACAAACTGTTAAATCATTTAATGTTAAACGTAGTGATCCATATGTATGTACATTAGTGTCATAACTTTTTTTTGAAAAAAAAAAAATTACAGGGTTTCACATTATGAACAGTACTGTAGTGATATCAGAAAAAAGTTTTTTAATACTACATATATTTTTTAATTTGTTGATTAGTATTACCTCTAAAATCAAAAGATTAAGTCAGATTTATCATATATTATGTTTTTGAATTATTAAAAAAAGCTTCAAATTTGCCTCTAAATCGTGGAATACAATGGAAAGTATTTGAAATCTAAGACCATTTGGCAAAAATATTCTCAAATATAGTATACGATGTTATGAATTAAGAATTTTAATTTCATTAAAATAAAATTTACACAAAAAAATACGTAACATTTTCGCATTAATTAACGTCACTTTTTATAGTAAGTAAATATTTATGTTGAATACATTATATATGAGCTAGCTGCAAAAAAAAAAAAAAACAACCATTTATTGTACTAATTAATCCAATACATCAAGATTTCAACAATTCCTAATTTGAAAACTTCAATGTGTTTGGTACGGAAACATTTTTAACGTTCGGAAAAACGTAATATAGCATTTCTTAATATTTTTCCATGGCCTACATGACTACGTCATATAAATTTGTAAAGTTATACTAATTATATGCATTAATAATTCCATATAATAAGTTTTAAAATAAAATAAGAAAATGTATTTTCCAAGAACAATACAAACATCTACATCTACCAAATCTAACAAATATGCAATATGACGATAGTGAAATAATGTGAATTATAAAACCAACTAAAAACTAAAGCAGAAATGAAACCTCACGTATATCTAAGATTCTGCAATATTTATCGAGAATAACTCAACACAAATGGACAACTGAATCCACATTACTATCTCGAGGCAAATATATCCCTATTACACGCGGTCCTCACCTAAAACAAAATATTTAACATTAACAATAACATCATGTCAATATGTAGCAAATGTAGGGCATTCAACTTGATGTTAATGTAAATTTTTGATGTTTAAACAAGGTTATTAAATAAAGCAAGTGGTAAAAAACGATATTTAAATATTAAGCCCTTCACACAATGCTTTTTACTAACCCACACAAAGAAATTATCACATGTACCTGGAAGAAAGCAAAGAGAAAACAAGAAATTAACATATAGTGGCCAGGGCTGTCAGATGTGGCGATTTTTCGCCAAACGTGGCGATTTTTAATTGCTTTTGGCGACTGAATTTTCTGTTTGGCGACATGGCGATTTTTTTGGCGATATATAACATGATGGCGATTAAATTTTCTTACTAGAAATCGACTATTTTATATCTAGCAAAATAAAGAACCTTAATTTGTAAATAGCTTCAACTTAGTTTACGAAATTTTATCAAAAATAATATTTTACAATAATTATATATTAAATGTTTGATAATTTCTTTTCCATCGTTCATGAATAAATTAATTCTTTGAAAAAATTTATAAGTTTAATAGGACCAATGTTGTTATATAATGTTAGAAGTATTCTTTTAAAAAATATAATAAGGTCCAACAAATTTTAAAAGTAGATGACCTAAAAAGGGGCTATATGTCAGAAAAGTGTATTTTAAGTTGTATTTTTTTTTACTCAATTACACTGTGTTTATCTCTAAAATATATTTAAAATTTAAAATTGGGGGGTTAATTTTTGAATTTAAACAGTATAAACAATTAAGATTTAACAAATAAGATTTAAACGCCAATAAACAAAACTTTAAACTGGCAAAAAATATTACTATAGTTCTGTAGGCAAACTGACTAGTGTTACCAAGGATTAATTTTTCAAACCAAAATGTTAAATATACATAAATAATATTCCTTTTATTTATAATTTTCAATTAATTCGCTACTTTAATAATAAAGTTTAAACCCGAATATCGCGAATACGAGCGCTAACTTCGAAAAATGGCTGTCACCATTGAATTCAGCGTACTCAAATTAGGGTGCCCAATTTGTTAAAATTTGCAATTAGCACAGTGTTATTATTAGATATTGCAATTATCGTTGGCTTTATTAAAGCTGGATTTACATTTATAAATTATACGAAATTTTAAGTACTAAACATTGTACGACACTTAACACTTTAGTTAATTTTTTAGTATTTTAATTTGGCGATTTTTGGCGGTTTCTGATTAACAATTTGGCGACAGAGGCTCAAAAAAATCTGACAACCCTGACAGTGGCCAAAAAACTATTCGACATAAGCGATGCTAAATTATTTATTTATTATTTTTTTAAATAATAAATTTTTTTTCAGAATTTTTAAATAATAAAAAAAATGGTTTAAAATTTATTAGATTCAATTCTGCATAAATTTTAAAGAATTCGACATCATACTTTATTCTTCGAAAAATCACAAAAATCACACGTAACTTTTTATTTTCTCTTTATAACCTCTTTTAAGCATTTTGATATAGATTTGACAAGGATTTTGTTATATTCAGGATCAATTTTGTTGCACTTACAATTTCAATTTAATTCCATTTTTATTCGTGAAATTCAGACATATCTATTTTTTTAATAAAAACTCCGCAAATGTTCATTTAGATTGATATCTAGTGATTATAATGGGTTTTTTATTATTTACGTGCAGTTATAGAGAAAGCTAAGCTTTATATTTGTGGCAGAATGCTTTAGGTCATCATCCTGGTAAACATAAATCGGTTAGAAATTCCTAATTTCATCAGTATATCTCCTAAACTAAAGTTCAGAAAAAAATAATTTTTTGCGCAACCAAATTTCAAAGTGTTATCTTTAGTTTCCTGAAGAAATAAAAAATATACATATTTTGTTATACTAAAATTATGCATTTATTTAAAGACATGTATTTCTGTGGTACTTTTTCGTGTGTCATTTGAATAAAACTAAGCAAACTGTAATTTATTTTTAAATTTTAGGTTATAAAAATGAAAGTTATTTTCTTATAGCATTCAATTAGTAATGAGTACTGCCAAATAACCTCAAAAATGCGATTTGGCATTTTCCAATGGATTCAGGTCTGGTGAATATGGGGGCCAATCCAAAAGTTGAACACCTCATATAACGATTACATTTTCACAGAAATACTAAACAGAAAACTTAAATCTGGCAACACTTATATAATTGTAGAAGATTGCACATGAATCACCCTGTTATTCAATGTATGTGAAAACTGTCAAAATTAATAATATTGTTACACATATACACGTTTGATGGATTTTTTGTTGAATTCTGCAGAGCGGAGGAATTTTGGCTGAACTTCCAAAGGTTATTTTATTTAGAAAAATTTACCATAAACAAATAAATTCACTTACATACAGTATTAAATTTTTGTTTTATATTCTAAAACTTTAGTAAAGGATAAATATACGAAATGGGAGCAGCACATTCATCAGAACCCCGTTCCGTTTCCATGGATAATCCTACACCGGCTGGCGTTATTGATATATCGGAAGATGTAGTGAATCGTTTGAAGCAAGGCATTACCAAACAAGGTATGTAGTCAATGAAGCATTAAATAAGATTTAATTATGAAGTGAATAAAAACAATACAAATTTGTTTTTATAAATAAAAATGTTTAAACAAATATCAAAATTTGACTTATTTTGATTATGCAACCAAATTGATAAAATGCAAAAATTATTTATTTGTAAAAATTATTAACGAAAATTCGTTATACCATATAAACAAAAAATATAATATTATAGCATCATAAAATATTGTAAATAACTAACCCCTTTAAATCTCCTTAGTTATAATTACATATCTTTTATAATTGTTTTGTTATTCTTTTCAGCTAAAGAAAATGCTAAATCCGAAGCCCCCTCATCCAAAAAAGAAACTCCACCAAAAGCAGTATCTGCTGCCGCTGCACCTGCTGCCCCAGTTAGACAGCCTACAATTGTTTATCAAAATCCACCCCCAGTAGCTTATTCTGCTCCAAGTGGTCACACACTCAGCGCCATTGATGTTCATCGTCAAAAAGAAATTGAACTACAACAGAACGACGCCATGTGGCGTCAACGTATGGCACAATTGGAACAGACTCTTAAGAAGACCAATTCCATTATGGAAACTGAATATTCCTCGGCGGTAGAAGATGTACGCAAACGTTTTGCCACAGCTTCACCCATCCATCAACTGCCACCTTGTCAGGATCTTAAAGCACAAGTTATTGCCTGCTACCGTGCTCATCCTGGTGAGACTTTGAAATGTGCCGAAGAAGTAGCTGCTTTCCGTAACTGTGTTAATTTGAATCGCATTAAGAAGCTAGATGTTGCCGATGCACCCCAAGATAAAATGGCTGCCGCAAAACCAGCAAAAGCTGCATAACCATTTACAAAAGTTTCCTAAAGATTTTACAAATATATGAAGTCTCAGCTATTATTCTAACTGGGCGATTCTTCAGAGTATTGGTGTCTCTTAATCTTCTTTCAGTAGAGTAAATAGTACCACCTTTATTTTTAGATTTTCTTTGTGGTAGTCTGTAGTTGTTTTCTGTATAATTTCGTCAAAATATTGATTTTATGCTACAACTGTATTTATGATGAAAATGTCGATAAAGATAAAAGTGAACGATGAAATTGTTGAAAGTGCAACTTTAAAAGTGATTCATAAAAAATATTCTAATTCAAACATACAATACGAAATTTTGCGTTTAATTTCAAACATAAGACCAAAATCAAAAGGTTTTTAGGGAAATATTGAGAAAAAAAAAAAAAAAAAAAAAAAAATAGATGTTTATATGTACAACATACATATTACATCTTACTAGTTTTTAAAAATGTTCAATCCTAATAAACCAATGATGTCGAAATGACGTCAACTAGGTGATAAAAATGATTACTAGGGGGCGGATTTTTATGCTTTTTTTTGAATATATGTGCCTAATAAATACACTTAAAGTTACAAAATATATTAAAAAAAATTTTAAAATACATACATATTTACTAAATAACAAGAAAAATTATTCTATATATATATATATATATATATATATATATATATAACATATAAACAAAAACCAGTCACGGTAAGCTAAATTACATTGCTTAGCTTTTTCATTTTTTAAAGTTAAAGATATAGCATACAACTAGAAGTTTATATGAGAGCCACCTTGAACTAAATTTTCAAAAAAAAATATTAATTTTTTTCAAAACACAAAAAGAAAATATACATGTGTTTTGTTGTTGCATGAATGACGGTTTTGACAATTGAATCAGGTTTTTTCTTCTCATAAATATCTGCTTATATTAATCTATGGTTAAAGCTGTTTAATGCTAGTTTTTTGTACTTGTTAAAATTTTTACTCTCGGATTATTTTTTTTAACTAATATTCGTTACATTGTGTTTAAAACAACGTTAGTTAGATAAGCTTTCATTTATATAAACAAACATATTTTTTCCAAATTTGGCAAACATAAATGATTATCGATTTTGGGTATGATGCTTCAATATGAAATATAATACAACTTGTTTTCATAATGTTCGTGTTATGCACTGGAATGCCCAAGGCATAACAACTGAGACTTCAGCTGTCCAGCTGGAATACGTTTTGCAGAAAAGGAAAATAGATATTCTCCTTTTAAATGAGACATTTTTGAAAACCTACCATAAATTTCAACTTGGTAGAGAGTTCTAATTGCAATCAAAGGTACTATTAAGGATATATTGTTAAAATTAAAACGAATACTGCTGATAGCATTTCAATTGAAGAAATTAACATCTTTTTTTCGGAGATCTGAATGTCCAATATACACTTTGCACTTGTGTGAAATAATTTGGCCGGTAAGGAGCTTTACAGCCAATACTTTAATCTACTAAGCATATTGGCATTGGCCAAAAAACTAATCCAGTCCAGTCGTCTACAGGAGACATTCTTTTGACAAAATCGTGTCTCTATTTTTCAGAACTGGAGACACATCCAAATGTTTTACAATCGGACCAAGTACCACATATTCAGTTCCCTTGTATTATCGAGCAATCTAGTCAGCAATTAGAAACTGTATGGAAAATAAAATTAGGAGTCAGAACATTGACCAACCTGCTACTTACTCAGGTAATCTAGATTTTTATTTCAGTAAATTAATACCCTTAGTTAAAGAAGCTTTTAAGAATAGGTATTTTTTTCGGTCGTAAGAATTCATGGCAACAAGTGATCTCTGATATTAGTAAAAAGTTAATCAGTGAAATAAATACAAACGTAAATTTCAAAGATGTAGGAATTTTAATTCTAAAAATCAATTGGAAGGAATTATGAAGCTATTAAATAGATTTATTGATTTCCACCTAAATAAAGATCGATTAACATTTATTGCAAATTTGCCTTCGGGTTCTAAAAAAATTTTATAAAGTAACAAAAGCACTCAAAGGAAACAAAATGTCCTTTACTGATCTTCATGTAAACGGTGAAGTTTTAAAAACTGGCGATGAAAAGACAAATTCAATATCACACGCTTTTGGGAAAATATTCGTTAATTTTCTTGAAACAAACAAAAGAAATCGTAAGAGCACTGGAGTTATTTTTCTTAATATCGAAAAAGCTTTCGATTAAATTTGCATGACGGCGTAATATTTAAGCTTAATATGTACCTTCAATTATCCAACGTACCTGCAAAAGATAATAAAGAGTTTTTTAGATCTACGCTCATTTGTTGTATTTTTTGATGACATGCTACAGTGGCTCCAAGCCAAACTCGGACATTATACCAAAATATTTTCAATGGCTTAAGAATCATTAATTTTATTATATTTTTTTAATATACAATTAGTTTCTTATTTGTATATATTTTCACATAAAAAAACGAAAAACAACTAAAAAATTGAATAATTGTACGAAAATTTTTAATTGAAACCGCTTTGAAGGTCAAAATGACTTGCACAAGCCAAACTCGGACAGTAACTTTTATGGGTTAATAACTAAAAAAAAAAAAACGGTAGTATTAATGCGACCAACTTCGCTGATATTATTAGTATTGTTACGAAATTGTACTTGAATTCGAATATAACGGTTTTAATGGCTGGTTTAAAGTAAAATAATGCTTCTCAACCTTTTTCAATGATTCTCAACCTTTCTATTTATGTTAACAGCAGTTAAAATATCTGTGGAAATTATTAACAGAGCTGTAAACATACAGCAGTGAATGAAAAGCTTTCACCATTGTTTGTAGGTATGGCAACACTAAATGTTTAAGCTGCTAACATTAACATCGAAAGCTCTAAAATTCGAATATACTAGTTTGTCCGTTAAGATCATTGTAGAAATAGAGCTTTCGAGAAGCATCTAGATTCTAATGCAGTGTATATAAATTGGCCATGAGAACACCATTAGAGTCAGTCTAATTCGAAGCATCGTTAAGTAAAGACAAATTAACTGGTTTATATTCTTGTACATTATTGAAGTGTGCTGTATAAAGTGTGTAATAGGGATTATTTAAACTGTTGTTGTTGTACATTTTAAATAAAATAAAGAGTTGTTATAACTTTTAAACTACTAAATTGCTTTTATTTGCAATCAAAAGTATCCGGTTTATTTAAAAGGAAATAAACCACAGTTTTTAAATGGTAAAAATGTAACAATATATTTAGGGGAAAACGGGGACAAACTAGCATCGGAGTTAGAAAGCTAATTATTGAGCATTAAAAAAAAAGGAAAAAGTGTTTCCGAATTTTCAAGAATTTTTGGCAGAAGTCATTCAACTGTACGTGACATAATAAAACGTGTCGGAGTCAATAAAGCGGAATAAAATATACCAAAACAGGCCCACAACAAAATATTTTCAGAAGGAGAAAATCAAAATAATCAAAATCAGGAACTATGCTTGAATAACTTGAAACCGGCAGTAATGCAAGGAGGTTGTTCAGTGCTGGTGTGGGGCTAATTTTTTGCAGCAGGACCAAGAACATTTTTTATCGACACAATCATGGATCAAAATGTTTATTTAGAAATTTTAAGAGAAAACTTGCCGAAAAGTGTGGATAAGCTTGTTTTGGATAACGGTTGGTACTTTTAAGAAGATAATGATCCTGAAAATAAGTCCCAAGTTATGGACACACCAACCCAGAGCCCTGACTTAACTCCAATTAAAATGTTGTGGGATTATCTCAATAAAAAATGTTCAGCAAGACATGGTTTCCAACAAATCTGAGGGGAGTTTTTATCCCACTGCAGGATAGTATCTAATATCTAGGAATTATCTTAGATAAAAAATTTTCATTTAAACAACACAAAATATATTTGTGATAAAGTCGTGCTCTTTACATTTTACTCAACAGAAGATCTGAACTTAGTTTAAAAAACAATATCCTTGTTTACAAAATGTGTATTCGGCCAATTTTGACATATGGGTGCTAAGTTCGGTTTTATAATCTGACTCTGTCATTCATAAATAAACATTTATTTCTTTTTTAGAAATTTTAAAACTTTTATTAAACAAAACTTATATTTAAAAAATTTAAATATTGATTTTAAATATTTTTAAAATACAAAGTATATTTTGTAAAGTAAAATTAAGAACTTTAAAAAACTGAAATGTTAATTTTAAATATTTTTAAAATACAAAGCTTTACCTCCCCCCGCCAGTGAAAGGAATCTGAACTAGCTTTCGGTTACTGGAACTGAGCCTCCTGCCTGAAAGGGTAATAATTCGTCCCAAAGGCACATTACTCCCGCCAGAAGGGACTTTCTAAGACTACGCACCGCCGAAAGATTTCCCTCAACTAGGCCCAATCACTGCTGGCCGAATTGCAGCGTAACCCTCCCGGGACCGAGCGTCCAAAGACCTACTATCCGATGAACAGGTCATGTAGTGAAGTTGCCAAAGACCATCTTATACGAGCTGTCATCGATAGGAGTGATCCAGATTGCGCTATATCCCATACAAACTGGGATATAGTGCGTAAGAAGCTGATGGGAGTCTTCTAGAAGGTACTGAAAGAGAACCCCGGACCCACCCCCCAGTGTATTGATGCGGGATGGTACTGCAACCGTGTCAAGTTAATGGCCTGCTTAAACGAGCGATCGGCACTGCTTCTGAAGCAGGCGATCGCTTTTTTGGGAAGGTGCTAGACTGGACGTGGTTTCCATTGAAGAGATCCCACTTCGGCCTAGGGCCTTGGCCGAGTACCTCCAAATCTCCCCCAAATAGGAGAATATATTGGAACTTGTTCAAGGTGAGCAAAATTTCCGAATCCGGAGCATCGAGGAAGGTTGTGATCGTTATGAACAAGGAGTCACTGCCATCCCTTCGTGAGAAAAGTGGGAAGATCTACTATGGTTTTGAGTCTATCTTCCTACAGATCTACCTAGGGGATGACAGAGACAGTTCGGTTCAGATCGATGATGATCAAACTCCGGAAGTAATGTCTTGTGAGGAGACCACTAGTTCTCTTGCTCAAGAGGACACTCACTCAAACTCTGAGTTTGTGGGTGAAATTTTTGAGCGAAGTAGTTGACAGGAACGCCCTCTTGGACTCCGACCAAGATGACGTCAACATCACATTATTTTCATTAAAAATTTTTAACTGACTCATGAAACGCACGGATGATACACACTTTCAAATTGTACAATATTAATTAAAAACTTTCGTTTGCTCCACTCAACGCTGTGATTCAAAACTCCAACAATTTACAATATATCGGCCAGTAATGTTTTCGGTTTCTCATCCATGCTTATCCATATAAATTTGCTTTCTAAAAACGATTTTATTTCATTTGTGTACATCTTAAAGAAATTTAATCAAATCCGATTAGATAGCTTCTTTAGAGGAATGTCTGTACAATAAAGGCTATACATAAATCCAAGTTGAAATTATTTGTTTGCGAATTTATGGTTAACAATGAAAGTTGAAAATTGCTAGAACACCTGCTATGAGCGTTGTACCTCAAAATGAAGAATAAAAAAATTTTAACAAAAAAGTTAAAAAAGTAAAATAATTAAAAAATATGCATTTTGACTAAATATGCTAAAAAAGCATTAACAAATCGATGCCGTACATAAGAAAAAAACATTCATTTGCATTAATATCCCCTTTTAGTAATAAGAAACTTTTTGTTATATTTCTCATAATACATTGCCTTCTGCTTTATTACAACCTAAAAATGAAACTTGTATAGAACCACACAAGATAATGAATTTTAAATAATATTCAAATCGTATACAGTGCAAGCTCGGTATTCGCGACTACCCATTATAGCGACGGCCCGGTTACCCGATGGCTTAATTACGAAAAACGACTTTCGCGACATTTATTTGTTTTTTTTTTTAAATTTGATTACAATGTTTATAATCAAAAATGGGGAAATCTCCGTCTTTTGGTATATTAACCTTTTTGGATGACATCTTTTCACGAATACTGACATAAGCAACTGAATTCAAGAAGAATTTCTTGTGGAAAGTAATGAGGAGCAAATGGAATTATCAAATACGGAATCGGAACATTTATACGATAGTGGTCATGAAGAAAACAAAATTAAAGTGGACGATTGTATAACATCGATAAAATGGGCTTTGGAAGATAATAAATAAATCTCCAATTTCTTTAAAAATATCTAAAATGTAAATATATCAATAAAAACAATTCGAATTTTAAAAATTACATAAAATTTTTGAATAAAATTTTGGGTTCTGTTATCGAGAAAATTCAGTTTTCGCGACAGGTCTGGTTTTTAATTAGTCGCGAAAATCGAGCTTGCACTGTATATAGTATTGTTACGAAATTGTACTTGAATTCAAATATAACGGTTTAACGGCCGGTTTAAATCTTTCTCAATGCTTCCAGACATTTCCGTTTATGTTAACAGCAGTTAACATAGCTGTAATTATTAACATAGTTCTAAACGTACAACATTGAATAAAAAGCTTTCACCATTGTTTTTAAATATGGCAACACTAAATGTTTAAGCTGCTAACATTAACATCAAAAGCTCTAGTTTGTTCGTTAAGAACATTGTAGAAAGAAATAGAGCTTTCAAGAAACATCTAGTAGGTAATACAGTGTATATAAATTGGCCGTGAGAACACCATTTAGTCAGTCTAATTGGAAGCGTCGTTAAGTAAAGACATATTAACTGCCTTGGCTGTATAATCTTGCACATTATTAAAGTGTGCTGTATAAAGCGTGTAATTTAAGTGTGTGTGTGTGTATTAAAACACAAAGAAGACTATTTTAAATTTACAAAAGAAGACTATTTTAAATTTATAAAAGAAGACTATTTTAAATTTTCAGTACAGCTAATTAAGATACGTTATCAAGGACAGAAAGTAATCATTATTCTTGAAATTAAAAAAAAAAAACGGATACAAGGAATGATCGGATAAAAGTGCTAAATAGAGAAATGTAATTCTCAGAAATCCGGTATGATTTTTGTTTTTTTATTTCTATTTAAAAAAAAAATCAATTATTATTTTTGTGTTTTTTCTTTTTGCTCAACTTTTAATGATTATTTTTGATTTTTATTTATTTATTTTCTTAAAAATAATGATTATGTTTGATTTTTATTATTTTAATGATTATTTTGTGATTTTTATTTTATTTTAATGCTTAAAAAATAAACCTATTTCAAATTCTTATTGAAAAATTCGATTTTTTGCTATAAATTCGATTTAACACCAAAACTGCAATTTTTTTCATCAAAAACATTTTGATTAGTAATAAAAATAAAATTTTTAAAATCAAAATTTTTACTAAAAATTAAAAATTTTTACTAAAAATCTAAATTTTTGCTAAAAATCTAAATTTTTACTAAAATCTGATTCTAAAATTTCGTTTTTGGTAAAAATTTCGACTTTAAAAAAAAATCATATTTTTTAGTAAAAAATCTAATTTTTAAAAGAAAATTAAGAATTTTATAAAAAATTTTAATTTTTGTAAAAATTTTTATTTTTGGAAAAAGATTGATTTTTAACAAAAGTTGATTTAAAAAAAAATTTTTGATTTTTAGAAAAAATTTAATACTAAAACAAAATAACTATCTATATTTCTTACAATAAAGTCGACAAATTAATATTTTATTTTTTTTTTTTCAATAAAAAAATTAGGGATTTCACATAAAAAAAATCTGTCATCATCAAAAATATATTTATTAAGTAAAAAAAAATAAATAAATTTCAGATTATATGGAAACTATACATAATGGGGTGATCGACTCTTCGAATTTTTAGAAAACCCGGCTTTCGAATAGTTCGAATAGTTGGAATTTTGAAAAAAACATTTACTGTTTTGAAATTTCGAAAAGATTGGTTAACCGATTTTTTCAGAAGTAAACATGTTCATCAAAAGACTATATTTCTCTGAAAAACTCAACAAACAAATCTTATAAGTTAAAATTTATTAAATATAATTATTTTAAGAAAAAAAAATTTAATTAAAGTTTTGTGTATTAAATGACCCTAATGAAATATAGAAAAATCACCCAAATAAAAAATTAGCCAAAAGAAATGAAAAATTGACCAAAAATAAAAATTTAAATTTTGACGGAAAAAGTAAAATAAATGTCCAAATATTTACGAAAAAACCCTCATCCATGTTCAATATGACACTTTCTGGTGTGAAAATTAATCCAACCCAATTTCTGAATAAGATCAGCCATATTCAGAATGAAAATAGTTTTAACTTTGGCCTGGGTAGAATTCTGATCTGGATTAAAACGGTTTTCTAGACAGCCGGTCTTTGGTCCGACGCAAAGTTTCTCAACTCTGACATATTTTAAACCCCGGATTCGTCTTTCCAATCCAACTTTTCTTAATAGGATGACTTTTTACTTTACCCAAAATATCAAAAATGCGTTATCAAAAACGAAAATTATGAAAAATTAGCTTTAAATTTTGGGTTATTTTTCATATGAAATATGACCCAAATTTTTGGGCATTTTTTTCTATATTTGCTTTGAGCAATTTTTGCTTTGGGTCATTTTGTTGACAGCCATTAAATCGCAAAAAAATGAGATTATTTATATTTAACAAAAATTTTCACCTATGACACTTCATTCTCCAAATCAAATATAACTTAATTAATTTTATGGGCTTACTTAATCAATTATTATAATTACTTTTTTATTCAACCTTCATTAACCATAGACATTTTTTATAAATATAATTTAAAAAAATCTTATAAAAGCAAAAAATCATGAAAAATGATTAATCAAAAAGGATTTATAATTGAAAAATGAAAAAAAGTAATTCAAAACATTAGGTCATTTTTCATATAAAATATGAAAATTTAAAAAAGTATTAAAAATGAATGAGAGCAAAAAAAGCTTTTAAATAAAAATATACTATTTTTCTGGCTTTCTCGGGCATTCAGTCTTTTCTGACATTTTTTAAAGTCCAATTTAGACTCTTTTTTGTCAGCTCCTGCAACATTGCTTATATTTCTCAATAAAAAATATTTTTTTTATGAAAACTAAATAAACGACGAAAACTTGTGTTCACTTATATTTTTTACCAACAACCGAGTGGACCAATCGAATGAAATGTACAAAAGATATTAATTTTACCTCATTGTGCAACATTGTTCATAGATCATTTTAATTTCAAGTTTATATTAAACTTATTTATCTAAGCGCTTAAGGAAACATCTTAATGTTGAGGTGCCAAATCTAATATGTGAACATTATTATTCTTAAGAAAAATATTGCAAAGTATAAAAAAGTACATATCATCACAGAAGTAAAAAACATTACGTGACAATTTTTAACTTTTTGCTTTAAAATGAAGTAAATAAGTAAAATTTTTCATTTTTCATTTTGTTTCGTTTATGAAGCTGATGACAAGATCTTTTGAATTTTTTAATATTGTCAAAACATTTTATCCTGTCAAAAATGCATAAAATATGTAAAATTTATAAATTCTAAAAGCGGAGGAAACTATAATAAATTACAAAGTAAATGAAATATGCATGCTTTTTCTTCAACCTGCTCACAAAACAAGAAAATATTAAAATTCATTTGATGTTTATAAAATTTGCCCTTGTAACATTTTTTTATAATTAATTAATTAGACTTTTAATAAATACTTCTATTCTCTTCTATACATGTTTAAAGTATGAAACGCATCAATCCATAAACATTAAGTTTAATTACAAATGTTGTTATAACACAATCCAGATGACCTTCGTGTAGGTTACAAAATCTAAATTAAAAGAGGATCTATACGTTTTATAATAGTAAACATAATCGGGACCATAATTCTGATTTGACCTACCTTTACAATATCGAGTAAAAAATAAAGCGTACATAGTTTTTTGACATTAATTAATTCATTGATGTATTCTTTA
Source organism: Protocalliphora azurea (assembly GCA_932274085.1). Taxonomy (NCBI): domain Eukaryota; kingdom Metazoa; phylum Arthropoda; class Insecta; order Diptera; family Calliphoridae; genus Protocalliphora; species Protocalliphora azurea. Next base: position 171,671,890 of record OW026519.1, read on the forward strand.
TATCTAACCACAAAAAAAATCTTTAAATGATATAAAAAAATAAAAAGTTGCAAATATTAATTATGTAACTATAAAATAAATTTTGACAAAAATGCATACTAAAAAATTTTAGAAGTTGTACTAACCTCAAACGCATGGTTATTTTTGAGTGCAACTTGATTCCGATATAAGCTATAATAACTCCTACAGATTGGTATACATTTTCGCCGATTTCAATTAGCGCCTTGGGTGTGCCTCTACGATTTACGAAATGTTAAAGACACCGCAATCTCAGGTCATGAATACTTTTCATACAATTTTTTGGTTGAAACAGATTTTTCGCTTAACTAAAACAGAATAGATGTACTTACTATAAATATAATTTTGCATAAAATGAAAAAAAATGCTAATATAATGTACGCAAAATTTTAGATCGATTTCAAAAAGTTATAACATTTTTGCAAAATGTAAAATCGAAAATTTTTTTGATCAAGTGATAATTTAGCTTCATTCAAATTACGCTGTTAGTGTGGCCCGCGAAAAAGGCACCTCTTAAAGCCATTCACGTTTTTTCTCCCCAAGTTTAGGCACCTCTATAGCGCTGCTATTGATGGCACATTAACGACATGTATTTCGAACGATTTGTAATTACAAGAGCAATAAATCGCCATTCCTTATTTACAATACTCGAAACGGTGCAATATAATTCAAAACTGCTCAACGAGATACTGATTGAACACAAGTTGGCCTATTTCTATGTGTTTACTTTAGAGGATGCTAAAATGCGCGATTACAGCAATCAAAAGAAAGAAAACCAAGTTAAAGCGCTATGTTCGGCTGTGCCTAATCTTTTATACCCTTCACCAACTTACCGACAAATAATAAAATTTACGCCTTAAAGTATTCTTTTACATTTTCCATTTATACACAAAGTTAAGATATCATAGTATGCGTTGCTACCTTAAAAAAAAAACAATACACTGATACTTTCTGATGACTACCAAATTTATATACATATAAAAAACAACACACTAAAAGTCATTGCAATGCTTTTTATATATGTTTGTTTGTGTATATTTTTAATAATATTTCAGATTTTTGCCTATAAATTGGTTGTTTATGGACTGATATGGTTAATTAAAAAAACCGAAATTTTAAAAAAATATTTACAACAGATTTGTGCAAAAACGAATTCCAAAGCTTACTAATGAACCGATTTTGTTCATTTCCGATAGCTTATATAGGAGCTTCTGGTGAATTCGGGTACCTTTAAAAGAAGAAAAGATAATTAATAAAAAATTTTATAATTAAATTATATTTCTATTACCAATTGCGCAAAAAACGCGACAAAACTAAATAACTTTTATTTTTTTAATAATACTTAGTACTTTTATAAAGTATCCTTTGTTGATTATTTACAAAATATTATTTTAATAAACTACAAAAACATTTAATACATTCATATTTAATATTACAGCCAAACTGTGCCTAAATTAAAATTTTACTGAAGTTCATGACTTTCTAATTGTGTTGTTTTCTTTTCATAAAAAACTGAAAATCTTCCTAACAGACGCCAGAAATATTAATGCGCAATAGTAATGTACTTTGTTTTTGTTAAATTCCAACTATTGTCATATTATCTTACAGAAGAGACTACAAAGTATAGACGTTAGTAATGTATTTTGTTTTTATAAATTTCGAACAATCTTCCGACAATCGCATAGAAGTCACTAAGAAGTGATATCTTGACGATTGGCAACAAATTTATCTTTCAAATGTGAAGGGTTTTTGTATAATCTGTGCCATTCTGTCATTCTGGTGGCATTTGAGTTTTGAGATAATGATTGAGATTATCTGACGAGTGTAATGAACCCTTCAGAGGATTTTTCGCTGATAGGCAAAATTTTGTTTTATGACCATCTAAACTTTTTCTTTTTTACACCAAAGTAGTCTCAGATAAATCGAAAAAAAATATATATAGTTCGAAGCTCAATTTTTTTCACAAAAGTAGTTAGAGGATATTTGATGTCAAATATTTATAAATGAGATAAGTTTTCATATTTTGTGACATATTTCATTAATGTGCCTTCATAACTAATGGAGTGAATTTTGAAAAACACTTTCGCCTTGAACATCGTCAAGTCTGCATTTAGAAAGTCGAGTTTTTTGGCTTTAACATTATATGGTTAGAGGCGCCCATCAAAATATTTTAATGCAAACTTTTTAAAGACTACTTGAAAATTTAGCAAAATTTTAAAATTTTATTTCAACATTTTTGGTTGACAAAAATATTTTAGAATTATATAAAGCTCGTTGGGTGACTTGTTCCACTTTATTTAAATAATAAGGGTACTCAATTAAATGCTTAAGTTTCCCATTTGTGTAATTGTGCATAATTACGCGACGTATTTTCAAATGTTGTTCAAAATTAAGGATAAGAAATCATTATAAGTAGTTGAAAATTTTTGTTAAAGTCAATGATACATGCAATGATTTTATAACAATTGACGTAACTCTAATTTTTTACATAGCATTTATTATTTTTAAATATAAACATCAAATAATATCGTAAAAATATCAGAGTAAAAATTCTAACAAGAGGTTTTTAGTTGGCAAGTTAGCTCCCCAAACCAAATCTAGGATATCAAAAAAATTACCAAATGCTAGAAAAGATAAAAAACCTGTCGTAGTTAAGTTAAAAAATAATAATCGTGTTTGTTACTAAAAAATATTTGAAAATATATGTTTAGTAAGGGTTTTCATGATTTAGAGTTCAGAAATGTTTAAATATTTAAAGATATCAACTCAGTTTCTTCGGAATTTAATAAAGAATCTTATAATTAACAAAATATATTAAAAAAATTTTTTATTATTTTAAGAATTTTGCAAAAAATTATTTTAAAAAAGTTGCATTTTTCGTGTAACTCGGCTAATAATGGTAATGCTGAGAGTCTTTTCACATGTGGTGATAGTCCATCACAAGATTTCTTAATGTGTACAATTTGAGATTTTTTTTTTAATTTTCAACTTTAAATCGCGATAGTTTATGAGTTCCCTCGCCAACGAATTTTAAACATTAAGGTATTGATTCTTGTTCATACAAAGCGATAAGCAAAAAATATAGCGAAACAAATTTTAATTAAGGATTTTTAACTGTCGCGAAGTAAAATTGGATGCACTAGTAATATTGTAAGATAACCATGAAAAAGTTATTCATTTTAAATTAAATATTTTTTATTATTTTATTTTCTTTTTTTTTATTCTTTATTATTTATTATTTTATTTTTATCATTACACTTAAATTATTTAAATAGATTTTCAAACATTATTTTTAATTTAAAAATTATAAACTTGGCCGAATTTTATTTAAATAGATATAAAAACAAAACAACTTTTTATTACTAACTAAAATTTATGAATAAAGTGCATTAAGCACACAGCCAAGAGTAAAAATACTGGAACGGTCACTGTCAGCGCTCCGCTTTTACAAGTATCATCGAATGTTTTTGCCGGACCCATGCAACCGGCATAACTCATAATAAACGCCAAATAGTTTTGCTCAAATACACCACGTACCAAACTAGAACCGGGTCCGTGAGCAAAAACAACGACATCTTCACCACCATGAGATTCTTCCTTTAGAGGAATAGTAGCCATGTGACGATAAGTGGGAGAGCTACGTTGCTCGTGAGTCAACTGAGTTAAGGGCCGCCAAATATCAGTTGATGAATTTGTATTATAGGTACCGTTCGATAAATGTTCGTAGAAGCCAGGACCATTAGCATACATAATGGTTTCGTAGGCCATGGGATCAGCTGCTTTGTTAGCCATTCCTAAAATATCGGCACCGCGCTTGGGATAACCGTTAAGAGTAACCGAATGTGAATGATCGGCTGTTACTAAAATAAGAGTTTCATCGGCATTGGTTTTCTCTACTGCGGCAGCAATAGCTTTGTCAAATTCATAGAGTTCATGCAAAGCTGCGTGAGCATAATTTTGATGATGGGCTTGATCGATGCGACCACCTTCAACAAGCAAAACAAATCCCTAGAATTGTAAAGTAATTGAAAATTAAAATTTTTGTTTAAATTATTATTTTATTTAGTTATATTTATTTACATTTGATTTGGAACCGCGTTCTAAAACCTCAATAGCAGCTTCAGTCATTTCTTTTAAGGAAGGTTCACCGGCCTCCTTGGCTATGGAGTAGGTGATATGATTGTTACGGAACAAACCCATAATGCTATTAACCTTTTTCAAATCAACTTTTTTCAGTTCCTTTATGCTTTTGACAAACACTCTGCTATCATTAATTGATTTACCATATTCTAACCACTTTTGAGCCAAATTAATACCATCACCGCGACCACAAATTTCTTCTGTATCACCTTCAAATTGTATCGTGCGAACTTCATTGGGATTCATGGCGCCAAGTGGCTTAAGACCTCCTCCCATTATAACATTAAACTTATTACCGGGACTTGTTTCAACCAGCTGTCTGGCAATATCAATATAATAAGGTTTCGATTCTTCAGGCACAAGTGTATCACATTCCCAATCACGACGATATATATTGGCATAAGTAGCAGCCGGTGTAGCGTGTGTTATACGAGTTGTTGTCACAATACCTGTACGTTTATTTTCAGCTTGAGCCCAGTCCATAATTGAAGTTAAACGTCCCTGTTTGCTATCGGTTTTGGATCGAGTTGTATCCATACCAATTGCTCCATAGTCCGTTTTACTACCAGTAAATATGGCAGTTGCTGTACCAGCAGAATCGGGCACTTGTTTATCAACATTGTAGGTCTATAATATAAAGGAGTTATTAGCAATTAATTTTACTATTTTAGTTATGTTTATTTCAATTTCATTTTATACCTTTGCCAAACCAGTGTAGGGGAATTCATCGAAGGCTAACGTTTCTTCTTCACCATTACCATGTTTTAAATATTGTCCTTTGTATATACGACCAGCTGTAATTGTAGTCAAGCCCATGCCATCACCCAAAAATACTATAATGTTTTTGGCTTTACGTTTAAAACCATTTTCCTGATTTTTTTTTGCATTCCTTACGACTTTACCCAATTGCTTGAAAGCTGAAGTGTACCAAAATTTAGCATCTAAAATTAGATAAAAATAGTAGGGATTAAAAATGTAAAAATCTCTTGAGAATAGAATATAGCTATTAAAAACTATATTCTATTTCAGATCACATTTTTAATGTTTTTATTTTAGATATTCTATCTAAAAATCGGTCATTTATAGTAGAATAAGTTTTTTGATTTTGTATAGACATTGATTAGTTAATTATATTTTTAATACAAACAACATTTCTGCTAATTAAATAAATTTTTAGAGGAGATAGTTTTTATTTTATAACTATCAGGAAAATATGTTTCAAAAGTTAATATTTTTAAAAAGTTTTGTTTGTGATAAAATTTTTGTAGTAAATCTTAATTTGCACGTCAATATTAATAACATTTCTTATTGATTGACCCCTTACTTAAAATGTCTTATTTTAATATAATAATATAAGTTTAATAGTATAATTTTATGCAAAACATGTTCCGGTTCTTTTTTTATTTTTTCCGTTTTGAGGAATATCACAAATTCGTGAAACAATAATTTGGGATTAATTTAGAACTATTCCAAGAATAACTTTTTATTGGAGTCTGCTTTTAAGTAAATTGTTAAAATTGTTAATGAAGTGAATGAAATAAATTTTTGTTGCAAAAGTATTTAAAGCAAAATGTAATTTCTCTATTATAATCATTGGTCACATTGGCAAAAAAAAGTACACTATATTCTTATTCACAAGTTTCTTTGTATATTTATTTTATTTAGTTTCAATAATAAAAAATATATATTTTAAAATTCATTAATCAGAGATCTAACAAGAAAACTAATATTGTTATTAAAATTCTTCACGAATGAGTAGTAGTAACTTGCAAATCCGATCGGTTAAAACTTGGAGCTTTAATACACGATGTTTAAGATCTGCTTGTTCAGTTGATATTTCAATAGGATATCAATCTTCTAAAGATCAATGAGATCATAAATACATTTAAAAAGAAAACTAAAGCAGCTTTCCGAATTAGCAAACCTAATTATTTACAAATACTGTTTTTTTTTATTGAATTTTATTAAAAATAACTCTATAACATAAACATATAACAAAAAAGGACTAATTTATTAATCAACTATCCAACTTGTATTTAAATCTCTTTATACATATTGTTTTAATCAATTAATTTTGCTTATTCAGTAGGGTAATTGACTCGGTTTTCCAACCGGTTTTAAAACTGGTTTTTCCGGTTTAAGTACTGTCGGCTTTTTCAAAATGTTCATTTTTCGAATGTCGAATTAACCGGCTTTTTTAACACAAGAAACCGATTTTAAAAATAACATTTTATTTCAAAAAACATTTTTAATAAAATGTTTAATTAACTTTTTATTGAAATTTTATTATATTATTAATTAATATAATTAAATTTATAATTGGTTTAAATTTTTTTTACATAAATCGACAGCTCTTACAAAATATATAGAAAAAAGAAAAAGGTGTCAATAAAAGATATAAAAATAAAATAACTTTAATTCGATTTCCAACCATTTTCAACTGTTTGGGATCAGTATATCGTTAAAAAAATAGTGACATGTTTAATGCATAAATATTTTGTAAGTAAGAATTTTAAATATCTGATGAGATTATTAATGTTTCGATGCTATTTCAAATGCTCCCATCATTGGAACCGGAGTTTATCTTTAATATTCAATATCAAGATCCAGGTTTGCTTCAAAGTTGTTCTATGTATTATTTATGTATGTGTATAAGATTAGTTCCAATTGATTGTTTTTGACGATTTTTTCACACATCTGATAAATATTCTTATTGGTATCTCGTGCAAGAGCACTCAGATAGGATAATATGATATTTATTGGAACTAATGATCTTTATTGGAACGTATGTTAAGTTTTCGGGAATTAAATATAAGCATAAACATTACATACTTTAAAATGTACACATTTTATAGTCATTATGGTGAATTATATTACATAGATTTTTATATTATACATATATATATGTATATATATATATATATATATATATATATATTCATACATATATACATACGTATATACATATATACAGTATTGTAAAATCTAATTAAATAATTGTATAACACCAAAATTTAGTGGAGAGAAATGCAAATTGGCATATAGTTACGTCTTTGTGTATTATAAATTCTTTCAAAAGTTACCGATAATCACATGTGAGTTTAAGAGATACTCGAGGTCAGGGTTACAAAAATCTGATTTATACATGATTATCAGTGATTTCAATATATATACATATATATATTTTTAGTTGATTTTAAGCAAACGTCACAATTGTAATTAATTTTATTAAAAAATTAATTGAAATTTAAGCCGAAATCAATTATTCGGATTAATTAATATTATTATTTTGGTGATTGGAGCAAATTTAAACACAAATTTTATTAATATAAGTGTTTATCTAATTGAAGTCCACTTTTATTTTTTTCTGTGTATGTATAAAAAACATAAATACTAATATTTGAATAGAAATTTAGGAAAAATTAACTGATTAATGTTCACAAAGTTAATTTCATGTTCTGTTTTATAAATATAGTTTAAGGATAAAATGAAATTAAAGAAATATTAAAGTAATAAATATCTTGAAAAATGGAATTAGTTTTTTTCTCTTGTAACACAAGTAACATACTTACAGCAATTTAAATTTTAGGATTTTTATTAATTCGATATTTCGTCATCGAAAATATAAAACAACGTAATACCACTTTCCGTAACTTTACAGGTGGAGAAAAAAACTTTCTAAAATCAAAATTAATTGTCCTACAAACAAAATTTTTGAGATTTTAATTCCTAAACCAACGCCAACGATCGGGCCATTGGATGAAATTTGGCACATATGATTATTTTAGCGTAGCCTATTGAAATTGATTATGATCGGTTAATTATTTCACGGAATATGGTTTTAAAACTCTTAAATGCCTGATTTATGTCACTATTTCAATAAAAGTCAGTACAAATAAGTTTTATATAAGAGCGAAATAAAATTCCAAATTTCATGAAGATCGGTACATAATTTGATATAGCTCACTATATAAGGTCCACTTTCGAAAATCCTTTTAACCTGCATAATACCAACATAGATGATACAATGATATCAAGATAATATTTGATAATATTTGGTTAATATAAGCACAAATCATAGTATTCAATTTCATAAGGATCGGTCCATAAATGAGCATAGGTCCCAGATTATCCCCATTTCCGATAATCTCGAAAATCATATTGAGGCACAAACGCAACGGACTATAAAGCTAAGAATGTAACATCAGTACAAATTTCTTGGTTTAAAGTGAAGTAGTAAAGTCTGAATATGTTTTTTTTTTTGATTATATCATTATTTTCTGTAAAAAGAGAAATATATTTTACTAAACAAATAACTTTGTAATAAAAATAAACTTTCATAACTTTTTTCCAAAATTTTGAATAACTTTCATAACTTTAGTAATTTATAAATCTAAATTCGTTTTGACGTACACTTGTTGACATGTTGTTTTGAATTTTGTTAATAAATATAATCGTTATTTTTGGAGATATAATTCTGAAAATTTGTGATCATATGTACTTTGGAAAATTAAAGTATATTCTATCAAAAAACCGAATTTTGCTGTTACGTTGATTTGCATTTTCAGTGACGATTTGTAATTGTAACTTACTGCATTTTTTAATGTAGTAATATTTGAAAGAGGTCTACCTGCAAAATCAATTCCAAAGAAATTGAGAAATTATTTTAGCTATAGTTTTTGAACATATTATATAAAAGTTAGTCTCATTTTTGATAATTATTTTCTTACCTTAATTTGAATATATTTCTTAAAATATTTATATTTAGTAAATTTTAATTTGAATATTTCAATTTGAATAATTGATTTTTTTTTAGAGAAATATAGTCTTTTGATGGAAATATTTACTTTACAAAAAAAAAAAAGCCGGTTTACCAATTTTGTTTTAAATTCCAACTATTCGAAAACCGGTTTCTTCAGAAGGTCGAATAATCGATCACCCTATTATACAAGCGACACAAGTTACAAGGTTATCATATTATCTTTGAAACCAAGAAAAGAGTTTGTTCTCAATTCTTGAATATTTACCATTACGTTCTAAGTTTTATGTTTGAGGATCCAAAATTCCGATATTAAAAAAAGAAAAAATACTTTTTGATTTTAAAATGGTATAAAATGTGAATTTATGTAACCATACTTGTAATAGAAATTCGCACACATAAATCTTCTTAGATATCATCTACGATTTTCATTTTAACTTTTAAAAACGCTCTTTCCTTTTTTCTCTTTCAAAAAACAAAAGGTAATTACTAGATATCTTTTTAAATATTTTAATTTGCTTTCGAATAATTTCATTTTTATTTATTCGCTAAACTACAAATTTTTAATTTTCTGTTCGCTATATAAGATACGAGCAAAAATTTTGCTCGTTCGTTAAAACGGACAATTACTGTATATCATACTAAGTAATATCATTACAAATTGTGCCTAATCTTTTTAGAGAAAAATATATGTATTCATGAACATGTAAGAATATTAATGGACAAGATATTTTATCAGTTCCTACAACAAAACGGATTTTGTTATTAAAGTTCTCAAATATATGTTAATATTTAGCGCATATCATATAAAATATAAAAAAAAGTAGAATATTTCCGTTTCTCTGTCTTTGTTTTAATGAACGAATTCATCAGGGAGATGCTAGTCTTTTGGAGAGGTCTATGAGATCATATCAGGCCGTATTATAAAAATTATAAAAAGTAGCACTAACCATTAAGTAAGTACTCTTTTCGGTATTCTGGTAATCTAAACAATCATGCAGAAAAAAATAAATAATAATAATAAAATAACAAAATAAAAAAATTCTTGTTTGATGTTTTAGGGGGAGGGTATAGAAGTAGATATTGTTGTCCAATATTTTTATCTATTAAAAAAATATTTCATTCTCCTAGAGAAAATTAAAAATTAGAGGATAATTATTGTAAGTAGCATCACTATAAATTGAGAACGAAATTTGTATAAGATTCCTTTTCTATAAAATCATGAAAAAATTGTGAGAAAATACTCCATCCATCCGAACATCTCGTCAGTTTTTTTTTGATTTCTTTAAGAATCTTGCCTATTGTTATTCTTAAAAAAAAAAAAAAAAAAAAAAAAATAGTTCCTCCTTTCGTCTTAAAAACTTATTATTTTGTTAAATATTATTTTGTTATTTATAAGATCATACAGGCAAATGCAAAAGAAAGTTCCCTCTATATGAAAAATATCTATGCAGAATCTTTCAAAAATTTTTGATAAATAACTCCCCTTTTTAAAAAAAACCATCTTTGAAGTGCTTCCAAAAAAGAACTTTTTTACTATTTCAAAAGTAGAACTTAGTATAGATTTAGCACTTTTTTGGGAGTTATTAATAATTACTTCCATAACAGTGAAAATAAATTAATTTTTAGCAGGAAAAAAGTGAATAATTTCTAAGAAAATAAAAAATTCATAAATTGAAAAGTACTTTTATTATTATTATTTTATTTAAAACCATTTATTAAAAATTTTATAAATATAGTCTTAAGAGAAGTTCTTCAAAAAAAAAAAAAATAAACAAGAAGCATAAAAGAAGGACATCCAATGACAACTATGGGTTAAAAAAAGAACTTCTGCAGCTCTTTTTCAGCTCTAAGTACTTCCTTCCAATGACAAAACCATGACTTTGTCAAGTCTTTTTCATCCCTTTTTTTGTTGGGAATTCTCAAACTTTGAATTAATTACATAACATTGATTTATATACTATTAAAATATAAAGAGTAATTTAATGTCAATCATATATTATATATATAAAAAAATTTGTATATTTTTATAAATATCCATCAGAGTATTTTTTTTATTCAAATTACTAAACTGGTTTAGAAAAATTTCCACTAAAACGTATTTCATTAAAATAACTTTTTTTCTGTAAGAAAATGTAAAAGTCACGTTTTCCTCTATTTTATTTATATACAAATATTTAACAATATAATAAAACATAAAATAAATTAATTGGTCGTTATAGAAAAAAACTTATCAAATAAACAATAATTAAAACTAAACTTAGATAAAACAAGTAATTAACATTTAAAATATTTGTCAGTAGATTTTTCACCTGTTAATGTGTTTAGCACTATGTATTTATTTAATTTATTTTCAGATTAATAATAAAGACAACAATTATAGTGAATTTAATCATTTACAAAAACCCCCTCAAGGTATTCACTTTTTAAAATAATTTTATTGTTTAAATGAGTCAGCTTAAAATTAATATTTTAATCACGTGAATGGTGTGTGGTTTAAGTTTATTGAATAAATACGTTAATACGTACCAAATAAAAGTACTACATATTAAATCATAAATAATTTTTACAAGTTGACAAAAAAGTACCAAAATTTTGAAAAAGAATTTTGATTTTTAAAGTATTTTTTATAAATTTACAAACTTAGTCTGATCGATTATGACCGACTTAAAGGAAACCTATGCTGAGAAATGTGACTTTGTTATTTATGTAGTTTACAATTTCTTAATTTCTTAATTTTTTTTTGTTAGACGACCTTTTACTAAAGTAATTAATAAGTTAATTATTGTTGATATTTATTTAATATGAAAGAAAGTAATTTCTATATATAATTGTGTATTATAATCACTTTCGGCTAATGATTGTCAACATAGCGACAGCTGTATCAACAATGCTTTAATTTTGTTTACGACTACAACAATAAAAAGAAATTCATGAAATAATAAAATTTAAATAAGTTAATTATTGTTGATATTTATTTAATATGAAAGGAAGTAATTTCTATATATAATTGTGTATTATAATCACATTCGGCTAATGATTGTCAACATAGCGACAGCTGTATCAACAATGCTTTAATTTTGTTTAGGCCTACAACAACAAAAAGAAATTCATGAAATAATAAAATTTAAATAAGTTAATTATTGTTGATATTTATTTAATATGAAAGAAAGTAATTTCTATATATAATTGTGTATTATAATCACTTTCGGCTAATGATTGTCAACATAGCGACACCTGTATCAATAATGCTTTAATTTTGTTTACGACTACAACAACAAAAAGAAATTCATGAAATAATAAAATTTAAATAAGTTAATTATTGTTGATATTTATTTAATATGAAAGAAAGTAATTTCTATATATAATTGTGTATTATAATCACTTTCGGCTAATGATTGTCAACATAGCGACAGCTGTATCAACAATGCTTTAATTTTGTTTACGACTACAACAACAAAAAGAAATTCATGAAATAATAAAATTTAAATAACTGCTACAGGCAGAAAAAAAAAATATAGCTGTAGTGGCCATAATCTAAAAGCAACATATTATGAATGGAACATATGATCACAGCGAAAAACAAGAAATGGTTATAAGTAATAATAATCGAATAATGATTATAAGTAATAACAATCTATCAGATTATGATTCCATTTTATAATATTATTATATCATTCTTCATATTATTATTCCATTTTATCATATTATTATCCCATATTATCATATAGTTATACACTCTTATCATATTATTATTTCATTTTGTCATTTATTTATTATTTCATCATATATTAAAATTAAACGTATTAATAAAAATTTTTATTTTTATAAATTTTTTATTGAAAATAGTAGAGAAAAGTGTTCCTTTGCAAAAACAAAAATTATATATTATTTGTTCATTAATTATGTTCATTTGTACCACCATATGTGGTTCAAATGCAAGATATTTTTTTTTAATTAACCCTTTAATGATAGTTAATCAATATCTAATATTGCTTGAATACGCGTATAAATAAAAACCCCGTCTATTTATATTTATTCATTTAAAAACAAACAAGTATTGAATTTTTCCACTAAGGATAAATATTATATTTACTTCAAACATTTTGTCATGGGAATAATAATATTAATAGGTTTAAAGACATAATATGGTTTAATAACAAGGAAAAAGACTGCAAACATTTAATGGTTGTAGAAGTAATGATATTTTTTCATATTAATAAAATTTTGTTTCTGGAAAAAACATTTAAAAATATATATTTTTGCAGCCAACCATATTAAAATTCTTATTGAGTGCAAACACTAAATGACAAAAATTAAACAAAAACATTGTTATCATGAACACAGAGTTATTTCAAGAAAATTAACAATGAGAACATAATATCGTTGTAGTGATAATGTTGTAACTATGTTTTTTTTTCTCTGCGTGTACGTAAAAACTTAAATTCTGGCCAGCCAGAAATGAAGAGCTGTTAAAAAGAAGCCAACTCATTGAAATTCTTACTTTTTATTAATCAAGTTCAAAGATAATATTTAAAATTTTTAGAGTTGTCAACAGATATTACAGTTTGTTAATACTGGGCTTTCCGTTGGAGTCTTTGCTACATTTACTCCTATCGGACGCGTCCCCAGGTGGCGGATCGGGGGGATTGGTTGTAAGGCACATGATATACACACTCTACTGAATGGTGCATTCTGGCTCATCGCATGGGGGTATATATCATGTGTATTATCTCCGATCTTAGGGCTTTTACAGCTTCTCGCGGACCAAATAAATGTAGTGCACTTTAAGGTCAAGGTGGTAGGCAGCAGTGCTGAGGACCTGAATGGTTAGTTGGTGCCTAAACAAACTAAAAGCTAACAGCTCCCCTCCAACGCCTATGGCACGGGTTGGTTGTAATTCTAGCCTAGTCCGCGCACGCCGTCACTGCGCGAGATGGTCCTTTTCCTTTACTGGCATACTCGTGGGACAAAATAGAAAATTCAAAGATTCTTAAAAATCGGACACAAGATGACGGACAGTCGCAGGGCGACAGGACTGAAATGGACGTGAGTACGGACGACGATAATGAGATGATAGGGGTCCAACGTGACATTCTTCTTCAGGAAAGTCAACTGTTGGGCCAGCTATCAGAGACGGATGAGATTCTGGGTATCTCTTGGTTATCTGCACAAGATAGCCAAGAGAGGCCCTTTGCCACTTACAGGTAAGGATAAGTACCTTATCAGGAAGCACAGGAGGAACGTCAAAAGATTCGAACGAATCTACGGCCCTGTCTGTGTCTCTTTGGGAATGTCTTATCCTGAAGGATTGTATGTGGATGCTGGCAACACTCCAGAAGTGTCTAGTGAGAGCACAGGAGAAAAGCCAACCTCTTCATCAATCCCTACCGGAGTGAACTATTCTGGTAGTGGCAACCCGGGCAAATCTGCAGTCCTAGTGAAACAGCAGGCAACGTCTGGTAAGCCAACAACTACCATTGAAATGGTTGGTCATACACCATCCAGCAAACCTGGCAACCAACAAAAAGTTGTCAGAGATGCTAGGCCTGGAGATGATCAGCCATCAACTAGTAAGAGGACTTTACTTTCGAAGCCTGCCAGCTCCAGTAGTGGGGCTGTACGAGCTTCGATTGGGAAGCACTCTACATCGAAGAACGCTGGTCAAAACCCATCCGGCTCTCTTAAAGGCCCTCATAGGGGGGTTGTTAAGAGGGCCAGGTCTGGGGATGACCAGCAACCTTCGATGGCCAAGAAGGTTGTTCACACGCCAAACAGCTCTAGTAAGGGCCTCCATAAGGAGGTTATTAAGAGAGCTGTATAAGGAAGTGAACAACCCTCAACATCGAAAATAGCGAAGGAATCAGTGTTGCAGAATTGTATTCAAGCTGCTGTCATTGACAGGGTTGATCCAGATGGGAGGATCAGCGTTGAGCAATGGCGACAAATTGAACACAAGCTCATTGAGGAAATCGCTCTTGTTAAAGGAAGGCCGGATGAGGTATCCTTCAAAGGCGCAGACTGGATGAAGGGTGTCAAGACTATTAACTGCGGGAACGAGAAATCATTTGAATTTCTCAGGAACGCACTTGCTAGGTGCGACACTCTCTATCCAGGAGCGAAGCTTGAGGTGATACTCGCATCTGAGCTGCCCCTGCATCCAATAGTGACAGCATGGTTCCCTCCACCCATTTTAGAGGTTGGAACCATTCTGACAGTATTGGAAAATCAGAATAAGGGTCTTCTTACAGGTCAATGGAAGTTGGTTAACACCATGACTTGTAAGGAGAACCAAGGCAGAGACTTCAGATTCGCAGTGGATTAGGAGTCTCTGAAGAAGCTGGAGTCACTGGGGGGAGTTGTCAATTTCGGATTTGGGGTGATCAGGTTTAGGTTCAACAAATCTGATAAACCCAAAGAGGCTGTCAGTGGTGCAAATTAACTTGCATCACTGTGAGGCAGCCTCAACCGAACTGACAAGACTCCTCATTGACTCCAACGTGGACGTGGCCCTCATACAGGAACCCTGGATTAAGAACACCAGGGTATGTTGTCTGAGGGTCACGGGGTACAACCTGTTCATACCATCCACAACGGAAAAGGTACGGACATGTATACTGGCTAGGAATAATCTAAATATTAATTTTCTTCATTCCTTTAGCAGTGGGGACCTTACAGTCGTCCAACAGGAAGCCGCAGGATGCAGCGGGCTTATAATGGCGGCTATGTACATGCCGTATGAGGCAGCCGATCCACCAGGTATCGCTCTGCAGCAGTTGGCGGAGCACGCTAGGAGGAAAGGCGCGTACATGGTCTTGGGATGTGATGCGAATGCTCACCACTATCAATGGGGAAGCAGGGACATCAACAAAAGAGGTGAGTTGGTATACGATTTTATAACTTGTTATGATCTGCATATCTGTAATAGGGGTACTACTCCTACGTTCAGAGCGAAAGATAGGGAAACAGTTATAGATGTAACGCTGGCTAACCGTGGGGGAAATTATGTTAGGGATTGGAGAGTAGTTTTGGATTACTCTTTTTCTGACCATAGCATGATATCTTTTGGTCTCGACTTTGAGAAGGCGAGGGAGCAGCTCTATAGGAACTCGAGAAGGACAGATTGGAAGTCCTTCAGGAGGTCAGTCTGTAGGGACCTTAGGGATACTGAGGACTGGAGAGATTCAGTTGAGGGTATCGAGTTGGCGGTGAATAATTTCACGAATGTTATTAGGAATAGTTTTGCGCTCAATTGTCCAGTGATTTATCCTGGGAAAAGGAAACAGCCGAAATGGTGGACTAGGGAACTTAGGGACCAGCGGTCTACAGTTAGGAAGCTGTTTAATAGAGCCAAACTAACGAGGAGTGATGAGGATTGGAATAGCTATAGGGATAGTTTCTCTAAGTATAAGAAGGACATTAGAAGAGTGAAACGGACTTCATGGGTAAATTTCTGTGAATCGGTGGACTCTGTTAATGAGTTGTCTAGGTTTAGGCGAGTATTATCCAAGGATCCAGTGGCACCTGGATACATACAACGTGAGGATAACTCGTGGACAGAGTCTAGCTCAGAGTCCCTCAGTTTACTTATGGAGACTCATTTTCCAGGCTGTAGGGATATAAAATCTGTTGGAGGGACAGGTAGCGTCAGTGATAACCTACAACCCGAATCAGATGCTGGGGATACCGATGTGATAAGGGAGATGATCACTAGAGACAAAGTATTATGGGCGGTAAATTCATTCGAGCCATACAAATCTCCTGGCCCGGATGGAATATTTCCGGCCATGCTACAGAATGTCGATGAAAGAGCCATCTCTCTATTGACGGAGGTTTTTAGGGAATGTCTTAGAATGAAGTACATTCCCAGGGGGTGGAGAGAGGTAAGGGTCATTTTCATACCCAAAGCGGGTAAGACGACTCACTCGAAGCCCAGGGATTACAGACCGATCAGAATATCGTCTTTTCTATTGAAGACAATAGAAAGACTGATCGATCTTTATCTTAGGACTAGTATAGGAACTCAGGTCATTAGCGAGTCTCAACATGCTTATCTCAAGGGTAAGTCCGTTGAGAGTGCTCTGCATGACGTTGTGAGTTACATTGAGCGAGGTCTGCTGCAGAGGGAATATACCATGGCGGCTTTTCTCGATATAGAGGGGGCCTTTAATAATATCACGATAGAGGCTATCGTGGAATCACTTGTTTCGCTGAATATAAGTAAGCTCCTTGTTGAGTGGATAATTCTGATGCTTAGCAGCAGAGTTATCAACTCAAACATGGGAGGCACTTATATGAGGAAACTCGTGACTAGGGGCACACCGCAAGGGGGGGTCCTTTCTCCATTACTGTGGCTCTTGGCCGTGAACGTCATTTTAAGACAGTTTGATGCTAAGGGACGGAAGATTGTGGCCTACGCCGATGACGTTGTTTTACTGGTCTCTGGTAAGTTTTTATCTACGATCAGTGAGGTCATGCAGACAGGTTTACGTGATCTGTCCCTTTGGGCCAACAGTAAGGGATTAGGGGTAAACCCCGGGAAAACGGAGCTAGTTTTGTTTACTAGGAAATACAAGGTTGAGCATTTTAGCTTGCCAGTATTGAACGGGATTGAGCTTGTATTGTCAAGTGAGGCCAAATACCTGGGTGTGTACTTGGACAGTAAATTGTCTTGGAGGAGAAACATTCAGGAGAGGGTCAAGAGGGGACTCAATGCCTATTACACCTGCAGGAACTCTATAGGCAAGAATTGGGGTCTTAAGCCGCAAGTTGTATACTGGATTTACACTTCGGTTGTTAGACCTATTCTTACTTATGGCTGTACAGTCTGGTGGAAGGTATTGAGTAGGGAAACGTACAGGAAACTTCTCTCTAAAGTTCAGAGGTGTGCTTCAATTGGCATCTCAGGTGCCAGGAGAAGTACACCTCAGGCGGCGCTGGACATAATCCTCCACCTTCTTCCAATTGAGGAATTCGTGAGGGGTATGGCTGTCCGTGGCCTATTTAGATTGAAGGAACTGGGTTTATTAGGTTCCTCTAGAGCGGGGCATGTCAGCATACTAGATGAAGTCAGATTCAACGGTCGGACACTATCCTTGGCTGAGCCTACGGATTATGTCGGGACCACGATTGACTTCGGGGCTACTCCCGCTTTGGTGTTACCTAGCAGGGATCTTTGGGATGGAGTAGAAAAGCTCTATGGAGGGTGCGCGGTCTTCACGGACGGTTCGAAAATGGAAGTTGGCACTGGTGCAGGTGTATACTTTATGGGAACTGATATCAGACGATCCTACAAATTGTCTGACAGTTGTAGTGTCTTTCAAGCAGAGATTCTTGGCATTTATAAGGCTCTCGGCTTGATTGAAGGGAATGTTGAACGGGGGTCTGAAATTACTATCTAAGTTGATAGTCAGGCGGCGTTATTGGCTCTGACTAGTCATTTTGTTAGGTCCAGATTGGTACTTGAGTGCAGAAGGGAATTGAGAAGGTTAATGGATTCCTATATGATGAGACTATGTTGGGTTTCTGGTCATTGTGACATTCTTGGCAACGAAATAGCCGATGAGCTAGCTCGCAGTGGCTCGGAGCTAGATAGGTCTTTCATAGAGTCATCTGTTAAGATTCCAATTGGGTCCTTCTTTAGGGCCATAGGGGAGTGGACTCTGGACAACACGAATCGAGCCTGGAATGACAGATCGGACTGCAGAGTTTCTAGGGCATTATGGCCTAGCTTAAAACTGGCGGATTCCAAGCATCTTCTAGGTATGAGTCGTGGTAGTCTTAGAGTCATAGTAGGCATGGTTACGGGTAATTTCTCAATAGGGAATATGATGAGTAAGTGGGACATTGGCACATCAGACTTCTGTAGAACGTGCGATGATGTTGAGGAGCTAGAGACAGTGGAGCACATACTCTGTCACTGCGTAGGGCTTCAGCGTAATAGGTTGAAGTGGTTTGGAAGCCATACACTACATGAACTAGGTGAGGTTAATGGCAAAGGACTTGTCAACCTCATAGGGTTTGTTATGGGGATAAAATGGCTTAGGAACAATCATAACTGATTGATTGGGTATAGGTTCCACTTTTCTCTTTTTCTTTTTCTTCTTTTCATAAAGGGATCACAATGGGCCGTTTGGCCTCTGGGTGTAGGCGTGAATGCGCCGCCCTTTCCAACCTAACCTAACCTAACCTAATACTGGGCTACAAAAAGATAATTGTAATACATACTTGTTTTCCTTTAATCGGTTTACTTAAACAATAAAGTAAATTTCTAACAAGCTATTAATGAGGCAACGAAATAAATAATAAATAAATTAAGATGCTGTTATATCAAACCATATGCTTCAAATCATCTTTTCGTAAAATAATCCTAATTCCACAAGATCAAAAGTAGAACTAAGTGCACATTTTGAACGTTTTTTATGTCATTACTAATTACTTTCAAAAAAATGGATTTTACCACGAAAAAAGCTTATTAATTTTAAAGTATTTTTATTATCATTTAATTTGCTTTTTGTATATATAAACATAGTTTTAAGAGAACTTTAAAAGATGTGAATAAGAACACTGAAAAACCTTTCTACCAATGACAATCCATAGTTACAAAAAATACTCCTGTACCTCTTTTTACCACTAAGTACTTCATTCCAATGACAACAATGTTAAAATCATCACTTTTTTAGCTTTTTTTCTGCTCTTATAAATTATAAATATGATCTGAAAATTTTTTCTTATAACAGTGTAACCTGGTTTCATCATTTATTTACATTTACTTTACTTTTTCATAATCATTTTCAAATAGATAATACTGCGTAAAATTATATACCAATTAAGAAAGAATTTAAACAACAAAAACAACCTTGACCATACAAAAAAGATAACAATTTTACTTGTATTTTCATTAGAAAACAGAAAGAAACGTGAATGCTGGCAGAATGTTAAGCATGTGATGGAAAAATTGTATCTTCCGTATTAAGAAAACTCGTGAAGAAACCTGCAGATAAACAGCTTCACAAAATGATTGGCTAATTTTTGAAATTAGAAAATAACTAGAAGTTTATGTGAGAGACAAAAATCTATTTCAATTGTCAAAAACCTTAAAAAAATGTTTTTTTTTCTTACTATACATTATCTACCTTATTCATAACAAAATTTTAAAATTTATCAAAGCTTTATGATAAAATTTACCTACTAATTCATATATAAATTTAATTTTTTATTATGAATATTTATATTGCACAACCAACTAAATATTTGTATGTCAATGCCAGTTGTTTAAACAAATATTTGTGTTTAACAAATAAGTTGGAAACGTTTTATTATATTTTAAATTTTAGTGAATGTAATTAAGCACCTATAATATTAAGAAAAATATATATTTGCAAATACATATTTGTATATTAAAATATGTTAAAAAAATATTCGATTAAGCCCCATTTAATACCCAGAAAAAAATTCGCCTACTAAATAACGTGTAGACAACTAAGCTGCGAAAAACCAAATTTCTTTTATATTTACCAAAAATTAAGTACCAATAGGTAATGCTGGGAGAGGAGATTAAAGTTACAATGTAATGGAGTTAAGTTTTAGTTTTAGGTAATATCCTAGTCATTCTGTATTTCATAGATATAATAGTTTCATTTGAAGATTTTTAATAAAATCTTTTAATAGAGAGCATTTCAGGAGCACGAGGGTCTATAACAGTTGAAGTATTATGCAGGGTATTAGAAATGGAACAGCTACACCTTCTTATGAAGGAACATACAAGATGAACCAAATTTAGATAAGTACTAAGTACTAATATCTTCCGTAATATCTTATTCCGATTTCTCTGCTCCTTTTACTTTTTTGTAATTAATTAGCATTAATGCATCGATTTTAATGAAATATTGCTCTTGTTATTAAAACATATCCACCTTCATAACAAAAGTGATAACGGAGCATTTTTAATTTTTTTTCGATTTTTTGCAATTTTTAAATTAAAGAAAAAAGATTTTTTAATTTTGCTTTTTTCGATACATTTTTTAATATAATATCTCCAAAAATATTGAACAGTTTATAAAATTATGTTGCTATAACTTAGAGCTAATTAAAATTTGAATTGTTCTCATTAATTTTCTATATAACGATTTATTTCAGGAACTAGATTTAATTAAAAAAAATGATTTGTAGGCATATAACTCTATGATTCACTAAGAAATTCCGGGCCGCATAATCAGTGTTGCCATGTTTTATATAACGATTTTCATACTGCTATAATATAAAATTGTACAAATACACTGGGTCATATTCCTATAAACGCATTTAAAACTTTTGTTTTCTTTGAGGTATATTCGTTTCTCTTAATCAAAACAATGTTGTGTTGTTACAATAACTCGTGATATAACGGTACTTTTTTATGTGAGAAGTATTTGTTTCTTGCTTATGTTGTTTTCTATAATTTAGCAAACAGAACATATTGGTGATCATTTCAGTGAAATATTCCTGTAAACGCAGTCGAGAAAAATTTGTATAAAAAGCTATTGCAAAAAAAAAAAAAAAATTAAAAATTTTAATAGCTTTAGTTGTTCGTTTCACTTAAGGTAAGTTTCTGATGACAACATCTTTGCTTGCTGGAAATATAAAAGGCAGAAATACGGAATGCGGAAACCAACAAACGGTAACAAAAATTTGACAAAATCGCAAATTGACAAAAACCCGCAATAAATTAAATGCTACGAAAATAAAAAAATAAACTTTACCTTTCTGTCACTTTCAAACATGTTGTACACATTTTGCGAACAGATAGATAGTAACATCGTTTAAAATTTGCGCGCAAATACATGAAATGGACAGATGAGTGGAATAAAGTAATCTCTTCTGATGAGAAGAAATTCGATTTTGACGGTCCCGATTCATATTCTTGCTATTGGCATGATTTGAGGCCGAACGAAATTCATATGTCGAAACGCAATTTCGGTGTTATGGTTAAAGCAGTCTTTTCTGCTGCAGAAATATTAAAAAATATGTTTTGTTCCAACTAAAATGAACGGTGCAATTTATAATGAACTATTTTCTCATTTATGGATGAAAAAATGGATGAAGATTGCATATTCGAACCAATCTAAATCGTAGTTTAATGAACATAGTATTCCACTATTGGACTGGCCGGTTTGCAGTCCGGATATAAATCCAATGGAGAATCTGTGGGGGTACATCTCCCGTAAAATTTACGCAAGAAATGCACAGAATAAAACCATAATGACAATAAAGGTGTTAAAACTAAAAATTAAGCAAGCCTGGGAAAAAATTGACAGTGATTTTCTTCAAAAATTAGTCAAATTAAAGCCAGACCGAATTTTTGAAGTTATCCAAAACAAAGGTTCATCAACACATTATTAATAATGCTAAATTGGTTCATTAGTTTAAGTGCGTATATAAAAAAATGTCACAAAAAATGGCATTAAACTACTAAAATTACAATGAAAAAAAATTTAATTCCCCTAATTTTTATTATCGCACTATCCAAATTAATGCTAATGTTTGCATTTCTTTCGAAAAACGTGACAGAAAATTATATTGTTTTAAAAAATAAAATTAAAAAAACTGAATTGACAACAATAAATTTAATTTATTCATTATAATAACGGGTTACTATAAATATTATATATATTTATAACTAAAAATTCAAATTATTTCAAAGCAATAATACTGCAAATAACTACTAATACTTCATTTTATTAAAACGAATCCAAAATAAACTTTGTTAAGGTTTAGTTAAACTAATCTTTACTTTTAAAATTCAGTAGTTTCTGTTTTTGTAAAACAAAAGAAATATTTTTTAAATATTTAATACATAATACATATTACACAGGGTTTTTTGTGAGATTTAATTATTTTGTACATATACTTTAGACTTGAAAGACTGTTAAAAATTAGGCTGGTAATCATCTGATTCATTTGATTGAAAATCAATTTTAATTTTAACAAATTTTTCAAGTTATTAGACTTTCACAAATCACATATTTGGAATAGTTATGTCTTAAACCCGAAATAACTAAATAAGAACAAATTTTTAAATGTTCTTACCCTCTATATCTTTGCCATTATCGTAATCTGTATTAGCTCTAGCCGAAGGCTGCTGCTCTTCTACGGGTACAAACTCAGGACCCACATCGGTAGCATTTAATGTACGTATAGCGGTGGGAGGTAAACCGGTTGTAACGGCTCCAAATACACAAGATACCGTAAAAATGGTAAAAATGCATACAACTTTTGAATTCAACATTTCTTTAAGTTTAAGTAATTTAAGAAAATATCACAGCTAATTTCTTTTTAAATTCAACACTTAAAACACAATTAATTTATTAAAACACGAAAAATAATTGTTTCAGTTTTCCGCTAAAAAAAGCTCGTTTAATTTAAAATTAACTTAACAGACAGCTCAAACAGAACTTATTGCCAAAGGAAAAAATCGCGTGTTTTTTTACTGTTATTAAAAAAATACTCCACCCGACTGTTGTGTATCTAATGGATCTGCTGCTACGACTACGATCTTAATTTTACAGCTCCGTTATATTAATACTTTAGCTAAACTTCTAAATGACAATATTTCTACAACAGACTCATAGTATATTTACAATTATAATAATAAAATAATAACAATAATATAATAAAGCACAACAACGACTGTTAATAATAAAAAAACAACATTTAGCTAGTTGACTGCTGACAATTTAATTCAGTACATACTACTTATACACGTTAAATTCATTTACACTCATGCTTATACTCATGCAAACACACATACGAATTCATGCATGCATTCTTACGTACTCAAAATTTTTCAGATGCTTTTATTAGTGTATGAAAGAATGTTTTTTTTTTTATTATGAGATATTCATACATTTGTCACTCATTCAACTTGTAAAACGCCCCTGCCAGCAATTAGGTGAAAGTTTTATCCACTATCAGAAAAATGACTCTTTCTAGTATTCTCAAGATGTTATTTTACTGTTAGTAAAAAATTTTACAAAAACAAATAACATTAATTTCGATTTTTGATCTACTTATTCTATATTTCTTACTAACTAAAATATCGAAAAAGTCACTTAAAAGTTAGTTTTTGGATAAATATAAAATTATTAAAACTGTCTCCCATTAGTGTTCTCAAGATGTTATTTTCCTGATAGTAAAAAATTTTACAAAACCAAATAACATTAATTTCGATTTTCGACCTTCCGAAAATAAAAAACCATTAAATTAAAAGCAAAAAATGTGAAGAAGTCGATGGCACTTAGTTGGCGTGTTACTTTCAAAGGCAAGCAATCGATTTTTTAAAAAGTTTAAGAAAAAATTAAAAAAAAGTGTGATAAAGTGAGATAAAAATAAAATATATATATATATATATATATTATATATATATATATATATATATATATATATATCTATATATATATATATATCTATATATATATAATGAAGACAAAATGAAAACAATATTGTGAAAAAATTTTTGAAATTTTAAATTAAATTAATTAAAAAATAAATATTATTCAGCGAAAATTCATTTTGAAGGCAACAAATAAATTTGGATTTATTTCTTGCTTTTAATAATATAAAATTTCGAACTAAATTGCGTTTCGCTCATAAAAATATGTATATTTTTTTAGTGAAAGTGAACCCATATATGCATGTTCATCAAACCTTCCAACTAAATTTTTAAAGTTGCTAGGCTCTTCGAAATCAAAAATATTCTGTTACAATTTATCAAAATATATCTATAATTTTTTTACTAAGGTAAGTTGTTTTAATTTTCCCTAACCCTAACCCTAAATGACTTTATTCGTCACACAAAAAAAGCAGTCAATAGTGTCATTAAAAAAAGTATCCAAACTGCGATACAGTTTTTTCCCGAAAGATGACTCCTCTTCGATAGGAAAATAACTCCTTTTTCTTTTACTATTTCAAAATAAATATGGATACTATTTAGTCAAAGTTTGGATAGTAATGTTGATAGTATTAAGTTAGAATTTCGACAAAAATAGTCACATTTTCTGTTTCTCAAAATGACTCCAATTTGACACATAAAAAAAGCACTTAATAGTGTCATTAAAAAAGTATTAGAACTGCTGCACACTTCTTCCCGCACGGTGACTCTTCTTGGATAAGAAAATGATATCATATTCGACTGTTAAAAACAACTTGAGGTTACTCTTTAGTGCAAATTTGGATAGAAAATGTTGGCAGGGGCTGTATACATATCTGTCTTTTGTATATATATTTTGTAACTGTTTTAAGAACAGTTGGAGAGAATATATTTCTCGTTATAAACATATATAGATTTTAATTTATTTTTAAAGAGATGTGCATCTGATAATTATGTGATATTAATAGGATATTTATTCGAATAATATTCATTCGAATTATTCGAACAATTATTACGAATTATTATTCGAAGAATTATAAAATGATCTTTTTCCAATAACGAATAATTCGAATATTTTTATACTTAGTATTCGAATAAAATTAATAATTATTATTTTTTTTGCAATTGAAGTGATTTTATTTGATTATTTATAACAAAATTTTCCTAGTGCTAAATTTAAATAAACTCACTTTTGGCACTTCGGCAGCGAAAATTTGAGCTTTGTTAAAATTAGATTTTATAAAAACAAAAGAACGAGTTCAAGTTAAATTCTGAAGACTTTTGACAGGTTGCAGGTTTTTTGTAATCACAAAAGGGTCCTTTTGAGGACATAATTCAAAGAAAATTCACTTTTTTTGTATTTGTTAATTCCTTAAACAGTTTTTTAGCTAAAATTAATTTAAATTTAAAATTTATTTTTAAATTTTCCAGGAGAAACAAAGTTTTTGCATTGGTGATTTTCCTTGCAAAAAATTGCTGTAACTTTTATGTTAACTTTTTTTAGGAAAGAGGTGTAGAAAAGCAAGCGGGTTAAGGGTTCATCATCGCAAAGATAGAAATTTCAGGGAATTTTATTTTTCTAATTTGTTGTTTTTTGTCAAAATTTTTTGAATATTTGCAATACAAATTTAAATGTGTTAACCATAGATTAACACAGAAGTGAAACTCCGTTGTCAAAAAAAACTAGTTAGAACGTTATATTCGGCTGTGTCGAATCTTTTATACCCTTCACCACATTTCCGACAAATAATAAAATTTTCGCCATAAAGTATGCATTCGCATTTTCACATTTATACCTACAAAAATAATCTAAGTTTTTTCCAAACTACATTGCTTCCTTTAAAAAAAAAAAAAAAAAAAACAACACACTGATAGCTTCTGATGACTACTAAATTTGTACACATATGCTTGCTTATACAAAAAACACAGTATTGTTGTTTTTTGTATAAGCAAACATTCATTGCAATGCTTCTATTTCCAACTAAAAAAAGTCCAAAAATACATAAAAAATATTGTGTGTATGCATATACAACAAAGAACTATTGTTTGCTTATACAAAAAAATAGCTACATTGAAAGTCATTGCAATGCTTTTTATAAATGTTTGTATGTATACACTTTTAATCATTTTTTCAGATTTTTGTCTATGACTCAGTGGTTTATGAACCGATATGGTTAATTCAAAAAACTGAAATTTTATAAAAATATTTACAACAGATTTACAGCTTCACAAAGTCCAAAAATACGTTTTGACCAATATCTCAGTTACTAATGAACCGATTTTATTCATGTTTTCGCAAAAATATTTAGAATTGTCTGTGCAAAACTGAAGTCGCTAGCTTATATAGGGGCTTAGAAAAGTCGAAAGCAAATACGTTTTTAGAGGTCTTTTCGGTTTTTTTTGGCGATGTCTCAGCCATTAATGGACCGATTTTGTTGATTTTTACTAATGTCGTTCTAAAGAATATTCCCTATAATTTGATGTAGAGAACATATATATCCGATAACTGAGGCTTTCTAAAATGTGATTTCAACAGACAGACGGACATCGTTAGATCGACTTTCCTATCAATAAGGATCCAGAAAGTGTATACTTTTTGGGGTCTTAGATGAATATTATAATAAATTTTCAGATTTGTTTCTATAACTCAGCTGTTTATGGACCGATATGGTTAATTCAAACAACTGCAATTTTATAAAAATATTTGAAACAGATTTATATGCTTTTTTAAAGATATTTTCAATGAATTACTAACTTTTTATTTGTTACTGTTATTTTTTTACAATCAAATTTTTAAAGATATTATTATTATAGCCTTCACCGCAGGTGTAAAGGGTATAATAAGTTTGTCATTCCGTTTGTAATTTCCACAATTTTCAGCGGAGAGCAAAAAAGTTTATATTTTCTGGATTCTTGTAAGAAATGGTGTCGCTAGGACGACGTCAGTCCGTTTTTCCATCCGTTTTTTGAAATGAACTAATCGGTCCAATAATAACCCAGATATTGAGCAAAACCCATTTTTGACTCTATGAAGCCCTTGTTTAAGCGATAGATTTCGTTTTTATATAGATTGGTCATAAATATTTTTCTAAAATTTTGTATTTACATTTTTGTAGTTTCGACAAAATTGTAGATTATTTTTGTAAGTATAAATGCGAAAATATGAAACCATACTTTAAGGCGTAAATCTTATTATTTGTTGGTAAGGTGGTGAAGGGTATAAAAGATTCGGCACAGCCGAATATAGCGCTCTAACTTATATTTTTTTTAATAATTCGATTAATTTTAAATAGGTGATCGAATAATTCGAATAAACTAAAATGCATTATTCGAATTATTCGATTTGTTCGAATTTGAATACCCTAAATATTAAAGATCAACACAAATGATTTTTTTGTGAGGAAAGTTGTTGTCTAACATGTACATTAAAGTTACGGGAATAAGAAAATCTAATGAGAATAAATATATTAATATTACAAATGCTAAAATATCAGAGTGATTTGTAAGCTTTTAAAATTAAAACGTAAAATAACACCTCAATTAACATTTATCTTTTTTTGGTGACGCGTACGCTAATTGCAATGATATTTTTTTTTAATTTTATTGTATACAATAACATTAAAATTAAGTATACAAACTTTGTAATTCTGCTTTCAAAATGTGTTTTAAATAAATCTTATATATACCAATATGTCATATATACAATAATGATTTCCAGATCCATTTACTTTCTTAAAAGTGAATTATAATCTAACCAAACTAATAAAAGATCAGAAAAGTTTACAAATAAAGTATTTGCAGTCATGCTTTTGTTGTAAAGTGGTCATGACTCAACTTATTTTAATACACGTTTTTTCAGTTTAAGTACATTTTGTTCTCAGTCATTTTACTATTATCATATTTTAAAATTAGATCTTAATAAAATTACATGCCAAATTAGAGAGTTTGGTGGTTTCATATAAATAAAATACTGAGAGTCTTTTTTTGTTGTAAAGTTCTAGCACATGTTTTTCAATTTAAGACAATTTTTTCAGAGACCATATTATATATTATGTTTTATATATTATATGTTATATATATATATTATATATTATATATTATATATTATATATTATATATTATATATTATATATTATATATTATATATTATATATAATATATTATATATAATAAATTATATATTACATATTATAAATTATATAGTATTTAGTATAGTATACCATCAGAAAGATGGGGGTATATTATATTTGTCATTCCGTTTATAAAATGTCGAAAAAATCATTTAAGACCCCACAGGGGGACGAAATTTATCTAAAATATTTAACTTCTATAAGGATTTTTGGTATTGAAAATGGGCAAAATCGTTCAATAAACAACAAATGGGCCAAATACCAGAAGCACAGAGTGACCGTTGCAACTTCAGTTCATACCTTTCTCTTAAACAAAAATATGTACGACAACGAAATTTTGTACAGATAGTTCGAGGACTTTTATAAAATCGGAAACAAAAATGGGCGTGGTCCGCCCACTTTACCGCCAACCTCCCACTTATTAATTATTAATTTTATTTTACAGTTTAATAAACACATTGAATATCAATTGCATCATATGCTTTTAAAACATGTTTCCAAAATATTTGGAATTGTTGATGCTACAAGCTGATACACGCTTCTCCTTTTGTTAAATAGTTAAATTTCCCTTCTATTGTCTATTTTTTTTAAATCTATAAAATAATGTACTTACCGAACTTTTACTTTCGTCATTTATATGTAAAGATAAAGAACCCACGTTTTCTAAAATTTTGCATTTATATCATGTCAATTTTTTCAATTTAATTTACATTTTCTGATTTTACTTTTAGTAGTATTAAATTATTAGTTTTAGTTTTGTTTTAAGCTACCTTTTATAAATGCCTGAGTCTGAAAAAAAAAATTAATGAATTTTATAAAAAAATAATGTAATGGTATTTTTTATAATGTAACAAAAGTAATTTAAGTAGAATTATACCGCTTTTTAAACAATTTTTAATTTTATTAATCTTTTAGGATTTGCTTATTTTTAAAATTAATATCCAATAATTTAATATAAATCAAAAACTTGAACGCTCATAGCTCCTGAAAGAAGCAACTTTTTCAGAAAATTCTTTTTGATTTTTCTTAACTGACATGCCTTTTATCAAATGACATTACCACGTTTCCAAAATTTAATATGTAACTGTTTTCATTTTTGGCCACACTCACGACAAAGTGGGGCCGGTTGCATTTTTGGTGACTATTTACTGTTAAAGATACATCCTGATATATTTTACACAATTTCCAAAAAATCTGTTCAACAACCCAAAAATGAATTCAATGTTCTGTGATAAATTCCACATTTAAATTAAATAATATAAGGTATAGGATGATTTCGATCTGTTGACTAAGAATCGGCTTTAATTTTTATGTTTGCATAAAATGAATATACAAAATCGCTATATATGGTATTCTTTTCGAGTCTAATTAACGAATTTGAAAAAAAAAATATCATGCAAGTTTATTGATATATTTTTATACTCCACACCACCATAGGTGGTTGGGGCATTATGCGTTTGTGCTGCTTTTGTAACGCGCAGAAAAAAAAATCATCCAGCACCCACCTTAAAGTATACCAATTGACTCAGAATCACTTTTTGAGTCGATCTAACGATGTCCGTCCGTCCGTCCGTCTGGCTGGACGGCTGACTGGATGGCTGGCAGTCTATGTAAACCTTGTGCACAAAGTACTTGTTGTAATTTTGAAGATAATTCAATGGAATTTGGTACGTGGGACTTTTATGACACAAGGACGAAGCCTATTGAAATTGGTTATGATCGGTCCATTGTATCACCTAACCTCCATACAAATGTCCCCCCGAAATAGGAGTTTAACGATCAGAAATGCCTTAAATATAACAATATTTCAATGAAATTCGGTGTAAGGAAGTTTTGTATAAGTATCAATATTTGTGCCAAATGTCATGAAGATCGGTCCATAACGTGCATAAATCACATACACATGTTAGTATCAAGTTTATATTCAACACAAATAAGTTTTATATAAGTAGAAATCACAGTGTCAAATTTTATGGGGATGACTCCATAATTTACCATAACTCCCATATAAGCCCACTTTCGGGAATCACCCTAAATTACATAAATTCATATAAATGTTACTATTAACGTAATATTCTGTTTTGGTATATTTTATTTTACCCTTAGTAAAAGTATCGTTCCACAATTGTCCACATGTCTAATGTAAAACGAATTTTGATGAACATACACAGTAGAGTGGGGTATCATATGGTCAGGCTTGGCCGACTATATCTTTCTTACTTGTTATTGTATAACTAGGTAATTTATGAATAATTCCAAAACTGATGAGCGGATAAAATATGATATTAAAATAACTGGAAGGTAATATAAAATAAAGCATTTTTTGGTGTTTTATTTACGAGTATACAAATCGGACAAACCGTTGTCGACTGTGGGAATATTGTAAAAACTCCCCACATTCTTATGAATCGATATATAAATGTTTAATTTATAATTTATAAAGCAATGCGAAATTTTTTTTATTAATAGCTGTTATATGTTCGAAAAAAAATTATAAACAATGTAAAAAATATAATTCAACAATAACAGTTATCAAGCAAAAAAAAAAAAAAAAAAAAAATAATAATAAAAAATTAGAATTAACTACAGTAGAATAACAGAAGGTAGAATCAGTGGAGAGAGTTTTCAATTTTAATTCTTATTGTGTCAAATAACAGGAAATTAAAAAATAAGAAACAAAAAATAAAAAAAAACGAGAAAAAATATGGTCGGTCAAGTCCGACTATATGGTACCTTACATCATTGTGTACGAGCATAAAAATTCGGGAATGGGACTTATATTACACCTGTGGCTAATTTTACTAAATATAAAATAAAATATACAAATACAGAATAATGCGTTGATGATTTTATGCACTTTAGGGAGATTCCTTGATATGGGAGCTATGGTAAATTATGGATCGATTCTCATAAAATTTGGCAATGTTGTTTCTACTTACATAAAACTTATTTATGTCGAATATTAACATTAAATATTACTAATATTCGTATGAATTTATGCACGCTAAAGTGATTTTCGGAAGAGGGGTTTATATGGGAGCTATGATCAATTGTGAACCGATCTTCATAAAATTCGGTGTAAAGACTGATACCTGTACAAAACTTCTTTGCACCGAATTTCATTAAATTATTCTTATTTTTAAGGCATTTTTTAGTGTTCAAACTCTATTCTGGGGGACATTGGTTTGGGGGCTAGGTGAAATAATGGACCGATCACAACTAATTTCAATAGGATTCGTCCTTGCATCTTAAAAGTCCAACGTGCCAAATATCATTGAATTATTTTTAAAATTGTGACGTGTGCCCAAAGTTGACATGGACAGCCAGGCAACCAGAAGGTCGGACGTCGTTAGATCGATTTAAAAATCGATTGATATACTTTAAGGTGGGTGTTGGATAACTTTTTCTATGAGTTACAAACATCAACACAAACGCTTAATACCCCAACCACACATGGTGGATGTAGGGTTTACATTTGAATTACGTTTTTTTTTATTGAAATATCAGTATAATTCCGATAAAAATAAAGTTCTGAAGTAATTTTAATGTAATAATATAAATGAGGTTTTGAAGTATTTTTATTGTTAAAGTATTCACAAGAGGGCCTATCGGATTTCAAAGTAGGACATCTCTGATATGCATTCTTAGGCACTAATTTTTGTTTTGTTTAATTTTTTAAAGAACTGGAGCAAGGTTTTATAAAATTTGAATCATTAGAACATAAAAAATATAAAAAATATACCTGTTATTGGCCCATTTTTTGCAAAAATACCTTTTTGGTCATTGGTGCACCAAATTTGATTAAATTATTTTTAGAATCTGTGATTATTTGGTATATATGGACATACAGACAGGCCGTGTCAAAGGAATTTATAAATCGCAATATTACTTATATGGTATAAATTTGAAGCTAGGAATATACAATTTTCAATTATTTCAACAAATCTAGAAGAAAAGAATATTAATCTTGTTATTTAAAAATTTTGCACTAAATTCAATATAACTTACCTCCAATGTTGGGTTTTATATTTCTTATGTATAAATAATTTTATATAATTTATTTTTTTCATAAATTGTTAAAATTTGTTATTTTTGTTTTTCTTATTGGTTTTGAAATTATTTACTCTACGTCTACACGAAGACATTTTTATTTCTTAACAGCAGAAATAACGTCGGCAGAATAACGGCAAAACAATTTTATGTCCAACTTTGTGTTAAGGGGTGGAGAAAACGAACCTGAGAAATTTATATGTTAAATTCTCTTTTTTTTTTTATCGAAAATTTTAATTTTTTCGCATTTTTATTCTTTATTTATCTTTTCGAAACAAATTTAAATATTTTGCACTTTCCTTTTTTTTTAAAGGAGCAAACTTTTAAAAGAGAACAATAAATTTGACAGCTTATGTTAAACATTATTGCTCAGCTTTATATTTAAACATTTATTGCGAAATAGATTACGCAATAGATTTCTTATTGGTCCACACGTAACATTTTAAAGATAGAGATAGAATTTGACAATTGCCAACATGAAAATGTGGACTGGGGGTTACAACCAATAAAACAGAATATTAAAATCAAATATTTACTTTAATAACATTTTATTTAAATTAACAAAAAAAAAAAAAAAAAATATATATATATATATATATTTAATTAAAAATATTCTAACTATATTTTGTTTCTGCATAGAATTTTAAAATTCAAATTTCCATAGTTTTTAAAATCCATTTTCATTTAAAAAATCAATATATTTTTGTTATATTTAGGAGCATCTAACTTTGCGTATTATTTTTGCGGACTGTTATATACGTATATCAATGTTATCAAATTTCTTCAAGAGGAACACTGTTTGGTTTTTCAAAAGTAAATATTCATATATTTTTATATTCATTATAATCTACACCACCATAGCATGTTTGGATATCATGCGTTTAAATTGATGTTTGTAATATAGATAAAAAAATCTTTGAGGCCCCACCTTTAAGTATACCGTCTGACTAAAAATCACTTTTGTGAATCCGTCCGTCTGCCTAACTGCTGATTTTGAAGATAATTTGATGAAATTTGGTATATGGGCCATTATCAAAAATTTGTAATCTGGCTGATACTCACTTCAATCTTTAATAAGTTTTCTTGGAATAAAATTGCATTTTGATGCACATAAAAAAGGAAATCAGAAATTTTTGTATTTACAAATTAATAAACGCACCAAACATATGTATAGAGTATGTACAATGTGTATAGTATGTAGCAAATATTATTTGTTCATTATTTGAATCTTCACAAAAATATATGTACGTAATTTTAAACTTAGTATCAGTATAAACTAGAATAGAACTAAGCCGCTTTCAGAATATGATTTGTGTTTCTTTGTGATTTTCGAAAACTATCTTGGAATTTTTATAAAACTTTACGTTTCACAACTTTTAATATACATATATACAAGTTTACAAATTCGGGTCAACTTTTGGATCTGAACAGATGAGAAATAACTTCAATGCAATTTTGGTCGCTGAATTCAAATAAGGAATTGATTTTTCAAGACTGGTTCTAGTTTTCGAGTTCTCATGCATTGGAGAAATCCGCTGTCATAATGACTTTTTGATATTGATATCGCAATGGGATTCATTTTTATTATATCCTTTATGTTGTATTTTATTTCAGATCATTTAGAATTATAGAAAAGAAACATTCAAAAGATGATTTCAAGCATATTTATTATGTTTACGAATGTTATATACTGAGGAGAATGGTCAAATTTATGTTAAATTCTTAGAGGTGCGTAATTTCACTAATGTTATGTTTCATTAAAAAATCTAAATATATTGGTTTGAGGTTTGAATTTACTCACACAGTTGGTAGAGTATATTGCATAATAGTTGCAGGGGTAAAAAATGTTGTCAATATTCCCGTTTCTCAAGAGAAGTATACATATATAGTAATTCAGATATGATAGCAGCGATTTATTCGATTTAATGAATACACAGTTCGATATAATTTACAACGGAAAATAAAACGTTTTTTTTTTGACCACTTCCAAGCTCATGCCACTTTCATGCCACGTTTTCACATAAAATGCAAAAATTAAGAAAGGTATATTTACCAAATAATGACCGACGGAATCTTTAAAAAATGTTTCATGTCCAATAAACCACTAACAGAGGCATAATGAGAAAATCGTGATTGCAATATTGCCTTGCAGCAATTAATGAAGAGTTTGTTGTAAAAATACTACAAGATTGGATCTTCAATCCGATATTTCGATTTACTATTTAAAAATTTGGAGATGCGAATTGCGAGAGAAAATAGCAAATATAAAATTTGGCAAAAATCAAGAATAGTACCACATATCAGTATGATTGACTCTAATATGTGAAACAGATCTCAAAAAATACGAAGGATTAAATTTGACAGATCTTTAATTCATATTTATCACTTTTTATTGAAAAAATTGGGTTATCAGATCTCAAATATAGCAAAAAATATTTTTGTTTATATCTCGAAAACTATAACCAATTCTGAAAAATTTCGAATTCCTTAACAACCACTTTTACTTGCTCTGGTCCAGAACCTTGTATACTTGTGATATTGCTGATTTTCTTCAGACAATTTGTAATTCTCTTAAATTAACTGAGAAATGCATTTTTCATTTATATGCCATTTACACCAAAGAAAAACTAATGGTTTTTAGCCTCATTCGGTTTTCGATTGAAAAACAACATGAACTCATCTAGTTTTTTTGTTTTGAAAACTAAGTAAAAACAACTGAAATAACTGTTTATGATACGGCCTGTTCAATTGATTTCGGAACAGTTATTTTTGATTTTCTTAATTAATTTCATTTGTCATGTAAAGTTTTTCATAAATTAATTTTGAAATGTTGTGTAAAAGATTTTAAATGTAAAATATATTCCAAAATGTATTTAAATAGAAATATTTTACAAAATTGATGTGCCAACAAAAACCACATGGAGAGAAAACAAGGTATGTAAACGATTTGGTTTTTGAAATTTAGTTTATCAAAAACCAAATAGTTTTTGTTTTGGTATACGGAATACTTGAAGTGCTCCATTTTGACTTTTATCTAGCGAAATATTACTCAAATGTTATATTATTAGATTATTGAAAATAATATTTTTAAGTGGAATTGAAATAATGTATATATGTGAAAGAAATTAAAAATATGTAAATACTTATATTTAAAAATATTGTTTGAGGTTAATGAATGCTGTGGCTATAACCTCAAAAAATCGCAGCGGATTTTAATATATGTTAGACCTAACAGATAAAGCTATAATTCTCCCAAAGGCTTTGCCTGGGTAATGCTGGGAAATTAATTAAAATTCATATTAAAATTTAGTTTCACCTTTTAAAATTTATATAATTTTCAGGTTTTAAAAATTTGCAAACGTTCATATTATAAGAATTTAGATAATCCAAATAATTAATTAGTAATATATCTTTCAGATATAGTATAACACTAATACGTTATAAAATGAAAAAAAAAAAAAAAATTAGAAATTTGCAAATGTCAATTTAGTTATGCAACTTTATAATATTTTCCACTGTGCTATGAATCGACTTTATGTCAAATATAAGCTAGTCAGCGCTGTGTAAGTGCTCCAAAGGAGTTCATGGAATATTATACAATTAGACTTTAACTCAACATCCTAGGCAAAGTATTATCTGGAAACGCTTCTACATTATCGGCGATGTCTTCTTGATTTCACGTAGTCCTCGATGACACAAAGACGACAATTCCCAACAAATATTGAGGACCTTTCCGAACAAAGAGCACTAAAATCATGCAAGACAATCTGAGCGACATGTCATCCAAATTATCGTCAACCATATAAAAAAAAACTATTGGTACTGAGATTTTAACCTTTTCACTTTCCCTTGTTGAATATTCAAGCGCACTAACCACTTCAGCTCCTGTCGTAAATTATGTTTAAAAATAGATATTGAAGACATTTGCCATGCAGCATGTAGAATATTTGGTTAATTTAGCAGGATATTCCAGTCAAGTTGTCATGAATATGGCTGGAAGTATAACAATTCGTTGTATTTTCTTAATATAGCCGTCAGTAAATGGGGTAGCACTACAATATACATTACAATAGGTGACTTTGTTATCAAACTTGTTCTCTATATGCATTTTATTGACGATAAGTATTAAAAAAAATCCTTCAAATAATTAATCCTTTAATATTCTTGAAAACTCCTAACGAATTATTTCCAAATTAATATACATATGTTAAAGATTCTTATATTAAGTTTCAAGTACTAAAGACTTAAGACTCTAACTTTATTACTTTGATGCACACAACGATTTTAAAATTGCTCCTAAGACTAAAATTAAAAATTTAGTTTTGAATTTAGTGAGACTTTGAGCATGTACAACCAATGTAGTAACATTTTAAATAAAGGTTCAGTTAGTAGAGTTGTGAATCTGCCAATGATATCTCTTATGGTTAAAAAGATATTTGCGTTTGAATTTGGAAATTTATATTTTTGCCTTAAAGTTTTGGTTTTCCTCAAATAATTTTTGTAATAAAGAAGTTAATTCTTTTTTAAATATCCTAAGATTCCCAATGTAAAGACCAATTAAAAAAAATTTACGTCAGTATTCATACTTGAATATAAAATAATTATGCCAAAATATTATTTCGATACTAACATGTTCATGATATTTTTAAACATTGATATAATTTTATGGCGGGGATCTTATTTTGAAACTTTGGTTAATTAGGCTCCCAACTTCTTGAAATTTGAATGTACGCCTAGGGTTTTTAATTTCCCGACCTTTTTCAACTCCCGGGAATCGGGAAAAATAAAATATTATTTAAAAACAATGAAAATTACACTAAAAATGAAACCTATATTTTACATATAATTTACAATATATTTTAAAAAACATATATATGTTGGAAGATGACATTTTGTACATTTGCATCCGAATTCACAATCAAATTTTAAATTTAAAATACATTTTAGAGATAAAATTTTATGGAAAATTTGTTTAGAAACCTTTTATTATTTAAGTATCATCGACAATAAAAACTTAAAAAAATAGTGCTGGATTTTTAATTCCCGAGATCCCGAATCAGAAAGTGAAAAATTGGCGCAATTCCCGGGAAATTCGTCTCAGGATAAAAACCCTATATACGACTAATAGAAAATGTACCTTTTCGGTTTTTCATATGCACATATTTAAAATAATTGTGATCATTAAAGCATTTTTCGGGAAATATTTGTATGTAGGCTAAATAAAATAATATATCGATTTTAAACATTTTCTCTATAGGCTTCGTTCTTAAATCTGAAAACAGCCGGTGCCAATTATTATTAAATATTAAAAATTGCAACATATATTTCGAAAACAAAATTTACATTAACACTGACAGAACATTTTTAAAATTTTATAAAATTTTAACTGTTGAAGCTAAAGGTTGATTTTTGACATTATAAGATCTCGAAAAGTTAAAACAAAAATATTTTACTGGAATGTCTGAATACTATTCTATTATTTGATACCAGAGCTTTATAAGAATTAATTAAAACTTTGCTTAATTACTTTAAATCTTAATTCTGAATTAAGAAATACTAGTTTTTGATTCCATAATACTATTCTTAAAAGCATAATTTTATAGTTTCATTCAAAGGCTTTATTGAATTAATTCATAAAGAATTATATTAAATTTTTATTATTTCAAATCTTCCAAAATTTAATGAATATATTTTTCTTTCATTCAATTTTTAATATATTGTTCTTTAATCTTTTATAAAATGCATTAAGACATATTCTCTAAAGCTAATTTATTATAGATTTGAATTAAAGAAAATTTGGTTGATTCAATAATATATTTTTTTTAAGCTTGAATTGTTTAATTGATTATAAATTCTTTGAGTAATTAATTTCCAATAGAATTAATTCAATAAATGTGAAATTTAAGCCTATGAATTAAATTACAATGAATGCTTTAAATAAATGATTGTTATATCAAATTGAATTCGATTTTTAAAAGTGAATTAAAGAATTTAGCCCTTCGAACCTTCATCTGATAACCATATCGATACTTTTGAGCAAGAATTATATTTTAAAATAATTTATAAAAAAATATTATTTTTGTAATTTGAAAGTCCTTTTAAATTGTTAATGAACACGTTTTTCATTGCATTCAGAAATGTTAATAAATCTCATATCCTAAGAATAAGATAATAACTACTTATAAAAATATTCTTCCATTGACAACCATGAGTTAAAATAGTAGCTTTCAGCAACTGCAAATATTAAACTTTGCATCTTTTTCAATGTTTTGGAACTTACTTTTTCATTATGTTGTGATTTCAAAAGATGAACTTCAGAAGCAGTGAACAAGAATCATGACAGTTCTTTTTTAGTACTTAGTAGACGGTATTAAAGTCATTGTTTATGCAACTATTTTTTTGATGGGACTCTAGTCACAGGCTTAGTTTTTTGAGTTAGATTTTTTCGCAAAATGAATGTGACTATTTCAATTAAGTTCTAATCAGTTTAGAAAGTTAACAATGGAACCATTATTTTCGAATGTTGCAAACCTCAGCACTAACTAATATTACCTCTCTACCTTAGATAGTGTAACTGGATTAAAAAAAACGTATCAGTTCAATAAAATCTACAGATTTCATGAAAGTCAATGTGTTTTATACTTATGCAAATTATAAATACCGGTATTTAAAGCAGATTTAAGATTTTTTACTTTAATACAAATTAAACTCGTTCTAGACAGAGGTGTCAAATGTGATATAACTTAAAAAAAGTAAAATTTATAATTTATAATTATTATAAATTTTAAGATTAACGCTGATATAATATGTGAGATAACGCCGGCAGAAGAGAGTAACCATTTTATTTATATTATGTTAAATCTTAAATAAAGGGTACAAGTATTCTAATAAATCTTATCATTATTTTCAATCAGTTACAGAATAAACATACCTTTTTATTTAAGAAATTCGCGCTTTTTTAGCACAATTTTTATAAAAATGTAAAACAATCATTATAGGGAAACAATTTTAGTAATTTCTAAAATACACATCCATACACACACAGATGAACTTTCATACACGTGTTTTTTTTTTTTTTTGAACAGTTTATCTTATAAGATAGTTGTGTAGAGAAATCTCATCACAACAGTCTCATAATACTTCTTATAATACTAATATTTGAATTTACACATGAGATAATTCTCTCAGAGAGCGAATTTGACAGAAAAATCTTACATATTATATTACGTGTAGAAGGGCTGTAAGGAAGTAAAGAAATTCTTTCATTTGGTACCTAACGCAGCTTTTAAAAGTACGTAATGCTAAGAATGTGTTAGTGAAATTTTATATATATGCGTTGATGTAAAAACCACATTCATCACACTTCATAAGCGCACATAGTTGCAAAAAACTGTATTTCAACAAATAGTAAAAATTTAAATGTGTATTGTATATGTAGTGATTTAATTATTATATTTTTGTTGCTAAATATCAACAAAAATATAAATTATTTTAAAATCTACTATATTTTTAATACTAAAAATTGCAACTGTTTTTATTTGGTTTTAAATTCAGCAACCAAAAATAAAATATCAAAAGTATTAAAAAAGTTTTTTTTTTTTGGTTTGTAAAAATTAAAAACGCTTCGGCAATTAAAATGTAAGGAGTGTTTAAAAAAATAATTAAATATGTGTATGGGAAAAAATGTGCTACTAATGCTATATGAATGGATAATTTTGGTAATATTTTGTTTTTTTTTTTACATCTCTCACAAGTGTGTTGAAATTTTCTCATATAGCAAATGCATGTAAAGAGTGAAGACTTGTTGTAATTGTAAAAAAAGATAGCTAGTTTCTTTACTAGTTCCCTATACTATGCCAATTACTTAAAGTTTTTACATTTACACTGATGTTTAGAAATATTTAAACAATTTATGCTACAAAAATTTAAAGTTTTGGACATTATGTAATTATAAAATGACCGCACATCTACAAAAACAACAATTGCTTGTATTTTGTTAATGCCACTGCACATAACCTAGTGTCTACATTAGGCAAATTTATATTAAAACAAACGTCAAAATCAGTGCGAATATAAACAAGGTAACCTTAGTTAAACAGTTGATTATTATTTTGATTGTTACGGTTGTCAAACGGCATATAAAAAAAACAATAATGAATACGCCATATTGTTGTTTTTGTGCAACTGCTGTCACCTTCCACAAATTCGCGTTAAGTTTGACGTCTGCCTTGATAAAAAAATCTCTAATGTAGACATTATGTA
The DNA here is from genome assembly GCA_932274085.1 of Protocalliphora azurea. NCBI lineage: Eukaryota > Metazoa > Arthropoda > Insecta > Diptera > Calliphoridae > Protocalliphora > Protocalliphora azurea. Next base: position 171,712,655 of record OW026519.1, read on the forward strand.
ATGTCAAAATGCTATGAATAAAAAATGAGAAAATGAAGAAGAGTAAATAAACCCTGCAAAAAAAATTACATGCGAATACATACATAATTAGACAGTTTCGCGTGGCACGTATTTGAAAAAACTGTAAATAAGCTAGGCTTACGGCGTCACTTTCTTATTACACTATGGTTTTGGTTAAGTTATCAAGTCAATTCATCAGATTTTGTAAAAAGTATTAAAACATTTTATAAGTTTCTTATCATTATTATCAACTGCAACGTTTGTTTAAGAAAACAAAAAAAAAAAAAAAAAAAAAAAAAATTCTACAAGCTCAATTAAGTTTTCAAAAATATATTTACAAATTTAAATATACAATAAACTTAAATCACGTATGTATAACCAAGAAGTAATTTAATGCAGCCAATTATACAGTTCTGGTTTAAAAACGAGCAGTGTTGATATAATAATGTACATATGTTACAGAATATCGATTTTTTTTTGATAAAAATTAAAAATAAATATTATTTAACTAGTTAATTATTTAATTATTCAATGCAAAACTGAAATACATTATCACATTAATGTGAAAGCTATAATATTTCAAATAATAAAAAACAAACTGGGCGAATACTTTCTAAATATTTTGCGCACTATGATCTAAATTATTTATTTTTTGTGACCCGTATTCTATTTAGCTCTTCACATACACATATTTTTGATTTAGTAATAAAACGAGATCTTGAAATTATGCAAATTTATAGCTATTTTATTGCTCACTATTGTATTCAACCATCTACTATCTTTATGACTTGAAAATTTACATTAATTTAACAATGAATAATTTAAGAAAAATAATCTCAGACTTGCTCTATGGCAACAACTTCGTAAAAAGGCAAGTAAATGTAATTATTAAGGGCGGTAAACCCGACTTTTAAACACTTTACAAAATTCTAGCAACAATCTTGCATATATTTTAAACAATATATTATGGTAGTCTAGAAGATTTTGGATGGGCCACATATGAGATATTCAAATCTTTTATTGCAATAATTTCGATGAACAAAAAGTTTTTTTTTTAATTCTATCTTATTGAATATTTCTGTTTTCTCTATACATGATAATAAATGTCATAATGAACTTACTTTTATATACCCTACACTTAATGCTATAATTAGGGGATTGAAATATTTGTTTCTTTTCAAAACAAATTTGCGTGTATGCCATAAGTTTTTAGTATAAAAAAACAATTATTTTTATAACTTATCATGATAAAGAGTGGAGCGTGATAAAAACGTGAGTTTTAGGTTTTTTTTTCTTGAAAAAAAGTAATTAATAAAACAGTTTCTTTGTTAGTTTTTTTTATAATCACAATTACTGATGTTTTATAATATAACAACATGTATGTAGCTACGTTGCTGCAAGATCAAAAAAATATATGTGTGTAGTACCTATATTCAGCTATAAAAGTTAGCCTCAATTAATCATATCGTGTTTTGTATAATATGCACGATTTATTTTTAGGAAATTTTTTTTCTAAATTGTTATGTTTCGACAGTATTCGCATAGTTTTATTTTTAAAAATTTTTTATTGTTTTGCTGTGTAAATAACATGGGTTCAAGTACCAAGTTGAATCATGTCAGTTTTATTAATTTATATTTATTTTTTTTTTTATTTAACTTAGTTTATTATTTTATTTTAACTGTGACACCTTTTCCTTGCTTAGTAAAATATTAAATTTTGAAAATACATATAGCTAATGGAAGTGTTTTTATTCGATTATGCAATATATAGTGGCATACGAAACTAAATCACGGGTTAGCATTTATTAAAATATAGGTGAATAACGATGGAAAACTCGTTTTGGTTTTGCTTCTTTATGTTAATTTATTAACACTAGACTGCAAATTTTCTAAAACAAAAGAGAAACAATTTAATTTCTTTATTTAAACTAACAAAAATTTAATGAAATGTGAAATATACACACGTTTTTCATGCGAGACAAAACTAAAGCACTTTTTCCATTTATTAAATGCAAATGGTAACATCATTAATATTTGGACCTAATTTTAATAATTTAATTCCTTACTGTTTTTACTAGATAGGAAATTTCGTCCTTAGATATATTGTAATATGCTTATTATTTCGCGATCCACGAGGGCGTTTGTTTAGACTGCTGCTTGGTCTCCGAAGTACAGTAATGGATTCATGTTTCATCCACAGTTACAAAACGCCGCAAAAATTCATTTGGATTGCGGGTAAACAACTCCAAACAATCCTTTGAAGTTGTCACACGTTTACGTTTATGCTCAATTGAGAGCAAACGCGGCACCCATCTTGCAGACAACTTTTTTAAAACCAGCTGATCATTTAAAATCGCAACCACACTGCCATATGAAATGCCTATGGCATTAACAAACTCACGCTCTTTTACTCTTCGGTCGGCCAAAACCATATCGTGGATATTTTCGACATTTTCGGGTGTACTGACCTCAATTGGCCGTCCAGAACGTTCATCGTCATTTGTACTTGTGCGACTACAACGAAAGTCAGCAAACCACTTTTTTACCATTGAAATCCATGGTGCAGAGTCCCTATAGTATTTATCGGGCTTTTCCTTGGTTTGATTGACGTTTTTTTTCGGAAAAAATAATGTTTAATGAGCGCTCGAGATGCACTTTTTTCCATTTTTAGAAAAATACACAAGGTTGTATGTTTTGAACAGCTGTTAAACGCAAAGTAAATGATGACACTTGCTCAAAATTTGGCAGTAGTCTATTAACAGGTGGTACTTGATGGGAATAGTGTTGAATTTCATATAACTACGAGGGAAGTTCGAAAAGTCACGGACTTATTGATCCGCCCTCGTATAATTTTAGCGCGCATTCCCTCTTTCGTATGTAGAAGAATGGCGTCTTTTAGGGCATGGTTAGACATAAAACTTTTCATTATTCCATTTACTTCTTAAGTTGACAAAACCGATATATTGTCTGATAAAAAACCTTAGACCATAACAAATCTCCCAATTTATTCTAAGTACTATTAATGCAACATGCATTAAATCCTTTTCCTTATGGTAGACCTAGTAACTTTAATCCAGCAACTTTAACTTCACTATGGTTCAATTGAAAACCGTATTTTTCTCCGGTGAGGTTTAACTTTAAAAGTTCTTATGGATTTATGATAAATCAATTATGCATAGTTAAAACGATTTGGAAAGGGATTCTGAGTCGAATTATATATTTTAAATATCAGGGCAAACGCATAAAACACTTATAGAGCATAGAAAAAATAAAAATGGACTTCAATTATGAAATTGTTTATACTAATTAAATTTTTGTTTGATTTTGCTCCAATCACCATTTTTCATTAATTAACTTTTTAATCGATTCAATGCGAATTATAATTAAAATTTCATTTAAAATCAACAAAAAAATTTGTCGATCCGATTCTTGCATTAATTAAATCTGTAGGCTTGCACAGAAATGATTACCTTCCTTAAAATACACGAGTTTTCTCTTAATTATTTATTACTTTATTACGAATATTAATAAAAATTGTTTTAGATTGATAACGTTATAATCTATGTAATTTATTTTATATAATTAACGTAACGTGCGTAATATATGTACGTTATGTATATGTGATAATGTGATATAAATGCATACCAATTCTTGATTACAAGGAAAATTCATAATAAGTAATATCGTTCATCATCTCGGTGATACACTCCAAAAGAACGATTAGAATATCACTAAGGTAAACTCTGCAACCTACACAAAAAAAATTATTACCGTATATTTTTCAATTAACACAGTTGTTTCATTTTGCTTACAGATTTAATAAACATATTCAAGTTAATATAAAATAAAAATAAAATTTAAGTAAAATTTTATTTCTCACTTAAACTTTTAATTCATTTAATCATCTACTTGATTGATTTGATTATTTTTTTAATTAGAAAAATTTATCTTTCTTTGCAAATTTAAAAAAGTTTTTAATTGCATGAATTATTTACTAAAATATTTGATGATTGGTGACTTCTTTCTGTGAAAAAAAAAAAAAAATCAGTAAAAGAATAAACAAACATCTGCCTGAAGAAATGGTAAAAGTAATCAATAGGAACTTACTCTTCATGCGATTATAAAAATCTTTTTCCAAAAAGCAGCCTATTACAACAGCTTTGTTAAAAACTTGAGTCTTGACGGAAAAATCTAAGTACAGTAACACCGAAACGATTAGTAATCTTAAAAAATCTTAAAATCGAGTACATACTTACTAATTCCTTATTCGCGTTATCATTGGTATGTAAGGAAATCTTTACAGTACCAAAAAAGACCAGTCAGTTTTAAATCGTCGATAATTGATATTAAATTTTACTATTTTGTTTCAAAATGTTTTTATTTTAATTTTTAAAGAGCTTCCGACTTTTATCAAATAAATTTGAAACAAATCAAGAAGTTAATTGCATTTATAAATAATTTTTATTAAATTTAATTTTAAAATTAATGTGTAGAGTATACAAGGGAAGAACATTTTTATATTGTGTGTGCTTAAAAAACACTATAAATTGCTGCTTGTAACGAAAATGTGATTGAAATATTAATTCTTTATGCTAAAAAATTTTTCATATGCTCAAATTTGTAACGTAGAAAATTTGTTATGAAATTATAATTTTGTGCATCGCTAACAAATAGTCAGCAAATGCTGTCAACATACATATATTTTAAGTTTACATATGTTGGCACTGGTAACAAATTTTTCAGCATAAATACGCTGATTCAATAAATCGTCATTAGACTGCTCCAAAAAAAAAAAAAAAAAAAAAAAACGACTTTCTAATTTCGACGATAACTCCCTCTAGGGTTGTTAAAACGATTTCTTAATAAACTGTTTATTTTTGCCTAAATTACTACTTATTTTTACTCGAGTTGTTTATAAATGTATGTTATAGGTATTTTTCTACTTTAGGGATACTCAAAAATTGCACTTTCGCATCGTCTCGATGTTAAATGAAAATATAACAAAAATAAAAAAACGAACAAATTTTGTCTTCAGTGTGATTTGAACATGGGCACAAATTAACCATCCGTTTCTAAAGACCAACGTGTTCACCATCTCACACTTAATTTACTAAGTGATAAAAAATCTTTTAGTATAAAAATATCTTTTTAGAAAAATTTTTTTTAATAGCAGCATCAGACGGGTTGAATCGAAATTCTTCTGGTTATTAATCCAGCACTCCAGCCAATTGATACACGTGATTGCAGTATTACTGTGCTATTATGCTATTGCGTACTTATTTATGTAATATAGAGTAGGTAAATAATAATGACGCCTCATTACCAAGAAATTACTCAAATAAGTAGTTGCCATTACCGAAAACCGAGAAGTTTTTGCTGGGAAATTGTTAAGTTTGTTTAGAAAATATGCAACCAACAGAATTGTTTGTTTACAAAACATATAATATGTTTACTATTGCGAATTATTTGCAGAAAATGTTACACGTTATTTTTCTTTATTCTTTAAAATGACTAATAGGGACTTTAATCTTGAGTTATTTACTTTTGACAAAAATATTTGTTTAACTTTTAATGTAATTAGCAGTAATTACTAAGGTGATCGATTATTCGACCTTTTGGAATAACCAGTTTTCGAATAGTTCGAATAGCTGGTATATTAAAAAATCAAAAAAATCTGTTAACCGTATTTTTTGCAGAAGTTAATATTTTTTTTTTATCAAAATACAATATTTCTTCACAAAAAATCAATAAATCTTATCATATTCAAGTTAAAATTTATTAAATATAATTTGCTTGGAAAGCAACTATTAACTAAGGTAAGAAAATAATCATAAAAAATGAGACTAAGTTTTATATAGTACTAGCTTTTACCCAATGTACTTCGCTACCCTCCTAATTTTCTGTTTTGGGTTAACATTTCGCTTGGACCTACCTGTTATATTTTTATTTCAATTACAAACATAAAATTTTAACTCTTTTGCTATAATAGTTCCTTAGATATTAAACATTTTCTTTGTATGGGTATCCTTCCCCTTGGAGTGATCCGTCCTATTTTCATCTGAAGTCAAGAAGGCGATGAGAATGTTATTCCCGTAAAGTTTCAAGTCTTTTGCTGTGGTAATACTTTAAATTTGGGATAATCAATATTTTCTCTTTCACTGGACCTAAACATTCTATTTCCGTCTTAATTATTTATTTCGCTTTTACAATTTCTCAAAAACCAAAAAAATTTCAAAGGTATGTAAATTTAAATACCAAAATCCCTGGGAAGCCTTCGTGAATTTTAATAATTTAAACGGCGATTGAATTTTGCTTATTTGAATTTGAATTGGCTTTAATACGAAGATTTAAAAAATGTGATAGGTGTATTGAAAAAGCATTTTTTAAAATCATTTTTCGTTAAATATGCTATTGAAAATTTTTGATTTTTTTACATTTGGGAATGTTTACATTAAAATAAAATATTCAAATTTTTGAGACGCCCAAATTTACTATGCATAATATAATTATTAAAAAAAAATATGTTTAAAAGTTTTCATGTAAAAGTAATACTTTTTCGGATTTTTTGAAAAAATGATTTAAATTTGTATAAAAGTTAACAAAATAAAAAGAGTATATAAATTTAAAAAGAATATAAAAGACTATTGTCTTCTTATTGAGCAATTCAGTCAACATGTCCAAAATATCATTTTCGTTTAAAAATATTTGCAAAATGTCCAAAATATCATTTTCGTTCAAAAATATTTGAACGAAAATATTTTTTTTTTTTGCAATTTATAGATTCATTTTTGACAATTGTGAATTCATTAAAGTTTAGTTTTCCTTTAGGTGCATTTTAAATTGTTTTGTTTACTATAATTTGCAATATTAATTACACTATGATTGCGGCATTTCCGCAACAACACTATTCCCTGCAGTGATATGTTGTTATCGCAAATATCTTTATTGTTAAATAAGTATTATTTGAACAAAAATTTGGTTACTGCAATAATATTTTTGTTATTAGTTTCATATTTGTTAAAATTCTAGTTACAAAAAAACAAAATCATTAGACAAAAATATTATATTATATTATTATGCTTGTTATTATGGTTTAATAATATTATTTCCAGTTTTATCCACAACCATAAACATTTGTAATATTTTAATATGATGCCGTTTTTACATCAGTTTATTGTGTTTAATGTATGGAATCGGTCACCTGACGGTGTATATAAATTAAATTACAAAGAAATATTATTTCATTAAAAAACAGCTTTTGATAAAAAACTGTTGGTATATTATATATATATATATATATATTATTTTATTATTTTATTAAGTTGTATAATATAATAACTTAATTTATCTTTCTAGTGACAACAATGGAAGATGAAAATCGGTTCATTTTCATCCAGAAGATAAAAAATTTACGCCGACCATGGCAAGTTGATAATAAGACTTTCTTGCAAACCTGAAGTTCGTTGTGACCAATGCTAACAAGACATCAAGCAAGCCAAGTAACAAAAATGTGCCGTCAAAAAGGCCACTCAATCGGCCCAACGTAAATCTAAGATTTTCCCCAATCAAAAAAGCCGCCAAAGTACAACAAAAGACTACTCCTCGGTGGACAAGTAAAGGGATTTTTAAATTAAGTGTGACTTTGATAAGATTTCATACAAAAAACCAACTAAAAATAACAATAGATAGCTTTTAAGTATAGAAATAAAATGCTTGCAGCACAACCATATAATAATATGGTTCCCTCAACCAATATTTTCTCCGCATGTAGCACATAAAGGTTTACTATTTTGAATAAATTTTTAAAAAGTAACCCAATAAATTTTTAAAAATAAAATATATAAAAAATAATACCAGAGAAATAGAATTTTTATATAAAAAAATGTGAATATGTTTTTTAGAAAAAGCTAAATTATGCATAGTAGAAATGTGTGTCGTAAAAAATTGATTTTTATGTTAATGTAAAGATTCCCTACTTTATAAATATGCTAAAAAATCAAAAATCTGAAATAGCATATTCAACGAAAAATGCATTTAAGAAAAGCTTTTTTTTAAAATCCATTTTATTTCTGAAATATTCGTATTGATGCTGATGTAATAATAATTCAAACGCCGTTTAGATTATTTAATTCCACAAAACCCTCCCAGAAATATAGTTATTTATATACTTTTGAGATTTTTAGAAAGTGAAAAAGCGAAATATAATCGCGAGTTTTCGGAATTTTGCGAAACTGATATATATATATATATATATATATAAACTGAATGTGCATTTTGGAATTCTTATCTTATTATTAAGTTAACTCCAAAATTGCGAAATATATTTTCGTAAGAAACTTTAAATAGAGGGACTCAGAAGTTTGATTCCTTTTGGTTAAAGCAAAAGGTGATGCCATTACATTTGTTTATGGTGGTCAGATAGATAAAAATTTATATTGTAATATAACTGTCATTACAAGAGGGCGGATTTTTATGCATTAACTTTGTTGAAAATATGCGCCTAAAAATGCATTTAAAAATATAAAATTTACCATAAAAATTGCAGAAACACGCACTTATATTCTTATATTTATTAAATTAAACAAATATCTATCCATCGCACAGTTTCACATTTATCCAATCTGCAAGCAGAGAAAACTCACTACGACAATATTATATTCTCATTGTTAATTTTCATTTCTTTAAATAATACTATGTTCATGATAATTATCTTTTTGTTTCAGTTTTATCAGTGAATATTTATATTCAATAAAAATTTTAATATAGTTGCCTGCAAAAATCTTATGTTTTTGAATATTTTTATCAGAAAAAAAATTTTTTTAATATGAAAAATATCATTATTTCTACAACCATTAAATATTCCCAATCTTTTTCCTTGTTCTTAAACCGTATCTTGTTTTTAAACCATATTAATATTAATATTGCTTTTAGTATAAGAGAACAAGTGTTGTTATACAATGTTAAGGTAGGTTTAGACGATTTGTTGAATCATCATATTTATGCCGAAAAATTTGTCACCAGTGCCAACATATCATGTAAACTCAAAACATATGTATGTTGATAGCATATGCTGATTATTTGTTATATATGCCAATAAACGTATATTGATGATTTTTGCATATCGTCTAAACACAAAATTATTAGTTCATAATATATATATATATATATATATATATATATATATATATATATATATATATATCTTCTACGTTTGCTGACAAATATGGTATTTGTTAAAAAGTGTTTGCAAGCTTTTCAGCGTATGAAAAATTTATTAGCATATAGAATTAATATTTCAATAGTATTTCCGTTACAAGCAGCAAAGTATTGTGTCTTTTAAACGAACGCAATATGAAAATGTTTTTCCTTTTTTTACCCTACTCCTCCAAAGGTGTTTTATGCATTTATCCTGATATTTATAGCTCACAGAAAATCCCTACCTAATACTCAGAATAACTTTCTAAATCGTTTTAACTATGTCCGGTTTTCTGACCGGCTGTCCATCTAAATCTTGTGGACAAAGTGCATGTCGAAATTTTTAAGTTATTTTGATGAAATTTGTCGTAAGGATCGATCCATTATTTCACCTAGTGCCCATACAAATATCTTCCCGGAATGAAATCCTATTCGACTCGTAAATGTTTCAATTATATCGATATTTAAATAAAATATGGAAAAATATATTTTATATATCCATAAATCAATATCCAAATTTTACGAAGATCGGTTTATAAAAGACCATTACTTGAATATAAGGCCCACTTCTGGAAATTACTATAACGTGCACAAATTCCATGTAAATGTTAGTATCAAGATAATAATTGACACAAACAAGTTAAGTATATAAATGACCACATGTGCCATATAAGACCCTCTCCAAAAATCTTGAAAAATCGCCTTGATTACATATATATGTACATAGTGCTATATGTATTATATGATCTTGCTAGGCCAACTACTTTCTTACTTGTTTGAATATAGAACTGATGTATAAAAATTCATCCATTTTTATTAAGCTACTAAAATAGCTGTTTATTATTGTGATTTTTTTACGTACAAGCTTAATTGAGATTTGAATCCGTCGAAAAAAAAGTAAAGAACCCTGGCAACTTTAACATTAAAAAAATTTGTTACGACTCAACATATTTATTATTATATGAAATTCAACAAATCGTGTAAACTTAAAATTTATATGCTTAATTTCATGTTGATATCGTCTAAACACCTAACATATAGATCATGCTTACACAGGTGTTTGTTGATACTTTAAAGCATACGAGTTTTAACATACAAATGTTGATTCAACATACCGTCGAAACTAAGCTTTAGAATTACTATTTTTTTTTTATAAATGTCAATAAATGTTTACATTTTTTATTCTAAAATGGAGATATATGTGTGTATATCAGAAATACTCATTTTAAATTATACTTTAATTTTCTATTCAATTTCTACGAGTATTAGCTACTGCAGTTATCATTAGCTTTATTGAAGCTGAATTTACATACATAAATTAAACGAAATTTGATTCACTAAAAATTATACGACACTAAAACTTTTTTGTTCATTTTTTATTGTTTCTTTAAAAACCCAAACATAATTTAAATTTGACGATTTCTGATTAGCAGAAATTGACGATTTCTGGTTAACATAAGCACAAAAAAATCTGACAATTCTGTTTATGATCATATAGTCCAATCATAATATATTATTTTTCCATTATGATTCCCGCAACCATATTTTTCTCTGTGTGTGAAACGACAAAAGAAAACAAAAAGTTTTATGATTGCCTTAATTTTTTAATGTTATAAAACCTTCAAATAACATGGAAAGTAATGCGCAATATCTCAATAAATAAAGAACTTATCATTATTTATTGAAATATGGAAAGTCAAAATTTTTAAAAGAAAATAATTGGTGAAGTATAATAAATTCAAGTAGTTGTAACCAAGGTTCGTCGCCATTACTGCTAAAATAGCCTTACCGCTAAAAGAATCTACTTAATTTGACTACCGTTAGTTCTAAAATACCCCTACCGAAATAATTGTAAATACCGTTACTGCTAAAATACTTTTACCGAAATAGCTCAAAATACCGTTATGGCTAAAATACCGATACCGGAATATCAAAATACCGTAAACGCTAAAAAATTTCTTTTACCGTTACCCTTTTGAATCGGTTGTCAATCTTGGTTGTAACTGTCTTTGTTAACATAATTTTTTATTATTTAGCAGCATATTGAAAGTATTTTACTAGAAATTTCAAAGAATTTTCAGATACTAGCGTTTATAATTTTTAAATTTAACTCTAATATGAATGTGATTGAATGTGGTCAATTTATTATACAGTAAAAATATATCCTTTAATTTATAAATGGTCATATGTAGAACGATATTTTGATAATTTTATGCTATTTTCGTATGAATTATTAACATTATGTTTTAAGATTATATAGTCTAGTTCGCGTATGCTGTCACTGCTCAAAATTAGTTCGGCAAAACGTGGTAAAGCCTAGAACAATGGCTGTCGTCATTAGCCGAGCAAAACAGGAGAAGACAAACAATGGCATCAGAGCTTCCTTAATCTTTCTTAAGAAGGTGGCTAAGAAATACTTATCGCTATTGAGTAGTAAAAATAAGTAGTTTATCAAGAGTCACTGGAAGAGCGTGGCCAGATTCGAAAGAATCTATGTCTCTACTAGTGCCATCTTGGGAATGTCTTATCCTGAGAGACTGAATGCGATTGTTAACATCGTTCCGGAAATTACTCATAAGAGTACAGGAACCATGTCAATGGTCGCATTGACATGGTTCCTATTGTCTAAAGACAATAGTAGTAATGGCTAGAGAAACCGATTAAATCTGTGGAATGAAATATGGAAACTGGCAAGAAAACTAGTCATATACCATCCGTCAACATTATTGAATCCTACAATGAATTCATAAAGGGAGCCAGGTCTGGAGACGATCAACCCTTCATAAGTAAGAAAGAAGTTGTTCATACCATTTCCAGCTCTCTTGAGGGACTTGAAGGAGTCCGTTAACAGTGGTGGAACAGGTGAAGACCAACCACTTTCACTGTCGAAAAAGGCTGGTCATAAGCTATCCAGCTCTTTTAAGTATCGCCGTAAGGAGGTTGTTAAAAGAGCAAAGTCTGGAGAATACCAACCAGCCTTGACAGCTAAGAAGGTTAGTCATACACCGCCTGTATATCTTAAGGGCCCTCACAAAGAGGTCACTAAGAGAGACAGATATGGTGACTATTTTAACTCTAAGAAGGCGAAGAAGTTTATGAAGCGGCTGCCTTAGATCGAGCTGATCCGGATGAGAGACTCAGTATGGATCTGTGGACATTGATTGAAGATAGGCTGATCAATGAGTAAAAACAAGGCAGGATGAAGTATTCTTTAAAGGTGCGGATTGGTTAAAGAGTGTCTAGACTGTCAATTGTGGCAACGAGAAATCGTTTGAATTTCTTAACTCTGCAATTGGCAAGTGCGGCAACCTTTGTCCTGAGTCGAAGTTTGACTCGCGTCAAAGTTGTCCCTAAGGCCGATAGTGATAGTGTGGATTCCACCACCCATTAAACCAGTGGAAACTATATTGACGGTATTGGCTAACCAGAACGAGGGTCTGGTTATAAGTCAGCGAAGAAGAAGAGAATCTCGGCAGGGACTTCTGTTTTGGAATAGATCAGGAGTCCATCAAGAAATAGGAGTCGGTGGAGAGAGCTGTCAATTTCGGTCTGGGCATTAACAGGTTCCGGTATCCGAAATCGGATAATACCAAAGTGGCTGCTAGAGGTGCAAATTAACTTGTATCACTGTGAGGCAGCCTCAATCGAATTGACAGTGCATTTCATTGATTTCAGAGTGGGTGTGGCCTTAATCCAAGAGCCCTGGATCGGCAACACCAGGGTATGTGGATTAAACGTCACAGGATATACACTGTTGGTACCAACCACTGAGGATAAGGTAAGAACATGCCTATTGGCAAAGAATTACTTAAAATTTATGTCTTCTTATTCTTTCAGTAATGGAGACCTAACGGTCGTACAAAAAAAGGCCAATGGCTAGAGAAAAAACGCTCTCGCATTAGTATATATGCCATACGAAAGCAGCCAGTCCAATGGACAATACGGTGCAAAAACTGACAGAGTACATAAGAAGATGAGGCGTAAATCTGTTTGCGATGCCAATGCACACTCAGCCAGTGGGGTAGTTCTGATATAAATCAGATAGATCAGTCAGTATTTGATTAAATAACTATTAACAATCTTTTTTTCTGCAATAAAATGGTATGGAGGCATAGGTATAACACTGATGAACTTTGGGAGAGATCTTATGGAGAACTAGAGGTTAGCTAGGGAATGTTCTTTTTCAGACCATAGCAGGATATCCTTTAGTTTGAATTTCGTGGGATCAAAAGGGGAATCATATAGAAGCGTTCCTGGATATATTCAGCATGCGGACAACTCAGGGACGTAGTCCAGTTCTGAGTATACTTATGAAAACCCATTTTTCGGGCTGCAGGAACATAGAGGCAGATATACAGACAAGGTGAGTTTTTAGATTCTCGGAATGTATATTTGATAGGAAGATTAGTGAAGTGGTTAGCGACATAGTCTCGATGGTTAAGGTAGCATGGGCTATGAATACCTTCGGATCTTACAAACCTCCTGGTCCAGATTCTATATATATATATATATATATATATATATATATAAATTCTTGCATAACTAACTTCAACATTTTTATTTTTGGTTATTTTTTTGGTTACCAAAAATGTGGCAACACTGGTTATAACGTAAAACCTCAACAATTACATTTACGATATATCGGCCGGTAATATAATTTTGTTTTTTAAAAATGATTTTATTTCAGATGGAATACTTCCATTTATGTAGGTCTTAGGTAATTCAATAAAATTGGATTAGATAGTTTTTTTTTTTTAAAGATGAAAGGACCACATAAAAATTATTTGTTTACCCATGTATGGTTTTTGGTATTTACGTTCTGATGAACAAGAATATTTATTTAAAACTTAATTTTTTAACGTTCTCACTTTCTGCATTTTAGTCTAAAAAATATTTATTCAATAAACTTTTCTTTATAATTTAATGTAACATTTCACTAAATAAGGATCTTCATAAAAGAACTAGCATTAATTATTATCATTTTATGAAATTTTAATGAATAAAATAACATCTGATTACAACTTCTGTTGGTAAAGTGTTCGTTTACTTTTTTAAATCGCTTTTGATTAGCTGGTATAGAGTTCAAAGCTGATACAAACTTTGAATGAGAAAGTTATATTCGGCTTGGCTGAATTTATATTTTAAAATTTCAACTCTTATTGCATTTTGGTTTCCGAGTTTAAATTGGTTTTGAACGTTTGTAAAAAATTTCGTTGGTGTATATGGTTTTTTGTAAAAATATCGTCCTAAAAGTATAAACTGGAGTTACGAAGAATGCCCTGTTTTTCTAGTATTTGGTCCATAAATTTTTTGTTTATGAACCGATATTTCTCATTTTCAATATCAAATAAACCTTATATAAGCCAAATATTTGAGCCAAATTTCATCTACCTAGGATATCCGCCCTGAGCCCAATCCTGCTTTCAACAGACAGACAGTTGGACGGACATCGTTATATCGCTTCAGATTTTAATGAGGACCCAGAATAAAGTACATATATCTTAGATAATTGTTTCGACATGTTACACACCGAACGACAAACCCAATATACCCAAATAATTTTTTGAAAAATTACAAAATTTTAAAAATATGTAAATTAATATGAATTATTATAATAAGAGATGACAAACTAAAATGCATTTTCCATTAAATATGCAAAAACTGCACTAACAAATCGATGACATTTTTCATTAAAATTTGTGATACGGCTAAATAACTACATAAGGTAGTTTTTAAAAGTTCCGAGAAAAACATGCATTTGCATGAAAATTCGACCCCTAATCATTACTTACCTTAATTTTCAAAACTTGTATATAATTCTAAATTATATTGTATATATTTTTGATTTTAATTTTATAGCTTTATTAAATAATTGGTTCATGAGCACTAATTAATTAAAAAAATAAATTCTCTAAAAGTCATTGTTTGATTAACTAAATAATTAAAATATAATAAATAAAAATTCATTAAAATTAAGAAAATAAAAAATGAAAAACAAAACTAAAACTATGAATGTTTGCTAGTGCTCGAACGCCTGGGCGCAGCTACTGGAGCGCTACCATTCTTTTTTGCCGAGGCCAAACTACTGCTGTCATGATTAGTATTATTATTGGGTGTCATGGCATTATTATTGTTACCCATTAACAGAGGACGTCTGGGAGGCATACGTTCATTGACGGCATCAAGACCCTTGGCTTCAGCAAATGAAGTAATTTGTGGTGTGGCGCCAAGACCTTGTAAAGCTGCAAAAGAAATTTCATGATAAAAAATAAATAATCGCGTGATTAAAACATACAAAAACACGTATTAAACTATTAATAATAAAAAGTTTAAAAACATAATACAATTGCATGTTGATTTCAATTCATAATTTATTTTCTGAATTATTGACTATTAAATACTTAAAGAGTACCTACCACTGATAAGTGAATCTTTTCCTCCAGACAAAGCACCCACTGGCAATGAACCAGTTGGTGTAAGACCCTTTAATTGTAAAACAGATTCTGATTCTTCTCTGTAAAATAAAAATTAAATTAAATAAATAATAAATTAACATTTTACACATGATATTTTCCATAGTCAAAGTCTTGTATTAAATACCTTAATATTGAGAATACCCTAGACATTTTACCAATCGCTCTTATTTTATTTCTTATAATTTCTTTACGTAAAGCCGATACAGAAGATGCTAAAAAAATTAAAAGAGAACAATAAAGAAAACAAATATGTATTAATTAGTAAAAATTGTTAACATATCTTCATTAAGAGAAAAAAGTTTTTCAATAAGCTGTGAGCATGAGTAACATTTTATACATATGTACGCTTATTTTACTGTTAATTTTTACATTTAGCTAAAAAGCTTATACAAAAAGCTTTATATTTTTGTTGGCTACTTTGTTATGGTTGTGTTTTTTGGTAAAGCTTAGTGTTACATACATAAAAATATTAGTAGGTGTGTTTTGTTGTTCCCGTTGAGTTTTAATGTTAAAAAAAAAAAAAAAAAACGATATTAAACCGATTTAGTAGCACTTTATATTTATTTTTAAATTACACTACGAAATTTAAACGTTTTTCTTTAAGTACTCCACGTCTACACAAAGTCACATTTATTTCCTAACATAAGAAATAACGTCGGCAGAATAACAGAAACAAATTTTTATTTCCAACATTATGTTAATGGGTGGAGAACATTAAAATTTTAAATTGCCTTTTTTACCGAAAATTTTAATTTTTTTTTTCCGTTTTTGTTTTTCATTTGTCTTTTTAAAACAATATCAATTCATTTTGCACCTTATTTTTGGTAAAAAAGAGCAAAATGTTAAAATAAAAAAATAATATTAAATTTCACAGCTTATACACTGCCTGCCACTTGAATAAGGAATCACATTTTTTTTAACTTCAATTAAGTATATCCCCTAAACTAAAGTTCAGAAAAAAATAATTTTTTGCGCAACCAAATTTCAAAGTGTTGGCTTTAGTTTCCTGAAGAAATAAAAAATATACATATTTTTTATACTAAAATTATGCATTTATTTAAAGACATGTATTTCTGTGGTACTATTTTGTGGGTCACTTGAATAAGGAATTCTTTTAATATTAATCAGGAAGACTATGATTTGAATTTCTTTCAATATATAAGGCTAGAGAATTTTTAGTTTGATAGTTTTTAAATAGTTTTTATTCAAAATGGGACTGGTAAGTCTCAGTTGTGTACAAATATTTAAATAACGTGGATAGATGTGGAAAAAATATGAAACGGCGTATCAAAAATACGTGAAAAAAGTGGAATCAGTGCCAGTCTAAGAATAGTGCACCGTATTTTAAAGTCGTGCTCATACATAGTCTGACGAAAACTACAAAAAAAAAAAAAAACACCACTTAATGAAAAACGCAAATCACAACGTCTACAGTTTGCCAAAAATACAATGACATGGTCCGACAAATGGTTTGAAGTTGTATTTTCCGATGAAAAAATTTTAATATTGATGGTCCCGACGGGTATAACTATTACTTCCATGACCTAAATAAGGAGGAAGCGTTTCCAAAATTTAATGATTCCTTTGGACCCACACCTTGGACATACCAACACGACAACGTTCCGTTTCATACCGCCAGAGCAGTAAAACAATGGATTAATCAACAAGGTGTTCAACTTTTGGATTGGCGTCTATATTTACCTGACCTGAATCCAATGGAAAATGTCTGGGGTTGGCTTGCAAGAAAATTGTATGAAGGAGGAAAACAATTTGAGACGATAGAATCCTTAAAGAATGCAATAACGGAATTATGGAGTTCAATTTCACTAAATTACTTACAGTCATTATACAAGTCGATGCCGAATCGCATTTTTGAGGTTATTTATAAAAATTGTGGCAGTACTCATTACTAATTGAATGCTAGAGATAACAACTTTCATTTTTATAACCTAAAATTTAAAAATAAATTACAGTTTGCTTAGTTTTAAAATATTTCTTATTCAAGTGACACACGAAATAGTACCACGGAAATACATGTCTTTAAATAAATGCATAATTTTAGTATAACAATATATATATATATTTTATTTATCCAGGAAACTAAAGCTAACACTTTGAAATTTGGTTGCGCAAAAAATTATTTTTTTTCTAAAATTTAGTTTAGGAGATATACTTAATTGAAGTTAAAAAAATGTGATTCCATATTCAAGTGGCAGGCAGTGTATAGCATTTATAGCGAAATAAATTATGCAATAGATTTCTTATTGCTGCATATGTAACATTTTAAAGAGAGAAATAGAGTTTAACAAATGCAAACATAGAATTGTCTACGTGTAGACTAGAGGTTATAAAATTAAAAATAAACAAATTTTGTATTTGAATTTAATTTAATTTTTATAGTTTTTTATTTCTTGTCAATCTTATATTCACAATTGCATAGAAAGAAACTAGAAGTCCAATTCTTTTAATTTTGTTGTCGGAAAATCTCATTAAAATCTAATAAAATAATTTAAATTTTGTTTAAAATCTCATTAAAATTAGATTTTGAGCAAATGTGAATAGGGTATTAAATAGTGCTGTGCAAGTATTGAGTATTAGGTATCGAGTACCGACTATTTGCCTCTTTTTGTGCGTACTCAATACTGTAAGGTAGTTACTTATTACTTTTAAAGCTTAATTTTTTAATGATATCGCATTACAAATATAACAGCTAATATACAACTCTGTATGAAGATACAAATTAATTTTTAAATATATGAAAATATTTTCATCGGATTCTGTTAATGTTGAATTTAAAGTGAACGTTTTTGTTTATTTTATATTTTATAAAAATAAATTTATAAAATTTCATGCTAATCGAATAAATATATCTGTTTTATTTTTAAATAAAGTCTTTTTATTACAAATTATATTTCAAATTATAAAACCCCGTTAAGTATCGAGTACCCAAATGAAATGAAAAGTATTCAGTAGTATCTACCCGACTAGTAGTAGAATTCGCCAGCACTAGTATTAAACGGTTTATCGAAGACGAAAAATGTTTGCAATTACATTTTAAATTTTAATTTTTAGTTTTTACTAAGAGCAATTTTTCCTAAGGTGAAATAATTTTACAATTTTGATGTGGCAAATGAAAACTTTTCTACTACGATAAATTTTGATAATACTTCAAGAAGTTTAAGAAGATTTTATATGTTATGAAACACTTACATAATTATTTTAATCAGAAATAAAATTCGCAAATGCTTTAAAAATATTTTCTTACAATTTTCTTTATTATTTATTTTTTGGTTGTCAGAATTTTCTATTTATTTGTTAAAATTTTGTGTAGCCCTATAGCCTAGCTAAATTTTATTTACTTCATATTTGTCAAAAATTTAGTTTCTTACAAACTTTTCTACCGTTGGCATACACTCTAAGAATAAAAATGATTACAATTATTTTTTTAATTGTATTAATTAATTGGGTGATCAAAAATAATTAAAATAAAAATTTTTTTTAATAGGTTGAACTTTAATTAATAAAGTAATTGAATATGTATTTTTCTTAATTGAAACAAGATTTTAGATTTTTATGTGTAGAATTTAAATTTATTATTAGAAAGTTTAATTTTTGAGTAATTTAAATAATTATAAAAATAATAATTAATTTTAGCTAGCTATATATATTTGCAGAAAATGTTTTTAATTATAAATTCAATTTAAGTTTTCCTTGAATTAAAAAAATAAATAAATATATAAATAAATAATAATAAAAAAATAAATAAGTGCCTTCATGAAAACGCGCAAAACCTTCACAAACTGTGCAATGTGTGGAAGTTTTTTACATCGCATTTATTAATAAATTTTAAATATAAAAAAGATGGCTTATTTATAAATATATAATTAAACAGCAAAAATTTGCGGGACTAAATAATCGCTCAAACTTATAAGTGTTGTGAAAATGAATTGGCATACAATATTTGACAGTTCATTTACGAGTGTACAGACTTGCACCATTGCACAGTTTACGAGAGTTTTGCGCGTTTTCATGAGGACCCTTAATATTTTTTTCTACTTTTTTAAATTAAATTTGTTTTGATTTATTAATTTCTAAAAAATTTTACAGATAAACGTTTCCAAACACATATTTTTTTCAGGAATTAAAATTTTTTAATTTATTTTCCAAGATATGTAAACTTTAAGATAAATAGTTAAATAAAGTATATTTTGTTGTTGAATCTGAAATTTGATTTCTGATTTTTTTTCTGTTTTTTATTGTTAACTTTCTAAAATAGGCAAACTTTAAGGTAAAATGTGTTTATTTTTTTTGAATTTTATTTGATATAGTAATTCACTAATTCATAGTAAAACAACTCAAAAAGTTATATTCGGTCTACCCGACTATATATTTCCCTATATCATTGTGTGTGTTAGATATGTACTTGTATAAAACTTATAGTGTCTTGGAGAACATTTGTATATAGTATATGTGAAATAATGGAACTATCATACCCAGTTCATCCTTACTCCAATAGAAGGCAATATAAAAAATTTCATTGATTCAACTTTAAATTGAGACCTGTAGTTTGAGTACAAGGTTTACAAGACAGACGGACGGACATTGTTTAATTGACTCTGAAATTAATCCTGAATCGGACGGTTTAATTTTAGGTGGGGGGGGGGGTCTTCGAAGATTTTTTGTATCAGCTCAAAAGCATATCATTCTAACCAGCTATGGTGGTGGAGCGTATAAAAAGAAACTACACCTTAATATTTACTTTTACACAGACTATTCTAAGTTCTAAAACGTGAACGTTTTAATTTTCGATTTTTTGATGCTTTTAAAATGAGAAATCTCCAAATAAGTGTTTACTTGGTATTTACACTACAATTTTCTTTAATGTTACATATATCTTTGGCCTTTTTGAGGATAAATTTATCTTTTATTTTAGCTTCTTTCTAAACTTTCATTTTTTTTATTTTGAGAATTAGTTAAGCGTATGAATAATAAATATTTATTAATTGTAATAAATATACGCTTGCTAGTTTGTATTGAAAAAATTTGATTTTTACAACTAATTAAAAAATAAACCGTGTACCAAATAACTCCTATTTTTGCATTAGAACGAATTACTGCGGGACGTCCATAAATTTTTAGGAGTTGATTTAAAAAGCCACTAAGTTATGATTAAATTACACCATTCCATTTAACTATATTATTTTATGTGATATTATCATATCATAATTAATTAAAGCCAGTTAACGATTTCACGTACTATCGTTTTTAAGATCAAATATGGTTTTTCAAATCTTAAAAGAATTTTCCTGACAGTTCCAAATATACCCGAAACTTTGCAAATTTTCTCGAAAAAATTATAAATTTTAATATTTAACATAAAGTTTTTGCAAAATTATAGCAAAATGTTTTTTTAATTTTTAGAAATTCGTGCTAGTTGATATATTCTTCTACCTTTTAAAAACCCCGATATTCACCAAAATATATAATTTTTATATAATCTTAACTAGATAACTAATATGAGTGTTAAAATACACAAGCTTTCTAAAGATAATACTGTTTTTCATTTACATGTTCATTAACATTTTTGTTTTAAATTGTGAAGTGTATTTTGTTGTTGTTGTTGAAATAGCTATGCAATACTTGAAAGTTCTTCTCAGGGGAAAAATCTGCCGGTTGATACAGCTGTTGCTGAGTTGACAATCTTTGGCCGAGTTTAACTCGGGTCGTTCTGGAGCGTAGATTCAATTGTCGTGGGAATGAGTATGAACTTCAAAACATACAATTTGAAGTGCGGTTTGGTGCAAATATTACTTAAGTTCAGATTATATAGAATATATCACATGTGGTGAAAAATAGGTTTCAAAAATTTTAAATTAGTTCGAATTTTAAGAAAGGGGAAACATTTTTTTTCGAAATGATTACATTGGTATTATATGTATTATATTATTAGCTAAATAGTTAAAGTATTTATATGTACAAAATAAAAATATATACAATTTCGGATACAATCGGAACTAGTCCGAATTTTCCGTTATGGCATATTAAATGTTCCTTTGGAAGGAACATGAAAAAAACTATAATGACAGGATAACAATTTTTTGAAGTGTTATCCTAAAATCAAGTTAACTTACTTTTGAAAAGGAAACTTA
The DNA here is from genome assembly GCA_932274085.1 of Protocalliphora azurea. Taxonomy (NCBI): domain Eukaryota; kingdom Metazoa; phylum Arthropoda; class Insecta; order Diptera; family Calliphoridae; genus Protocalliphora; species Protocalliphora azurea. The sequence continues at coordinate 171,734,475 of OW026519.1, forward strand.
GACAACTTTTGTTTTGGGGCCACCCTAATGTATAATAACATTGAGCAAGGAAGTGTTCTTGAAACCAACACTTTGTTTTTGTAGATGTGCGGTAATTTGACTAAGTTGATTTGCAAAATTGGCGAATAATAGTAAATAAACTCAAAAATAAATATGCGCTTAGGTGAAAATTTGCATTTTTTACGCTAAATATAACCATTCAACAGAACGATAGCTTGAGATATCTTGGTATTTACTAAAATAGGAGCCTTACTTGGCATCACTACATAGAACCCAAAGGCTTCATATGAAAATGCACTGTAGGTATTTATTTAAATTAGCATTTAATACAAGAATTTGGAAAAGTGATAGAGAGGAGAAAAAATGTTGTAAAAATAGGCAGTAAAACTCAGTAGTTCGGTTTAGAACAGTGCTATCATCAATGAAAGAAACTAATATTTATCTAAATATTTATGTTGATTATTGGCAGTAACTGAGAATCCAACACATTCAATCCAGTACATACTCGCATGCTTAGTAGTCAAACCAAAAGTTTACCAAAAGCAACAAAAAATACTCTTTTAACTTGTGTTCAATCAAAATTTCTAAAAATTTACATTTAGACTAATTAAAAGTTTACAGCAAAAAAAAGAGAAAGTGTTTCCCAAAAAGAACTTTTTCACCACTTCAAAAATTTTGCAAACTGAATAGTAGTTTTATTATCTATTAACAAAGCTAAAACCATATTTTTATTAATATATATTATATAATATATTATATTATATAAATAAACTTGTATTTCTTGTTATTATATATTATATAATATATTATATAATATATATTTTATTAATATATATTAAGGGTTAAAAGAAGAATTTCTGCAGCTCTTTTTCAGCACTAAGTATTTCCTTCCAATGACAACGCAATATTAAAATCATGACTTTTTCAGTTCTTTTTTTTGCATTTGAGAATTTTCTGTTTATAAAATAGATTTAAATATTTAATAATCATACGCCCAGTAAACGCTTTCATAGCTAAAAGTGAAATTAGGCTTATGGTTTATGAAAAAATTCGTTGAACAATAAAATAAATATATACAGTGCATTCGCGGAAACGTGAAAGTGTGAATGGTTCAAAACGTGAACACACGAAAGTGTGAATGGTTCAAAAACGTGAACACTCAAAAGTGTGAACGATTCAGAAACGTGAACAAATTTATTTTTACACAGACTAATCTAAGACGTGAACAAAACTTAAAAGTTCTAAAACGTGAACGATTTAATTTTAAATTTTTTGATGTTTTTAAAATGAGAAATCTCCAAATAAGGGTTTACTTGGTATTTATACCACAATTTTCTTTAATGTTACATATATCTTTTGCCTTTTTAAGGCTAAATTAATCTTTAATTTTAGTTTCTTTCTAAATTTTATTTTTTTTATTTTGAAAAGGCTAAAAGGATTGTACTTTAACAAAGAAGAAAGTAATTTTTTATTTACAAAACTTAATTTTATTAAAAAAAACAATCATATAAATTCTCAAGAAATTAATTTCACATGGATCAAATGTTTCTGGAGAAGTTTTTTACTTAATGAAGTTGATATAAAAGGGAAATTTATGTTTCACAAGAATATGGCAAACTGAGAAATATTTTGCGGAATTTCGGTTTATTATTGGACTGAAAGATTTCGTATAAATATTTTTGATTATTAATTCTCTCATGCGTGACGACGCCGTTAAAATACATTAAAATACAACTACATTTTGATATTTCGATGTTCCTCTGAGACGTTAATTTTGAATATTTGTTCCTTATATAATTTTTTTTTATAAAAAGGAAATAAAAAGTTGTGACGCTATATCATTTTTCTACTATATTTCTTAAAAAAAAAATTGAAATGAGAATGAAGGGACGTTTAAACTTGTATTTCTTGTTAGCAACGAAAGATTTTATGTTATGTAATTGCCTAGAGCTAGAGAAAATATGTCATTTATATCTTATGGAGGAGAAATAGTACTAAAAAATATGGTACCAATTTATTCCGAAGTTAAAAATATTTAAAAAATTACTTTTAACCTACACATAACCATGAAAAGAATTAGTATAGAAGGAAAATCTGTAATCGTAGATCACGAAAATTACAAAACATTCAAAATTGCACTTTATGAAAAACGGTTAAGGATGGACCCCAGGGTGTCAAGTTTTTTTGAAGCAACTATCGTGTGGCAGCAAAAGTAATATTGATTTTAAAATCATTTTTCTTCTCGCAGTGAAAGCAAACTTAGGGATTTAATATTCGTAGAACTAAATACAAAATAGTTAACAAAGTATCTATTATTCATTTCAACATTAAATAATGTAGAAATAGGAACTTTATTAGGTTTATCGCACTTGCAGAAAGTACTTAAGGAAACCGTAAATATTCCCCCATCATAATATGAATTCCACATGTCTTCAATGATACATTTTTTGGAATCGCATTAAGATTTTTTTCAAAAATATGGCAGCAATGACCGGTCAGAAAGAAAATAGTGTAATCAAATAGCTGTTATTGAGAAACGATATCAAGGCAAATTAAACCTAGACGTGTTGGCTGACTATTGTCAACAAAAAATTTTGCAGTTCATTTATTTAGAAGCCTTTTAGAAAATTGTTGGAAAATGTCAAAATTAAAATTGTCATGTGATGACATTTATTTTAACTTTACCCACTATATCTAACAAATGAAATATGAATTGCATAAAATTATTGGCGATAAATTTTTCTATACCTTTTTGGTGATTTATGAATTAACATTTGTACAAGAATATAAAAAAGTTTGTTTATTTGAAATATTGCTAATAATATTTACTGAAAAAAACAAATTTATGAAGCTATTTGTTTTGGCAATCGAAAACATGAACAACCTCGAAAACGTGAACAGCTTTGGCAAAAATTAGTTCACGTTTCCGCGAGTTCACTGTATACATATTAGTTAATTAATTATTTAAGAGTGCAGCAGCAGCAGCAGCAGCAGCAGCAGCAACTACTATATATTTTTCTTGCTTAGCTGAATGTACAAGACCTCTTATTTAATTTCATATTCTTACCTTTTTTTGTTTGGGTATTATTAGCATTCGAATTCATTGGTACAAGTACAATTTTCTTACGAAGTTCTAATTAAGAGAAAGATACATAAATACACATACATACGAGTACATCACCCATGCAATAAATATAGATACAACAATATTTACATATAAATCAATCGATAGTTTACAAAAAAATTATACTCATCAATACATTAAATAATAAAACAAATCATTGAAAAGATAAATAAATTAAGACTTAATATTTACTTGTTGTTTGTTTGTATAAATTGTTGGATAAATAGTTTATTTGTTTTACAACATTAAGATTTTGTTATGAAAACAACTACAACACCAATACAGACTACGTATATATATATTTTTTTAAAATTAAACTGTTTATAGTTTGAATTAAAATAATATTTGTATAATTTTAAAAATTGACAATAATAAAATTACGAATTATATACTTAGTTTATACGTATTCCTTATTTGCGAATAAAACTGTAAAATGTTACCATATTATTTTTTATTATAACTTACTAAGTTACGAAAACAGTTCCTGAATAATGACACTATTTACAAATAAGCCGAAATATGTTGCCACTTTTCTAACGTTTTTAATGTTTTCAACCATAGATTAATAAGAAGATATTTATGTGAGAGGAAAAAAACCTGATTCAATAGTCAAAAACCTAACTCATGCAACAACAAAATACATGTAGTCGCATATATTTTGTTTTTGTGTTTTGAAAAAAAATGAGTAATTTTTTTGAAAATTTAGTTCGAATTGCCTCTTACATAAACTCCTAGTTGTATTCTATGTTTTCAACTATCAAACATATCTGCTAATATACATATGTCACAAAAATAAAAAATTATTAAAAGTAATGTAAAAAAAGGAAAACCGAAAAAATATATAATAAAGAAAAAATTCATTGAGAAAAGAAAACTGTGAATTATGCGTATAAACTGTGAATTAAGTATAAAAAAAACTTTGTTTGCAAATAAGAATTACGTATAAACTAAGTAATAAATACGCTTTTATTTAGTTTTATTCAAGTAATAAAATTATGTTTTTTGAATAAATTATTTTTGTATTTTCTTATTTGTCTTTGATCTAAATATTTTTTTTTTTGCTTAAATGTTTATAGATAATAAAAAGGTATTTTGAATTATTTAAATTATGCTACTAACCTTCTTCCAATTCATCATCAGGGCCCACTAGTTCTTCATCCGAACATATATTTAGAATATTAACCAACATATCTGTAACCTAAAGAAAAATGTTTTAATTATGAAAACAGTGTATTATAAAGAAAGGCACATTAGTGAAAAACACAAGATTATTATAAATAAATTAAAGAAAAATAAATAAATTGTAAAATATTAATAGTGATATTTTTTATATTGTTTTACTTTATAGTTATTATAGATACTTTTTAAAGTTAAAAAATTCAATATAATTTTATATAATTTTATTCCTCATTTTTTTAATCATTAGTTCGTTCATTTCTTGTGCAGTGTTGACGATTTATGTTACTGAACTTTTTATTTTTTGTTTAAATACTACATATACACATATATTTACGAATATTTGTTCAACTTACCTTCTCGCCAACAAATGGTAAAGACCACGTAAATACATCCATGAAATTTGGCAACCAATACGGATGGGGTGAACAATTAAATTGTCGTATATTCATAACATTGTTCTCATACTTAAGTACAGCTGCCTTTTTTCAAACGATAATAATTTATTTTAATTTGTTTGAGGGTAAAATATGTGTCATTGGAAAAAAAGAAACAAATAAAAACATAAAAATAATTAATGGTTTTTTATATGTATAAAAATATAAATATAAAAAAATGTTTAGTTTCAAATTTTAATCTATATCAAGGTTTGTGGGAGATGATAGTTTTAATTTATCATTTAAAATTTTAAATATCTGTTGTTTGTATTAGTCACTTTATACTGCCTGTAAGAAATTCTTAAATACGAGCTGATTACAAATATTTTAGGGAAAATTTTTGAAATTTGTTAAAATTCTAATTTTGTAATAAAGCTTAGACACCGAGAAATATAATATGTAAATATTGCAAATTTCCCACTTGTTTAACCATATAAAAATAGCACCTAAATAAAAAAGAATATTTTTCAATATGAAACTGCAATATTGAAAAGGGATTTATTTTAATATGTATCTTTAATTTTTTGTAAAAAATAGAAATTTGCTGACCTAGTTTTCCGTCAAAAGTTTCAAAAATAATATAATCAGATAAATTAAATTTTTGCACACATTAAATTAAAGATATTTTGGATCAATAATTAATTTTTAATGGAATACAGTCTTTTGCTTCCTTTACCCCCTTAATATTATAAGATGAAAGCTTGATTCGTAAAGCATACGATTTACAAAATACTTATATATAACAAATTTTAGAGATTCATAAGGATATAATAAAAAGTTACATGTGATTTACTATCAGAGAATGGATTTTAATACAAAAAAAAAAAAAAAAAAAAATTCTATTTTTATTTAAAACAAATTTTTTTGGTGTTCCAAAAATAATAAGAATTCGTCATAATTTTTTTATTTTCATCAATAGTTTAATTTTTTTATTTTGATCTAAATAAAAAATGTAAACCGTTCATTCCATGAAAGAACACCCAAAAATTTTCCTTATTTCTTCAGATTTCGTTAATATTCAGCATGCACATAAAAATTGATATATTATAACGGCTTCATGTTTTAATATGTCCATTTTTATTTTTTTGAATTTTGAAAAACTCACGAATTTGTTCACGATTTAAATTTTTTCAAAAGAAAAACAGAAACAATGTAACAGCTGTAAACGAACTTTATTGAATTAAATTGCGTATTGAAGTTGAATATGTCCTCTTTAAACGAAGTTATTATAATATTATTATTTAAGAATGCATTCATAATGCAAATGCAATTTCAAGATGCATTTTTGAAAATTTTCTGCAATTTCAATTTTTGTCTACCTCTGATATTATAAAAATTATAGTGTTTACTAAAAATTACAATATAAATTTTTCTAGGACAAAATATAAAAAAAATATTTCTACAGATTTTTCAATACACAGAGAAAAAAATGCATATATTTGAAATTTTTTTCATAAATGTTATGAATTAAACATGATTTTTTCCCAAACTTTTTTCATAAAAAGTAAAATTTTGTTCATAGATATTATTAAATTGTTCATAATAGAAATTTTAGGAATTTTGAAAAAAATTTTGTTAAATCTTTGATTTAGTTTTATTAGATTTTACAGCAAATGGTAAATGAAAATATTTATATATGAACATATTAACAACAAATGCCTTAAAATGGCAAAATTTCAAGGAAAATCTGTGAAAAAATAATGCTTAGAAATTTGCATAATTTTGCTCGCATTCTGTAGCACATCATTTTGATAAAAAGCACTTCTGTTCTGTTCCCAAAATGTAGCTAAAAATCATTAAAAACTTAAAATTTTCCAAAGAAAATTTCAAACATTTTTTTACAAATTGAAACTACAAATTCAAAAAGTCTTTTCAGTCTTCTTGACTTTTGATTAATTTGAAAAAATATAAAAAAGTTTTAATAAACATATTTGTCTTCAATATTAATCAAAAATATTTAAAATAAAAAGGGTAGAAATTTCTTAAAAATGCATTTGAAAATTGCATTCTTGTAGTGAGTGCGTTTTTAGCAAAAACATTATTTTTAAATTATACAATATCATTTACAATAATTATTGTTTTTAAATCAATAAAATCCGAAGTATAGTTAAAGAGTTATGAACACTTAAAATAACATATAACTGAATGAAAATAACAAAAAAAAAAAAAAAATAATAATAAAAAGAAAGAAACTATGAAAAAATTAATTTTTTTTTTATAAAAAAACTGGTGTTAATTTTTTTAAAAATATATTAAAAATAGTAGATAATTTTGTGCCATAAAGATATTGCTATTAAGCATATTAAAAGAAAATTAAAATTAAAGGGTTAGAAATTTGTCCAAATGGCTTTGCATTATTGCCTTTAAAGAGGTTTCAGTTGGCCTTCATTAGAGCCTTGAATTATTAAAATCCATATACATCGTAAAAAGATATAAATATTTAAAGTTAAGTATTTTGGCAATTTTTTTTTAATTTTATAAAAAAATTTAAATTGTGAATAAATTTGTGATTTTTTGAAATTGGAAAAAATAATGAAAGAGACTAAATGGCTCCATAGATTATATGCGTACCAAATTTGATCACCCCTTTTAAAAAAATATAAACTTTTTAGATCTCTCGTGGAATGAACGATATATAATTTGTAATATATATTACAAAAGCACAAAATTATTTTCAACTTTTTCTATCAATTATAAAAAAATTCTAAACAACAAAAATTTCATCGAATAAACAAATATTTAAAATGTATTCATATAATACATACAAAATTCAAATAAATAAAATCCCTACAAACATTTGAAAGATATCTTACTAGAAAAATTCACGCAATATCTTCTTTTTATTATTCGAACGCAAATCATCAAATCATAAAGAAAATTAGACAATAAAAAACAAGAAAAATATATAAAATTTATTTTTTTTTTTATTATTTTTATCCTCAAAATATCGCCTTTTTTCAGTAACGTGACTATTATCTCCGCAATAAATTGATGATATCTCATTGAGATCATTTGGAAGAAATTAATATAATATTTTTATTTTCAGTCACAATTTTTTCAGTTGTAGAAAAATTATTAAATATTAGAAAATATTGATGGAATTTGTTTATCTTTTAGAAAAAAATTTTACTTTGTGTGAGCGTTTTAATTTTCGTTGTTTATGATATTAAGGTTTATGTGAATGATTTGCAAGATGTAGGTTTTCTTTATTATATTATTTCAACATTTATTTGGTGGCAATTTTTCTATATATTTATTACACCTTCCACAAGATTACGATATCTGGTGGTCTTCTTTTTTTATCTAAATTTCTTTCTTATTGCTTAGATGTATCACCTTTGACGCACAATCTCTCCCGATGTGGGCAACTTCCGCAATACGAATATGAATATTGCGGCAATAAAATTAGTATAAAATATTTTTTGAAACAAAAATAAAAGTATGAATAAAAAAACAATCATTTTAAGATTTTTTCTTACTGATATTTACTTTAAAAGATATTTATTTTTTTCACAATGATGGATATTTATATATGAAAATAAAATCCCTCACATATTTTTTTGAAGAAATGATATTTATAATGATTGAAAAATAAAATTAAAAAGTTTTCGGCTGTTTGTCTATTATTATGAATGCCGTAATTCGTTAAATTTCTATTGTGATCATTTATTCGATTTCGGAGTTTAAAATAAAAGTGTATTTATATATGGCAAAAACATAAATATTTTAAAATCAATGAAACCGAGTTAATGTTATAATAATTTCGAACACGGTTTTGTTTTAAAATTATCTAAACAGGGTGTATCATAAATAATTATTTTACTGGTTTTTATGCAGTTTTCAATAAAAACTAGTTAAAAATGGTTTTTGATTTGTATGGAAAAACCAAACAAATTTATATGCCGTTTATACCAAAACAAAAACTAGTTGGTTTTTGAAAAATTAAATTTCAAAAACCAAATCGTTTACATACCCTCTTTTCTGTTCATGTGGTTTTCGTTGATGCATTTAGTTTTTCATATTTCGGTATTTTAATAATATTTGATTTACTTGTATAAAAACTTTTTCAAAAATAACATACACAAATTTGATAAAACAAATAAAATAAATTAAGAAATTTGACAGTTTTCTATTTTTCATTATATACAAATGCTAATTTTTCTAAAATCAACTAAACAGGCTGTATCATAAATATTTATTTTAGTGGCTTTTAATTGGTTTTTAATAAAACCTGGATGAAAATGGTTTTCGATTTGTATGAAAAAACTAAGGAAATTTATGTAGTTTTTCAATCAAAAATCGAATGAGGCCAAAAACTACTAGTATTGTTTTTGATGTAAATGGCATATTAGAATAATTTCTTAAATTTTAAAACCTATTTTTACATGTTTTTAAATGAAATAAGATCAAAACTGCTCAAAAAAGTTGTTTCAATTTTTATTTATATATATTTTGAATTTGGAAAAAAAATTTTGAAAATTTCTTTGGACAATTTTCAGTTTTACATGATTTTCAGCCACATATTGGTAATTGAAGAATGTTTATTTCGTGCTTTTTGTTAATATAATACATGTGCTGCAGAATGTGAACAAAACTAAGTAAATTTTTAATTAATAAGGGTACTCATCTAAATGCTGAGGTTTCCCATTTGTGCAGTTGTGCAGATAATCGATACGCTTTTCATGAATAAGGATAAAAAAAAAATAAGAAATTATTGTAAGCAATTGAACAAATTTGCTAATGAAATGATTTTATTATAATTAATGTAACTATAATTTTTTTACATCGCATTTATGAGTAATTTTTAAATAGAAATCAGAGACAGCAGATTTATAAATGCACAATCAAACAGCGCAAGTTTCCGAGATTAAATAGGCGCGCAAACATATAATTGTTATCCAAATGATTTTCCATACAATTTTTGACAGTTCATTTGCGAGTGTGCAAACCTGCACATATTGCACAGTTTGCGAAGGTTTTGCGCATTTTCATGATGAACTTTATTATTTTTATTTAGCGCTTGTAATGAAATCTAGTAAAACTAAAAATTCTTGCAAAATTCCTAAAATTATCACTATATACAATTTAATAAAAACTATGAAAAAAATGTATTTTTTATGGAAAAAGTGGGAAAAAAAAGTTCTATTCATAATATTTGTATACCTTGGCTTTGTTGGATTTTTGTGTCAAAATTATTTCCTTAATAATATTTTAATAAAATTTAATAATTTCAAAAATAAAATCTATTTTGCTATAAAATTTTCAAGATTAAATACCTTATTATTGTAAACATCCAAATAGTTAGGAGCCGAAAATATGGTGATTAATGAAGGAAATCCTGTAACCTGATTTTTACGATACATGCGATATCTGCAATATATAATAATAATGTTTTAAAAAATCAAATAATATTTTAACTAATTATGCAACATTAGTATTGTAACTTACCCCGCATCTTGTGCCTCATGAGCTCTTACAATAGACAAAAGATTGTTTTTTTGTAGAAATTCGCAGCAGGCTAAATAACTGAAATTTTTAAAATAATAAAAATAATTAATAAAAAAAAAAAAAATAATAAACAAAAAACAAAAGCCACATACATATTTTCTTTTTTTTAATTAGCCTATTGCTAATTATATATATCATCACCTAAAATGCACTTTTTAATTTTTTACAGCAGAAGCAAAAAAATTTTTGAAAAATATTTTGAAAGGCCGTAACCAAAATTTTTATTTTTTGCTTTAAAATGAAGCAATTAAATATTTTTTTATCGCTTACTTAAAACAAAAACAGATAAAGCATAAAATACTCTTCAAGCCAAATTTTTATTAAATGGAAAAAATTTACGACTGTTGTTGTCACTTTTGAAGATATGAATATGAAATTTTTTGTATAGATGTAATTTGGTTCATTATATTATAATGTAGTAAAACCGCAACATTTAATTTGTCAGTGGTTACGGCCTTTTGCATTTTAGGTGACCATATGTATATTTTTAACTTTGTATACTGTGCACATACCTAAAAAAATATGAACAACCACGTACTGAATTGTGTGAGAAATAATCATTATTCTTTTCATTGCCAAAATCTTCTAAAGGATCTGACCACAATAAATCACACATTGGACCAAAGGCGGGCGGTTCACGGAATCTGTGAAGCTGTTGATTAATGATTTTAGTTTTAAATTACTGTTTCTTTGTTTTATATATGGGATATTATCAAAAAAATTTAATCTGGCTGAAACTGACTTAATCCCTAAATAAGTTTTGTGTTTTAAACAAACGATTTACAGATTTAAGCTCACAGGACTTGAAACCATCTAGAGAGCAAAATTTTAGCACTATAGGTTTCATTTTAAAATCATGATTGTTGTTCAAAGTTCATTCTGCTACACTTTATGTTCGCGCGTTTATACTTTTTGATCTCATTTGATCTTATGTAAACTAATCGGACGAATCGGATAAATTCAATACTATCTTTGTTATTATGAAGACTTTCAACAGTTAAATACTGGGTAATGGAGTTTTGATCACAAAATTTTTTGATTTTTTATTTTTTTTTTTTTTTTTTTTTTTGTAGGGATTAACACTTGTTGTAATTATTATTTGATCAGCCCAAAATAGTCAGTGCAGTGGATAGTCACAAAATTTGGATAACAAAAGCGAAAATTTTTCAAAAAGTCAATTTTTCGCGAGGCACAGTTTCATAAAAAAAGCATAGATCACTGCGTGAACTTAGTTTTTTGTTCAAGCACCCGAAAGCTTTTTATTTTTCAATCAATATAAATCTATTTCTGTTCAAAATGTTTTTCATTTGTAAAATTAAAAATAAATTTAGTAAAAAAAGTTATATATTTTTTTGATAATTACGCAAAAATTGCACTTTTTTGTTTTTATATTTTTATATAGAAAATTAAAATTTGTTCAAATTTCGTATACATAGATATAAGAATGGCGATAAATATAATAAATAAGTCAAATGTCATTGATAGTTGAAATTGAGACAATTCCGTCAAAACATATTTTGTTAAGGCACATCGCAAGGATAGCATGAAATTGGGCGTAATTAGCATAAATAGGTGATATTTGTAATGCTTAACGGAAATGTAGAGGCGCATCAAAAAATTTTGAAAATATAAATTTTATGGATCAAAAAATATTTTTTTTGGTTTAAAAAGAAAACGCAATATTAAATGACATTTCTTTGTAATAAGCTGTGATAAAATATATTTTTATTTTATATATGGAGAAATAACTTAGATTCGATCTCCATTTTTCGCAAAATTGTCAAAAAATTTAAATTTTTATTTCAAATAAAATCTTTAAAATTTGACTAGGAAACTCTAAAATATGGTGCACTAATACCATCAAATATATAAAATAGTATAAATTTGATTACAGATAAACTTCTACTTTGTAAAAATTGTTATATTTTAAACTTAAAATCGCTATAACTTTCGCTCCCCCTGTATGAAATAATTAATGGATTTTAATGTGCCATCAAAAAAAAAAAAAAAAAAAAAAAAGGCCTAAAATCAAAAATTTCTGATAATGGCCCATATATGTAAGTATGACATGATATGTTTACTAAATAAATAGTAATAAGTAAGTTATATTGCATATAAACACCTTTCTGATATCATCGAGTGTGAAAATTTCCGGTGATAAACCACCGTGTATACAAAGAAATTGTTGATTTAATAGCGCAGCCAATGGCAGACAATCAAATGCTTCCATGCTAGCATCATAGACTCGTTCTGAATATTTTATTTGACCTAAAATGAAATGTTAAAATAATAAACAAATAATTAATTCATTTTAAAGTAAATATACAAATCGAATTTACTATATCATTTCTGTTTAAATATCAATGTATATATTTTGAATTTTTTTGTTCGTTTTCAATTCCGGATACCAGTTAAAGAGTTAGAATTTTATTACAATTGTAAATTAAATTTTTAATCAAATACAATATAATATGTTGGTAATTCTATGGATGTTTTAAAAATAGCCGAGTGTTGTTTTAATTAATTTAAAATATTATCAAAGTTTATTCATTAAAATTTTAAGCATGAATCTATATATTGCAACACTTAAATTTTGGTTTAAACATATTCGTTTTGTAGGGTGTTTAATAGATTTGATTGTAAATATCACTATTATTCATTATTGGCTTTTCACTCAGAATTTGTACTAAAATTACAATTTTAATATAATAGAGTTTTAACTAAAAAATTAAGTAAGAAAGTTATAATAATATCACATTGTATTAAGACGTCAATAAAAATTGCTTTAAAATCTAAATACATCTCTTTATTTACGCTATAAAACACACAGGATATATTACATAACTTAACTGCAAATACTGTTAAACTTATAATACAATGACAACTACGACTCAAAGATAAATTTATTACTGAACTGCAACTTAACGACTGACTAAATTTTCAAACTATACCTGTTTATAGTATTAGTGATTAAGTTCTCTAAAATCTTCTAGTAACATTAAGAATCATATAAGAGCTTACTTATAACAAACCTAGCCACAATTTACAACAAATTTGTTGCCAATCCTCCAGACGTTATTTCTTAGTGACTTCTAGATGATTGTCGGAAGATTGTTCGAAATTTACGGAAACAAAATACATTGCTATTGTGCATTAATCGTCCAGACGCAACTTCTTAGCGACTTCTAGGTGACTGTCAAAAGTTTGTACGAAATTTACAAAAGCAAAATATATTATTATCGTCTTTTCATCTTCCAAACATTTTTGTTAAATTATCAAATTATCGCCAGAAGTGACTACCAAGTACACTTTTGGAAGATGAATAGATGCAACAAACATAACAAGATTTAGTTTTCAAAAATTAGACAAAAAATTATTCATTCGATTTTATCTGGAATAACTTACTAAAACTTTTCATTTATTTCTCATATTTCTTCCAAAAAGAGTACAGCAAATAAAACATCAAATAAAATACTTTGTTTTAAATATATGAAAATTTTTTTTGATAAAGTTATAAACAAAATGTTTAAAAATTTAAATTCCAGAAAAGGAAAATAAATTCAAAAACGTTGAATAAATTATTACTTATTTGGAGTATATAAAAATGATTTTGATATAGTTAAAAAATCTAGGTTCTTCTCATTTCCTAATCAATTAGAAAATCTAAAATTGACTTAAAATTTGTAGTACTAAGAGACAGCAACTACCTTCAAAACGTATTCTTCCAAATTTTGAGGGTGTTTCGAAATTTTTGAAAATAGGGAGATTTACGGCCCATATTATGTTCGAAAAGTGTCATTTTATAGCAGAGTGCAAAACTGGCTTTAATAAAACAAGTAAAAATTCAAGTGTTAAAAACATTTGCAATTCTTAGAAACATTAAGGAGAAATATAAAAAAATGTTGTCATTGTTCCGACAAATTCAGTTATGTGTTTTTTTATTAGTTTTTCAGGAGAGCGGAAAAACTGCTTTATTTTGTAATTTTGCTAATGACGTCCTTAATATCAATAAGTGTTAAGCACTTACAACTAAAATGTAAATTCTTTTATAAAAGTTGATTGGAGTATGGTTCTTTTTTTAATTTGATATATTTCGATAAAACATTTTTTTATTTTATTACAAAAGTTACTAAAATACAAATTAGTAAGATTATAATATAAAAATGAAATAACTTATTAATATTTTTAGTTTAATAAACATTAATGAAAAATGAATAAGTTAGAGATTTAAATTTTCATAAAATGAATAGAAATCTTTATATATACATGTATTTTATTAAGAATATATACTGTTGAATTGTAATTCCTCTATTTCATATTTTGCTTTATACAAATATAAAATTTTACTCTAAGGATTTTTTTTATTTCTTTTTTGTAGTAACCCAACTAACCAAATGATATCGTAATAATATCATAACGACATCATTTCGACGATAAAGAAGCTTAAGAATGATGTCATTTATAATTCTAAAATGATATAGATTATAGGTACAATCGAAAATGATATCATAATTTTTGAAAATAACGATATTAGTAATGATATCGATAAATTTAAGCAGCGATAATTTTGCAATATATTCTGATATATTTATCTTTATTATTCTAAATGATATTCTAAATAAATATTTTACATTAATGAAACTGATGATAAAGAACTTGATTTTTGTTGTCTCCTGTTCACATATATATATATATATATATATATATATATATATATATTATTAATCTATTGTAATATTTTTCTCTATAATATAAAACTAAAGCCAGAAGTCTACAATCTATAGTTTGGAAGTTATTATCAATTAAACAAGTAAAACTCTTTAAGCATTTTTTAAATTTTCAAAAAATATGATTTTTGAATCCAAAAGAACCCTGAGTCTAAAAGTCTATATTTAAGAAACACAATATTTAAGAAATTGTCAATGTCTGTAGTGAATTTCATTGAAATCGGAGATGTCAAATCTAAAAATGGCTATTTTCTGTCCGTTTGATATGGAATAAGCTTTTATAAAATCTGTATATACCTTTTTTTTAGTTTAACGTAGTTATTGATTAGTTCTAGAAATTTTTTCATGATTACATTCTGATAAAATTTTGACAAAAAAATTTAAAGAAAAAAATTTTTTTCCCAAAAAACATTTATGTGAAAATATATACATAACTCATACTGTTGGAACATTTCATATATGACTAGCACATAGTTGATTTAGCTAACTTCTAAAACAATTAAGATGCATTAAAACGATTTGGTGATTAAATATGTAAGGCCAATAGAGGTTAAAACCTTTTCAATAATAAAGAAAAATCGAAAATTTTCACATAACTGATCACGTTGGAGCAGCGATGACATATTAAATGTTCAGTATTCGGTTGCATAAGCAAAGATTTTTATCATTTCCGAACATTACTTATGCATTAAGGCTATAAGCTTCTCAATGTAGTCGTTGCATTCCACTGCTTCTTTAGTTCAACGAAACGTTTTTCGCCATTTGGCAGTGCTTTGTAGCCGATATTATGTTTTCAGATCGGGAGATTGTGGTGCCCATAACATTATATTCGTTTTCTTATTCCAGTCAAGCTTTTAAAATCCTGTTTGGTATCATTATCGTGTTGGAATGTCCATTTTCCATTTAGCGTTTGAAGCATTAACGAGCTAAGAAGATCTTGGTAGATTGGGGCAATAATTTTATCAGTAATATGATAAATTGGACCAATTCCATGTACTGAAAAATACCCCCTCACCATAATATTTCTACCTCTTGCTTCATTGTTGCAGTTGCTTACTTAGGATTAAATTTTTTGCATATACATATGTAAGTCGTCGAGCACTGAATCTTACATCTGATGGCGGAGGTTAAATTAGAATTTATTAGACCACAATACATTTTTCCATTGTTGAGATGTCGTCCAATTCAATTAAGTTCTAGTAAAATTAAGACGTACACTTCGATTTTTTTTCAAATATAAGTTTTTTTTTCGCGCACCTGTAACTTCAGACTCCACATTCCTAAGTTCATTATTTTATAGGTGTAAGACTGAAGTATATCTCAATTGTTATATTCATTAAAATGTTTGATTTAAGCTCATATATTTTACAAAATAATTATTAATAACATGAAGTTTAGTCTTGAAACCTTAAAATAAAAATATTAAAGTTATTGAAAAAAAAAAAAAAAAAAAAAAAAAAAAAAATTAATGTGAGTTTCTTTACAAAATTCAAAAAATATTAAAATTATTTAAGCAGAAAGCGATTACCATCATTTTTTAATAATTTGTGACTGTAAACTGCTTCAATTAGAAAAGAAAATAGAATTGTAAATGTTTAGAACATTTTAGTTTCGACTCTATAATAATATTTTTTTGTAGCTATAAGTTAACGGAAAAGTTTCTTTTTAGTTTTTGAACAAAACGCAACAAAGTAAATACATATTTATTACTCGTACTATGATTTGTGCTATTGGTTCTACACAACCTAATCTTATAAAAGAAATTAACCTTAAGATTAAATTGTATACATTATAAAAAAAAACAAGTATAATAATTAACTTACATTCTTGTTTAAAAGTGAAATATTCAGTTAAATGACGGCATTCATGATTACCACGCAGTAAATGTAATGTGTCAGGAAAGCAGATTTTTAAAGACCACAGATATAAAACACACTAAAAACAAAAATTAATTAAGATATATATCACAAATTCTGATATAGAAACTTACCTCAATACTAAAATAACCACGATCAACATAATCACCTAAAAACAAATAATTTGTAGACTCTGGTGGACCACCAACTTCAAATAATTTAACTAAATCAAAAAATTGTCCATGTATATCACCACATACTGTTATAGGAGCCTCTACATCAATCATATTTTTTTCATTGCGCAACAAAGCAGCACCCTCATTGATAATCCTCAAGGCTGGCTCTTCTTCTATGCGACCTTCTTTGAGAAAGTGTTGTTTCAAAACTTCATAATTAGGTTTTTTAGTTTTTGGGTCGAACACTTCGTCCATGGTGAGTTTGTGAGCCGGTGGTAGAGGAACCTCTAGAATAAATAAATTGTTTAGTTAATTTTATTTACATAAAATTAAAATTTATTGCTAAATTACTATAGATAGAAACTAAAATTTATGAATATGAATGAATGAATGAGTGCAGTCTTTTGAATTAATATCTGTGTAAGGTATAAATTTGTGTAAGTAATTAATAAATTTTTGGCACATTTTTTTCTCCACCACATTAATCAAAATATTTAAAATTAAATAATTGTAGTATGTGGACGAAATAATGAATTAAGTATTTATTTTTAGAAATTGTTTACTTTTACAGACACTTGACCACAAGCAGAAAAAGAAAAAAAAAAAAAAAAATAATAATAATATTTAGATTAGGTGTTATAGAAGAATGTGTTTTATTAGGTATAATTAAGTAGTCAAGGGTTTGGTTTTAAGTTTAATATATACATAAATAGAAATAAATAGCCGCATACGTCTATGTATATTGAATTAAACAAATTTTAATTCTATACCAACCAGTGTTGCCATTATAGCATTTTCTTATGCTAGACTTGGCAGAATGTACTGACAAATTGCATATTTATTTTGAAAAATTCTGCTAAATGCTTTTTAGCATAATCGACCTATTAACAGCAGTTTTTTTTTATTTTTTAATTTTATTATTGGGTATAAAATATAAAAAGAGACAATAAATATATAAAAATTTTTACAAAGCTATGATATTGATCCATTAAAAATGGGCAGAACATGCACAACTAGTTTGATATCCATAGAGACCACAATAAAAATAATATGTGAGTAATGATTAGAACTTAAGACGCATTTCGGTATTCTATATACGATTACACATGAAAATACTACACAGCAGATATTTTGTGCAAGCTTTATCAGAATGAAAAATTATTATTTTTTTTTATAATTTTTATAATTTTTTTATAATTTCCTAAAAAAGTTTAGAAGAATTACATATTTTAAACAAAACATTATAAGCGACTTACTATTATGGAAATTGCACAAAATGTCGAAAACCTTGAAAATTTTTTACTTTGATATTTTAAATATATTTGACTCATCGCAAGTGAGTAAAAAGAGGAAGTAGCAAATATTTTAAACGTTAAATGTATTATGTTTATAATATTAATATATATATGTATTATTATAATAAGTAAATTTTTATAATAATGAAATATTTTTTCAGCATATTAATTTTTCATTGAAAATTAAATATGAATTGTTGCAAATTTAGTGTTACAGAATGTAGATACACAATTTTCAAATGTAGCAACTAATAATACGTAATCTATTCATAATTATCTATCAAACAAGATATAAAAAGAATGAATCGGTTAAGGAACTTTTTAAGTTATTACTAATTCTCCAGACCATTAATTTGTTTTAGCCCACTTGTTTAAGGGGTGTACAAACAAATACTTACACAGAACCAATTTTGTACACATATAAAATTATTTCGTTTCATTAATTTTAGTTCATAATATGTATTTAAAACTAATTTCCTAAATATTAAAAATATTTTTACATTTTTTTCAAATGAAATATAATCTCTTTTTACGCGCACTTCTTGAAATTAAATAATATATGTACTTAACTTTTCTAATTTTTTACTCAACCACTGAATCAGTTCATAATGTCAAGCACCTTTTTCTGCCCACTTGTGTGTAAAGTTTTGTGATTTATTTGCCATAACACATATTTCTGATGACAGTAAGAGAGTACTACTAAACGGATGCACATATTTGACAGAAAGATATTACGTTCCCCGTTCCCCGTTTGTATATTGTAAAGAAATATTTTATTTAATTTTTCACGCAATCTCTGCTTTAATTGACATAGCTTTTGGCTCATCTGTATGTATGGTATAAAATTTAGAAGAAACAAAAATTCTTTTGTTACTTTTTAAGAATTAAAAAAGAACTTTATTTGTGGATAACTTCAGATGTTGATTGTCTATTGGAACTTCTAAAAATGGCAAAATGAATTACTCAATTAGGCCTACGATCTACAACTGGTCATTTCAAAAGTATATTTTTACTGTCACATCATGTCTATTTGCAAAAAATCACTTAAAATATTTATTATTTGCACTGAAAAATGAACAGATTTTCACTAAAACTTCAGGATAGGCAGAAAACATTCACACCCCCTTTCATATTTGAGCAAAATTTACGGACATATGCTAATATTCCATTTACGCTACATTTCAAACGCATATTTTTGTTCATGTGTTTTATATGTATTTTATATTTTATATCATAGCAGATATTGACTAAATGTAAAAATGACTGAGTTTTAAAGTTTTTATCGTTTCCTGCATTTTGTATATGCCATACTAAGCGTTCGTGCTTTACGTGGCCGCTATTGACTACAAAAGTTGAAACAGTTGACAAATATATCTTCACCTAAAATGCAAGAGGGCTAAATAACCAAAAGGTGAAAAACATGTTTTTCTTCTGATTGATAATAGTACATTGAAATATATAATATCAAAAAATTTCAGGCCTCTATTGTCAAAAATAAAGACTTTATTAAAGAAACTCAAAAGGGAGCAACAACAAATTAGTTTTGTTTTACACGATTAAAAAGTCATAAGCGAAGATTATGTTTGCTAGAGCACTCAATTTCAAAAGTGTTTTTTGTGTTGAAATATCGTTATTTAGAACCATAAAAAAAACTTAATAATAAGTTGTAAACTAATTTATTAAGTTTTTTTTTATCTCACCTGTAAAATTTTAAAAAGTGTTGATTGACCCCTTTGCATTTTAGTTGACGATATATTCATTGGAAATAAATCTGTAAATCTTATTAACATAAAAATTCTCACAATTATATCCCACTGAAACTGATATATGACTTCTCACATTTGACGTTTCTAAAACGTTTCTATTTTTCTTAAAAAAAAAAGACTTAATACTAAATAAAAGCGTCTTTAAGAAAATATAAATATTTTAAAAATTTATGAAGATCAGTTTTAAAAAGAAATCAAATCTTATTTTTTAATAAAAGCCAGTCTAGATCCTTTTGATTTTTACCTACTTCATATCAAAATTTCTAAAATTTTAAAGCTTTGATCAACAAATAGAATACTTTTTCTGAAACCATATTGAGTTTAAAATCGTTTGTAAGCGTCTTTTATCTGACGAACGATAAATTTACACAACAAAAAAATCTCCAATTTGGAAATTGTGAGAATTGTTTTTAACAAAATATAAAATTATTTATTTATTATTTGTACTTCATTATTCTAAATAATAAATAATAATGATAGGATATTTGAACTAACAAAGAATATATGACAAATATAATATTTAGTTACTCTAAAAACTAATTTTTTACAAAAATTTTCCAATTTTCAACTGCAATTTTTTTTTTTATGAAATACGACTTAAAATTACATTTTCCATCTTAACTACGAAACTTGATAGGAAAATAGATCACATAAAGTTTAACGTTTTCAGAATCATAGGTAAAGTAATAATTTTTAATATTTGAGTATTTAAAACTATGATTTCAAATCGAAAACTCTTACCTCTCCCCTTAGACTTATCCATCGTTTCATCAATGCGATGTGATAAGATGCAGTTTGAGGGCTCTCACGCTAATTATTCCTTAGATATGTCATAATGAATATATGCTTTGTATGGTGGATACCACTCCCACGAAAAATAAAATATTTTTGAATTTAGGAACCCACAAGATGATGCTGTGAAAATTTTAAGAAATCGATTCAGCCTTTTAAGATTTTTAAAAGGTGGGCGTAAAATGATGACAAGACATTCATCCTATCAAGATTCAATATTGCCTATAACATTCTTCAGTGTAAGCGCTATAAGCTTGTCAAATTTCATAAAATAGCTTCAGTAATAAAACAAAATTGAAAAATTGTTTTTTTCAAAAGAAGCATAAAATGTGGGAGTGATACATAAACAAACAAACTTACACCTCATGCTTATAATTTATAAATTGTATTAAAATTTAAATTTTTAGGAAAAATCTGTAAAAAATAGTATCCGAAATTGTGCATAATTTTGGAACCACTGTGCTGCATATTTTCATGAAATAGCAAAAAAATATTGTTCATCTCAAATGTGTGTCTAAAAATTATGAAATATTAAGAATTTCTCTAAGAAAATTTCAAACATTTTTTCACAAATTGAAAATATATGTATATTAAATTTGAAATAACTTTGTTCAAGCCTTCCTAGTTATATTTCATTTGAAATAGATATGAAAATATTTTTAATATTTAGGAAATTAGTTTTAAATACATATTGTGAACTAAAATTAATGAAACGAAATAATTTTATGTATGCATAAAATTGGTTCTGTGTTCGGATTTATTTGTACACTCCTTACACAAGTGGGCTAAAACTCATTAGAGGTCTGGATAATTCGTAATAACTTAAAAATTTCTTTAACTGATTTTTTTTATATCTTGTTTTATAGATACTTATGTGTACATTACGATTTTCTAACATTTAGTTAAAAAGTAAAGTATTTAAGCTATATTTTTCTAAAAACTGCAAAAAGTTCATTTTCCCCATACAAACAGGGTTCCCAGATTTCTTTCGAGTCGTGTCCTCAAATAACAAAATTTTATCCCCAAAATCTGCCTAATGTACTTCAATCCATATCCTTTTTAGATATGCAGGTTTTGGTAAGTAAATTTACTTAAATAGTCAATATTAAAAAAGAAAATTTTCTATAGATTAAAAAAAAAAAAAAAAAATGAGATTATATGGAAATCGTTTTCACATTTGTACCAATAAACTTTTTAGTTAAATAATTTACGTCATTTCTACAGTTAATGTAAATAGAGAAGATTAAGTTTTTATACCCACCATCAAAAAATGATACTACCCATCATTTTGGATTTGTCATTCCATGTGTAATATGTCGAAATATTCATCTAAGACCCACTATATATTCTGGGTCCTCGTGAAAACCTAAGACAATCTAACTATGTCCGTTCGTTTCTCTGCTGAAAGCAGGAAAGGGCTCGGTGCAGTTTTCTTAAGGGGACGAAATTTGGCTCAAATATTTGTTTTCTATAAGGTTTATTTAGTATTGAAAATGAGCAAAATCGGTTAATAAACAAAAATTTATGGACAAAATACTAGAAAAACAGGGTGTCCTTCGTTTTCAGTTAATACTTTTCGACCGATATCTTTTAAAAAAAGCATGTACATTAACAAAATTTTGCATAAATAGTTCAAGAACCAGTGTAAACTAAACTAAAAATAGACGTGGTCCGCCTACTTTACCACCCAACTTCCAATTAATTTTGTACAAATATTTTAAGGACCATTGTAAACTCGAAAACAAAAATGGGCGTGCTCCGCCCTGTGAGAATCAGCGCATACCCAACAGTTTCAGGTGGCAGTCCCTTCACTTCATTGACCCCTACTTAGACTGTAAAGATCATTCATATCCACTCACCTAGAACACTTAAATGTGTATATTTTTCAATGCCCATTTTCATACATTTTGTAAACTTTCGTTAAGCAAACTAAAATTTGACCAACCTTTGGTAAGCGTGGAGGTGGCGATTGATTTTTTATTGACTCTATGTAAAGCAGGAAGAAGTCGAAAAGAATATAACAAACATTTTTGACCAACACATTGTAACCAATAAAATATTATGTGTGCACAAAAGTGCCTCTTCTTAGCCGTGGAGGTGATTATGTGAGCAAAAATGTAACATCACGTGGTCGTTAAGGTAGCAATAGACTTAATATTAGGACGTGTCCATTTTAAAGTGACTAGTAACGTAGTTAATAAAGAATGAGTGGTGCACTAATGTAACTACATCGGGACAGTCACCTGAAACTGACGGGAATCACCCCTGCCGGCAATTAGGTGATAGTTTTATCCACTATCAGAAAAATTACTCTTTCTAGTATTCTCAAGATGTTATTTTCCTATTAGTAAACACTTTTACAAAAACAAATAGCATTAATAACTAGTTATTCAGGCAAAAAATAATTAGTTTATTTTTGTTTCCAATTATACCTGCTAGCATATCAGGAAAGCAAAGTTTTTGCTGGGAAATTTTTCAAAAACAAATAACATTAATTTCGATTTTCGGCCTTTTGAAAGTAAAAAACTATTACATTGTTTTTAAATTAAAAACAAAAAATGTTTAGAAGATGATGGTACTTAGTTGGCGTTTTACTTTCAAAGGCAAGCAATCGATTTTTTAAAAAATTTAAGAAAGCTTCTTAAAATTGAAATAAACAAAAAAAAAAAAAAAAAAAAAAAAGAGTGATAAAGTGTATATATATATATAAAGTGAATGTTGTTTAAAATTAAAACAAAATATAATACTGTGAAAAAAAAATTTGAAAGAAACTAAATTAAATTAATTAAAAAATGTTAATTAAAAAATGTTATTCCGTAAAACGAAGCGAAAATTCATTTTGACAATTTACTTTGAAAACAATAAATAAATTTATTTCTTATTTTTAATAATATAAAATTTCGAAATAAATTTGCGTTTCGGTCATAAAAATATGTATATTTAAGTGAAAGTGAACCCATATATGTATGTTCATCAAACCTTTCAACTAAATCTTTAAAAATATCCTGTTCCAATTTATCAAAATATATCTATATTTTTTTTTTACTAAGGTAAGTTGTTTTAATTTTCTTGTTTCTCATAAATTATTATTTCATATCTGACGTAAAAAATTTTGCTCTTCCACCACGTTCTGTCACAATTCTTTTTTTCGATTTTTTTTTTTTTTTTGAAAAAATCTTTAACTTCTAATAGCCTGGCATATGGGCATATGGGAGATCCATATACCCTTCAGGAGCATATGAAGCATATAGGGCTCAAAATAGGTTACCTCTGACATAGAAAATATTTCATCGCTTGCCAATTTTTTGTTTCCTATCCGATTTCAAATATTTTACATCTTATTAAACTTTAAACTAGCTTAATTTCTGTTATGTAAAAGATATTGACTTAAATTTTTATCTACATAATGAAGAATTATGTTAGCTAAGTAACGTAATTTATTTGATAAAAAAACATGGTTTTTGGAGAAACTATAAATATTATATCTGTAATAAAATCTTTGTAAGTTAGGATATCTTAACGAAATTTTCGTTGATTGCTTAAAATGAGAAATTGTAAAAAACTTTAAGATTTCACAAAAAAAAAAAAAAAAAAAAAAAATGAAAATCCCAAAAACGGGATTTTTCATATTTTCGCCTATAAATTCACATTTTTATGGTTCAAAACCCTTAAGGTTTCCTATATTGCAAGAAGGCCTATAACGTATGTTATCTCATTTCTCAAGTGATTTTTCATTGTAGCAGAGTGTATTATTTCCTAAATATGAAAATTTTAGGTATAGGTCTGTTGTAGTATGGTCTGTTGTGGTAAATTTCCTATACCACCCCTACCCCCGTGGATTCGCACCTAATTTCAATACTTATTTTTTTTTTATCAGCAATTTGGTGTAATTTTATATTTAAAAATTCTTCTCTTAAATGGAATTTAAAGTCAGATTTTCCTGAGCACAACTAAACCGGTTTTGAATAAACCTCAATGACTCTACTTCGTCATAAAAAGCACTTAATAGTGTCATTAAAAAAGTATCATAATTGCGATACAGTTTTGCCCGAACGATGACTCTTCTTCGATAGGAAAATAACTTCTTTTTCTTTTACTATTTTAAAATAAATATGAATACTATTTAGTCAAAGTTTGGATAATAATATTGATAGTATTTAGTTAGAATTTCGACAGAAATTGTACTTTTTCTGTTCCTCAAAATGACTCCAACTTGACACATAAAAAAAGCACTTAGCAGTGTCATTAAAAAAGTATTAGAACTGCTGCACATTTCTTCCCGCACGGTGACACTTCTTGGATAAGAAAATGATATTATATTCGACTGTTAAAAACAACTTGAAGTTACTATTTAGTGCAAATTTGGATAGAAAATGTTGGCAGGGATCAATCATATTTATGTCTTTACATGTATGGGAATCCGTGTGTGTAAATATACATGTTTGTTTTGTCGGATTCTTTGTTTGGTTTCAGCTAATCAGCAGTAGCATTAAAAAAAATTTAAGTTTATAATTAATTTATTTTTAAATAGTATTTGTGTTTATTTAAGTTTAAAATTATATTTGTATCTGTCTGCCAAAAAAAAAAAATGAGCGCATATAATAAAGTGGATTATAAAATATAAAAATGTGTCTGGAAAATACTTATTGATTAACAAAAATATTTCATGGGTGCCAGAAAACCTGTCAGACATGATGGCAGTTTAACGTTTGAAATGTATATGTCAAAAGAAATGGATATATATATATATATATATATATATATATATATGTATATACATAATAAGGATTAAATAGATATTGAACTATTCACGTGTTTTTTCTTTTTATATAGAAATATGTATGTATTTATTTTATGTATTAATTTTCGTGTTGATAGAGGTTGAAAATGAGCCAAGACCAAGTGCGGATCCAAGGGGGGGGTTAGAAGGAATTTACCAATCCCTCCCCCCCCCCCCTAAGAAAAAGTAAGCACGAAGACAAATTTACACAAAGAAAAGAAAAAAAGTAAAAATTATTTTGAAAAATAGTAGTTTGTCATAAATGGAGAAAAGAATGATGAATTTACCTTCAATATTGTCTCTCCAAAAACTAGCATTTTTTTTCGAAAAATTTTAAGAAAATCAATATTATTTAAAAATTTACACTTGCTTAACAAAAAATTTAGGAAATGCACATTATTTTATTTCGAAATTCTCAATTTCCAAATTTCGTTAAATTTAAGCTTAAATTTTATGGACCATACAATTAAAAATGTAACTTTCGATAAGAAATTATTTGTCTAAGTACTACTTTTATCAACTAATGAAAAATATTTGTTATTTTATAAATCAAAATCCATCCAAAACTTTTTACAAAAAGAGCTTAAGTAACAACATAGAAAAAGCTCCCCAAATTTTTCATACATAGAAAAGTGGAAAAGTTCTATGGTAAAAAATATTTTTACTATGGTGAGAAAGATTTTTCATTCTCTGTGTGGAATGAAAGCTGTAAAATTTTGACAAATTTAATTTTTATTATAAAAGAAATTTATATAATTATGTAAACATAAAAATAAAAAATAAAAAACGTTTTATATTTATTTGCTTTTTTTGACATTTAATAATCAATATTAAATTTATTAAATAATGTATTGTGTTTGAAATTTTAAAACTAAATGTAAATATTTATTATTATTGAAATATTTCAAATTAAATTTCTTCTTTTTAAGATTTTTTGGAAAGTAGAAGAATCAAGCTTGTTATCCATATACATTTGTATATGTTCTGGTCAAATATTGAAAGAAAATGTTTAAACAACATTAAAAAAAAAAATAATAAATTTTTCAATTTCTAATGCAATTGATAATAAATTTTTCTACAAAAGTCAACACAACAATATGATATTTTTTAAAGAATTTTTTTGTAAGCATAACAAGATTTATTTTCTTTTAAATTTGACAAAAATTTTTGAATTGAAACTTTTTATACGTTTTTATTTTTGCCCCAAGTATATTTCAAATAAAGCATAAAGTGATTTATTTAAAAATATATTAAATAATATATAAATAAATAATTATTTGAATATTTAAACGATTTGAAAGATTGATGTCTCATTTTATTGTAAATGAAATAGCATTTAAGACTTATATAAATTTATTTTTCAAATTTTTGCATCTGTAAGTTTTCGATATTAAAGAATATAATTAGATCTATTTAAATAGAATTGATATTCTATATATCAAAACCTATATTGCAGGTCACGTATTTTAATAAATTTCATTGAAATACATGCACAATTGTATGCTTTAGAGGATAACAGTTAAATAAACAAATTAACAAATTAAATAAAAGATATATGAAATTATTAAAATCCATTCAATATTTCCTGAGATTTACGTATCATTCCTACAAGCAAAATAATACGAAAGTGATTCGAATTCGCATTGCATGAAAGAAAAATTTTATTGCCGCAATCATCTTATTCGTATTGCGGAATTTTTCCCCATCGGGAGATATTGTGCATCCAAGGCGATACATGTAAGCAATAAGAAATCATTCGATTAGAAGAAAAATAGTCAATATTGTTAGATAATCATCTAGGTGAAAAGAGAAGATACCGCCAGATCACTAAATTAATATTGAAATAATATAATAAAGAAACCATTTACATGCATGCACATATATCTTAACATCATAAAGCACGAAGTCATAAAGTACCATTTTGTTTCTAAAAGACAAATAAATTTCTTCAATATTTTGTCATTTTTGAAAAATTTTTCGACAACTGAAAAATAAAATTATTACATGAATTTCTTCCAACTGATAAAAATACAATATTAAAAAAATATTGTTTTGATGATTTTCGTCCAAATAATAAAAAGAAGATATTACGTAAAATGCTTCCAGGAAGATATCTTTCAAATATTTATAGGGATAGATTCATAAAAAATTTTGTTTGTATTTCAAAAACTAAAAAGGAATAATTAATAAAAATATCAAGTTTTTTGGTGACATAAAAAAGAAAATTTTATAGTTCAAAATAAAATTTGATCTCCACTTATCTACTTAAATTTTTAGCCATTAAGATCTTCTACTTAATTTCGAATTTTTCAAAAAGAAAAAAACACCTCCCAAATGCTTTACCTGGATCCGCACCTGGTCAAAACTGATGATAAATCTTTCACTTTTCAATGTTAAATGATGTTGGGTTTTGAACTTTTTTTTTTATAGTTTTCTTTTTGTTTTTCTATCCGAATGCTAATTTTTTGAAATACCACAGGTTTATATAATATAAATCATCTAACTAGGCAGACAATATGTAAACAAATTTTAAATTTAATTTTTTAAAAATTATTTTCATACAAAATTTACGATTTTTAGCTTTAAAAGAATCTACAGAAAATTGGAAATGTACATATTATAATATAATATAATTAGTTATGGTAATTACTTATTTCTGTATTGATTTGTGAAAAACAATGTAAATTAAAAAAATTTTAATTACATATATTCAAATGCTATAATTTTTGGGACTGTATGTATGTATGTATTTTTTTTTTTTTTTTTGAAACTAATGAAACTAGTCGTTATTGATCGATTATTTGATTTAGCCCCCATTTAAATGTATCGCAATAGGATTTAAGTACTAAAAAATTCTTCAAATATGAAAATATCTACACATACAGATTTTGGTGAAAATAAGCAACAGTACAGGAAAAAATCACAGTTAAAAATTTTGTCTACCATAATCGAAGAGCAATATATTATGATTGAACTATATGGTCATAAATAATAATGAATATGAACATTATAGTCATAAAATGATTATGTGTTTAAATATTTTATAATGGTATGATCCATGATAATGATTATGCTCTGATTTTCTCATATTATGATTCAGATTCATTATATTATTTACCATAAAAAATTCTCAGTATGTTCAGTAAATATTTACATATGTTGTGCAAGATAATACAAGATACAAGATGCAAGATACAAGATACTTTTTATTAACTACACCTACGCACACCAAATATAACAATACCTTGTTTACCTATATTTATTCATTAACAAACTAAATAAGAATTATAATAAAGTTGGAAAACAAACATTAAAAACAAAGTATATTCAAAAACATACAAGTTATGTGTTTTCCAACCATATTTGTAAAAAAATACGTATTATAATTATTATAATTATTATTGTTATGGGAAAAATAATATTAATATGGTTTAAAAACAAAACATAGTTTAAGAACAAGGGAAATATTGGCAATATTTAATAGATGTAGAAATAATGATATTTTCTCATATTAATAAAATTTTGTTTATGGTTTGCAATTATATGCAAATTTTTTATTGAATGCAAATATTGAGTAATAAATCTGAAACAAAAACATTCTTATCATAGACACAAATTATAAAAATTAATGAAAATTAACAATGAGAACATAATATTATTGTAGTGACAATGCTGTAAACATGTTTTTCTCTGCGTGCGATTGGTTCAAACATCCATATATTGCTTAGATCTAGAAACTATTGTTGAAATCAGAAATAACACCGGCTTTAGACTTGAGCAACCAAAAGATTATTTACAGCGCTTTTTTAAAATAGGTTTTAGCTAACGAGATATCAGTAAAAATATTTTTTTACTATATTTGAGATCTGATAACTAATTTATTCAAAACAAGGTGATAATATGGAATTAAATATTTGTCGAATTGAATCTTTCATATTGTTTGGGATTTGTTTCATGTATTAGAGTCCAACAGGAACTTATCATGCCCTCGTCACAAAATTCTTGGTATAATTTTTCGATTTTCCTTAAATTTTTACTCGTACCGCCAAACTTTTAAGTGAAAAATCTAAATTTTAAATAAAGAAAATTAAATTTAAAAGATTTTCGGATTCCAATCTAATCTAATAAGTAAGGTTCTATGTTAAGATGTGCCTTGAAAGTATTCTTTAAGGTTAGAAGTGATATAAAGGAGACGTTTTTTGGCAGTCAAAAATGATAACAAATGGTGTATCCTGTAAAATTTTAAATTAAAACTTACGTGTGCATAATATGGGTATGGGTGAGGTATGGTCAATTATAGTCCGAACCTCATAAAATTCGATACTATGTTTAGTAAGGTTCTCTATATCGACTTTCGAATAATTGACTAATCCACCATTGTTGAAAAATGTCGATTTTTTGGTTTGAAAATTATCGATAAATCGACTTTCTTATTGCCATATAGTTGAATAAAATCGAAAAAAGTCGGAAATAGTCAAAAAGTCAAAAAATTTACTTTATTAAAAGGGAATAGTTTCTTAGCAATTTTTATTTAAAAAAAATCATCTAACTGTTATAAAGTGTAGCGTAAAAACATATTGTTACGAAATTGTACTTGAATTCAAATATAACGGTTTTAACAGCTGGTTTAAAGTTAAATGTTTCTCGACGTTTTTACTTATGTTAACAGCAGTTAACATATCTATAGAAATTATTAACATTGTAGTAAGCATACAACATTGAATAAAAAGCTTTCACCATTGTTTGTAAGTATGGCACTACTAAATGTTTAAGCTGCTAACATTAACATCGAAAGCTCTAGTTTGTCCGTTAAGAACATTGTAGAAAGAAATAGAGCTTTCAAGAAGCACATAGTAGGTAATACAGTGTATTTAAATTGGCCGTGAGAACACCATTGAGAGTCTAATTGGAAGCATCGTTAAGTAAAGACTGCCTTGGCTGTATAATCGTGTACATTATTAAAGTGTGCTGTATAAAGTGCGTAATTTAAGTGTGTGTGTATATTAGAACACAAGTGACTATTTAAACTGTTATTGTTGTACATTTTTAAATAAAATAACGTTACAACTTTTAAACTACTAAACTGCTGTTATTTGCAATCAAAGTATACGGGTTATTTAAAGGAAATAAACTACCGTTTTTGAAAGGTAAAAACGTATGTTAATTTATTAATATATTTGATTTTTTAAATTTTTGTTAGACAAATAATAAGAAAATAGTCAAAAGAGAAGAAAAAATCTCGAAAATATCGTCAACTGATTGTAGGGAGTGGTCTTTTATGGTACCCACGGTAAATTATGAACCGATTCTATTCAAATTTAGTTTAACGTATTTACGCAAATGAAATTTATTTTTGCTAAATTCTCTGCAGAAGGTCTCGTATGAGACATTTATGGTTCTTGAATTGAAATTGAATTGAATTATTTTAAAAATTGTAATTTGATTAAATTCAGACAGAAAGTGATGCTGAGTCGATTGGTATACTTTTAGGTGTAAGCACAAATGCATAATACCCAGAGCTTTAAATGAATCATTCATTTTTGAATTAATTCGCGAATCATTCATGCACTGAATTAGCAAATTTTGAATTAATTCTCAATTCAAATGAATTTGGTAAAAATTACTTGCAATTCAATTTCAATTCAAATGAATTTGTCAAATGAGTTGCAATTCGTTTTCAATTCAAATGAATTGCAATTCGTTTTTAATTCAAATGAATTTGTCAAAGTGAATTGCAATTCATTTCCAATTCATTTGAATTGAATTGATTTTGAATTAATTAAAATGAATTGTTATTCAACTAATTTTTTATGTAAAAGACAGCAATCATTACTCTCGTTTTGTATATCACCTAGTATAGTCTAAAGACAAAAAATTCTTAGATTCGAAATTCCCATGATATACTGGAATTGTCAGGTAGCGGCAGAATAGGAATTGAATTATCAGGTATCGGCGAAAATCCTATCAAAATGGGAAAATTTTGTTTATTTGCTAAAAGAAACTTAAATTTTTATTTTTATCAAACAGTGTGAACAAATTTTTAAAGGTGTGTTTAACAATCAATTTCTGTTTAAATAATCTCATATTTATATATTGTGGACATTTTTTTTAATCCTTCAGTCGAATTTTAGAGATTTAATTTTTCTAGGAGGAATGAAAAATGGAATCTTTAAAATCTGCTCATGATTTTAATTGATTTCAACTCTTTTTTGATTTCATTCATTTGAATTGCAATTCATTGTTCTAATTCATTTGAATGAGTTCAAAATCAATTTAATTCAAACGAATTGGGAATGAATTGCAATTCACATTAACAAATTCATTTGTGTTGGAAACGAATTGCAATTCATTTTACAGATTCATTTGAATTGAAAACAAATTGCAACCCATTCTAAAAATTCATTTGAATTGGAAACGAATTGAGATTCATTTCTGCCTAATTCGTTTAAATTGATTCAAATTGCATTCAATTCTTTTTGGTTGCGAAAAGAATTAATTCAAAATTTAGCTAATTCGTTATACTTTTAGAAAATTGTTTTTATATAATAATATAGAATTACTGTTTAAATACTTCAGAAAATATTATATTAGCTGTAAATATTTAAAATTGGAAGAATTAAAATGGAAAATTGAATGACTCCTGAATATATCTCCCAATTCTAAAAAGTATTTTAGATTTAAAAATGTGTTTTACCTAAAACACAACCGGCCCAAAATTGCTTCAGTAAAAGATGATAAAAAATTAAGTAAAAAACATATAAATAACTAAAGTGCCAGCTTTATAAATGGTACTTAAAGTACTTTATGTACTTAAATCTACTATAGATCTTAGAAGCTGTGTGGGTCACAACACAATTTAATGTCAATAGCTTATTAACCCAGTATGTGTTAAAATCGTGCACTGTCTAATTAAATCACTACCAAAACTTGACTACACTTCAGTTTCTAATTATTAAATAACTGATATTCCGAGTGTTCAAGACTTGTAAACGAACGGTGTCAATAGTAGATTGATCTGGTGTGTATTTGGAATCGTAATTTTTCCCTCAGTGTATATTCCAGTGATTTTATTACATATCACCTTAAGCTGTAAATAATGATCTCCATTTCTATCGCCATTCCAAGAGAATTGATGGAAAAGATTTGCAGTTAAAATAGGGTAAAAAGATCTGTGATAATTTTAAGCTTCACAATTTTTTTTTTTAATTTGCCTTTTGTGAAACTTTTAATTTTAGCATGTTCTTTCAGCTCCAAAAACATTCTTTATGACATTTTAGGTGCCGATATATAAAACTAACAAATTCGATTACGTGGGCGAATAAACAAGTCTATAACTTTTTGGCGCACAAATATTATCATAACTATAAATAAGCATATTTTTTATTTATCTCATCAAAATTTCTACAAAAAATTAATAAACATTGGCATTATTTGACGAGCTAAAAATTTTGATCGGATCAATAGTTTAAAAAACACATATTTATTACCAATTCTTTTCTTTAACGGCCCGCTGTACATAGCAAACATCAGCACAAACACATAATAGGTGTAGGATATAAATATTGTATTGTTCTGTAAGAACGAAATGCGGTTGTACTAATTTAAACTTTCAGTTCCTCAGCAGAATAATTTATTTACTTAATACCAAATTTTAGTTCTTATGTTATTTACCAGAATTATAGAATTTGCATAAATAATTCCTCTTGTTATTTTTTGTTTTCATTATTAAAAAAAGTAATTAAAATAAAACCACTTGTTATGTATTTAGATTTATATCTATTAAGTGCATAGTAAATGCTTATGTTTATGCCAAAACACTTATATCCGTTTTTTATGTGCTATTTAACCACAAACTATTAAATAAAACATTTGACAATAATTTAAAACGAAACGTAAATTATAATAAACTCGATCATTTATTTGCATTTAAAAATGAAAAATCAAGCAATGCATTAAAAGAAACTATGAAAAGATAATACGTATCTATGAGATGAGTATGAGTAGTGAGAATAAATCTATGCGAATAGTGTAAATAGTTAGAATATAATAGAAAATTTAAATAAAATTTTGTTTACCAGCAACTACACGATCCTTGGTGTTTGTGTATTTACACTTTTGTTTATTTCCGGACATGGTTGGAGATGAGGAAGACGATGAATTTGTTGTTGTTGTTTCGTTGGATCCAGATGAGGGCGATGATGTTGCTGTTGATGATGCTGATGCTGATGAAGAGGGAGATCTTTTTATTGAATTTCGCGACGAAGACATTTTTAAAAATATATTTTAAATATTTTTAAATATTAAAAATATTGTTTTGTTTTTGTTTTTGTTTCGTGTATTGCTTTTAGCAATGATATTCTTTTTGTTATGTATTTTTTTCCTTTCCTAAATAATATTTATATACACTTTTTGTTGTTTGAGAGACACAAAACAAAGCTAATTTTTTCTAATATTTTTAAATTTTCCAATTTTTTACAATATTTTTCTTTTGCTAAAAGTATGACAACGAAAAAAGAAATATACTTTTTATGCAATATATTAACGTTTTATATTTTATTTCTTTAATAACATAATTTATGGGTTTTTGTTAAAGAGTATATGTATGTATATATATTTTTTTCTTATTTATAGAGCAATAAATTTGTGTTTTTTATTAGTTCTTTTTTTAATTCTAGAAACAAATACTCAATATTATTTATTTTGCTTGTTTTCACTTGTTGCTTAAATATTAGTAATTTGAATTTACTTCTAATTTACTGACATTTAAGTTATTTATATTTTAGTTTACAAAATTTTATATCATTTTTATTATTATTTCATCCATTTCTTTTTGTTTAATTGTAAGTCATTATCTTTCATTGTTCTTCAATTAAATATAACATTAAATATAACATTTTAAACCAAGAAATATTTTTGTTTTAATACTTTTTCTTAGAAAAAATCAATTATGTTTATGTTGATTAATTGTATTGATTTGACTAAATATTGAATAATAACTACGAGTATTTTGTATAAGAACGTATATTCATACACATTTTTATACATCTTTCTCATATAATATTTTATGCGTCTATACCATTTTTAATTGAAACTAATAATATTCTAAATAAAATTAAAGGATTTAATATGAAATTGAAAAAAATTTAGTAGACATGACATTTGAAATGACCATGGGTCTTTTGGAACATACATAGTTTACACAGCCATAACGATATGCCTATACACATTTTATTTAGGGTTTTAAATCTATAGAAATAAAGACATCAAAGTTAAGACATTTTTTTATTATACCCCACACCACCATAGGTTGATGTTTGTAACGCACAGAAAAATACTTCCAACATCCACTTTTGGCACGTAGGACTTTCATGACACAAGGACGAAGCTTATTGAAATTATTTATGATTGGCCCATTATTTCACCTAGCCCCCATATAATTATCCTCTCGGAATATGGGTTCAACGATCATAAATGCCTTAAATATAGCAATATTTTAATGAAATTCGGTGCAAGGAAGTTTCGTATAAGTATCAATTAATATGTTAAATTTTTTGAAGATCGGTCCATAATTGACCATAGTTCCCATATAAAACCTTATTCCGAAAATCACTTTAACGTGCATAAATCACATACACGTATTAGTATCAAGTTTATATTCGATACAAATAAGTTATATATAAGTAAAAATCACAGTGAACAATTTTATGAGGATCGCTCCATAATTTACCATAGCTTTCATATAAGCCCACTTTCGGGTATCACCTTAAAGTGCTTAAATTCATATAAATGTTAGTATTAACGCAATATTCTGTATTCGTATATTTTATTTTACACTTAGTAAAAGTATCGGTTCACAATTGTCCACATGTTTAATATAAGACCCCTCCACAAATTTTTAAGGACATACAAAATGGTGTGGAGTATCATATGGTCGGATTTGACCGACTATATTTTTCTTACTTGTATTGTGTTTGTAGCTTTTATTTGACATCATTATATGTAAAGCAATTTTTCTGAAAATCAGTATTATCTGTATTAAAGTTATGAATTTTACATGCAATGACATCATCGCAATTACTTACAAAGTTTTAAAAATTAGCAAAATCTTATCGTACTGTTTTTAACAAATTTCAAATAACTTATTCGAATTTGAAAGAGCAGAAGTATATTTTGGTCCCTATTGGCATCTTAGCAACCATATGTGCTTGATGAGCTGACATTTATATGTTTTGCCTCTTTTTGCCCCACGGAAGGATACATTTGTTTTTCTAATACTCTATGAAATTTTTTTACTATTTTTCATTCATTTTTCAAATACGTAATTTCAACTTGATTTCGCCATAAATCACGAAAGTACGTAATCTTGCGTCGGTCTGACTGCCCTATTAGATAATATTTAACACTTTTAGAGCATTCTTAACTCTTTTAGTGCATATTTTTACATTTTGAGCATATTTTTTTTATTATGTATACCTCATGAAATGTTTTTAAAATCTTTAAAATATGATCTGTTTAGCTGTTACTTTTATTTCTAAATTATATATTTATATACACAGAAAAAATTATTTAAAACAATTTTTTTCAATTAAATTATTAATTAGAAATTCAAAATCTTTTAATTATTTGTTTAATTGAAATATTTGATTAAAAGTGAAGTTTAGTTAATATATTAAATTCAAATTTAACACAGAAAAATCTAAAATTATATTTCAATTATGAAAAATTCATATTTAGTTATTTTATTAATTATTTTATTTTATTAACCTATTAAAAGAATTGTATATTCAATTACTCAAATTATCACTTATTTTTTATTTATATTTGATTACTTTTTTAATTAATACAATAAAAAAAGTAATTTAAAACCGACAAATTGTTTTATTTTTAGGAAAAAATATTTGAAAATTTGAATTTTTAACACTTAAATAATTGATGCAATTATAAAATTAATTGAAAGAATGTTTATGTTTAATAAACATTATAATTGTCCATATTTTTCTGTGTAGAGAAATAAAATAGGTCAAAAAATATTTAATAAATATCAATCAAGCTCTTCAGTGATTTTAACTGAATTATGGCGTAATTTTTTTATATTTTTACCGCATAAGTTAATTAAAGTCTTTAGGCGCTTGATTTGTAGCAACAAAAATATTAATGAATCTTCATCAAAGTCATTATGAAATTTTATATAGAGGGCATATTATTTTTTAACTGCAATTTAATTTTTGATTGCAAATTACAAACAATTTTTTTTTCAGTACACAATTGAAGAAGGTCAAATATAAAAATTTTGAAAATTTATAGGAACTTATAGTTATAGAAACTTCTGCGGATAATTGGTTAAAGCATTAAAGGAAATTTTCTGATTATATGGAAATAGTTATTGGAAATTATGGATTTGTTGCTCGTAATGAATACTAAAATACTAAAAAAAAAAGAAAACAAAAACCATAAAGAAATTTGTTTTCTTTTTCCACCATTTTGAAAGAGAGTAAACTAACTCAGAAGGGTCCAGGCATAATACAATTTACTTAATGGACATATTTTCTATTTTATTTTATTATTGTTTAACTGAAGTCAAATTTTTGATTTTTTTCTAACAAGAAATGTATGAGAATACAAATGAATATTATTTTAAATTTTAAACTTTTTAATAATTTGTATGATATGATGTGTTTACTAATTTGTATATAAATTTTTATACATTTAAGGGTGTCTTTTAGCCGTTACAGATGAGCATTTCTATTTTAATTAAAATATAAAATTTGTATAACACTACATAATCTTTGCATAATTTTAATTAATTTTAATCATAACGCTTAATATCACTTTTAAATTCATTATAAGAAAATTTATTTAAAATGTAAAATTTTCATTTCTATTAAATACTTTTACATATATACGAGTATATTTTTTTGATTTATGTTTTTTCTCTTAAATGTTTTTAAAATGATTTAAATGTTTCACTAAACAATTAATAAACAATTTTCACAATTAGTCTTATTTCTTTTAATTTTTCTTCAAATTATCCTCATCAGCAACGACGTTTTCAAATTGATATGAGGAGCTGTCACAATGATTTTCTGGTCTGTTAATAATTTATCTAATCTATCTATTGTTGTTGAAAACAATAGTTGTTGAAGCCTCCTCTTTTAAACGTAATTGACAGTTTATGTCATACACAATGAAAATAATAAAATTGAGTATATTTTTTGTTTATTTTTAAAAGCAGGCAAATTTTGTTTTGAAAATTAAAAATTTTTTTTTAATTGCATCCACTAAAATATGTTAAAATTTTATTTTTAAAACAATTCTTTTGTTATAATTTTATGATATTGAACTTGAATATTTTTGTGTTAAAATTGTGTTTTGTTTCTTATTTATTTTGTTTTACAAAAATGAATTTGTTACTTTTTCCACCTGATTTACTTTTTTCTTTTACAATTTTTTTTGTTTCACTTTATAAAATTATATTTTTATTTAAAAGAAAATTTTAGTTTTTATTTTTCACTCATTAGTTAAAATATTTGTAGAAAATTTTAAATTTTTTCGATTGTTTCAACACACACGCATCTCGTTAACGACTCGCGGTCTGTATTTGAAAAATTACCGTGGTGCGTTATTTTTTCGCAAAGAATATAAAACGAAAAAAATTTGAAAAAATATCGAAACAGCTCCGCTCTCTCGTAGTGCCAACAACCGAAAAGAAAATGTTCAACATTTTATTGCCCTTGAATTGTATTCGGAAAAAATATATATTCTCATCTATTTATTTTTGTTGTTGTACGATTTTCAAATATAATAAATAAGTTTTCGAGATAATCTCTTAGAAAATGAGAGAAACTTGAATGAAATGTTTTCTTTTTCATTTTGATTTTTAATATTTTGTTGCTGTTATTGTTGTCGTTGTGAAAATGAATTAATTATTTTTAAAATGTTTTGAATGAATGTTTTGTTTAAGATTTTTAATTTTAATAAATTTATTTAACTACATTGTTAAAATATTAATTGAAATGATATTTTCTATAATGTCTTCTCTTTAACATTGACCATGATCAGTGTTGTAATGAAATAAATTCTCAATTCAATGTTACAGATCAACACTATTTCCTAAAGAAAAATTAGTCGTGGATTTTAATGTCTTTGTAATTTCGAATTTTCAAGATAAATTAGTTTTTTTATATTCACCATCAAAAATAATTGAGGGAGGGGAAATTCAAATTCTTATAAATGATCGATATAAATTCGGAAACCAGTGAGTATAATCGGTTTATCCACGCCGAATATAACATTCTTACTTGTTATACTTTTTTTTTAAATTGGTAATTTTTATTTGGTATTATATAAAACAGTAGGTATTTTTACTCGAAAATTAATTGTTGTTTGAAAAATGTTTTCATCCGAAGTTTTTTTTATATGTGGCGTATACCCTTTGAAGTAAAAACAGACCAGAGACACCGGCGAATGATTATTTATGTATTGATGCTGAAAAATAACAAAAATAAGTTTCTTAATTTTTCGCTTATTATTGGAAGCTTATGAACCGATTTAGAATTTTTTTCTTATCGGTTCTTTTTTCTTTTTTCTTATAAAAATTTCTGACAGAATTCTTAAAGATTTCTGCGTCTCTCAAAGACCTTTCATTTGATATCAACAGCTGATTAAAAACTTCGATAATAACATTCCCTTTGAACTTTTTGGCGAACATTTCTCTGATAAAACATTCGAGAACGACTATAGTTGGCGATCCGAATATGAGCTCCTTGAGCTCATCCGTCGCTCAATTTGTGGCAGCAAAATTTTAAAACTCGCAGGTTCTGTTATCGTGTTAATTGTAAAACTTTAGCGATTCTAATAGCGAAACGTAAAAATATTATGAAAGTTTTTCGATATTGATATTACTAACAACTTGTGATTATTATCATTGGCAGTAGTTCGAAAATAATAGTTTTCTATATTGTTCACAATTTAAAATTAAAAGCTGATTTAATAATAAATAAATCCAGCAGTTATTATTTGGTGGCAATTAACCCCTTTTTAAACGGTAAGGTTCATTGGTATATAGTTACCTTTCGCACTCCCATCTCTTACCAATGAGTGTGATGGCAATTGACACTTTACTGACCTTATGGTAAGGGGGAAGAAGACGAAAAGAAGATAATAATTTTTTACTGACTCATTGTAATTAGTAAAATGATTGTGTGTGCACAGAGTCACTTAGTAGTCGTGGAAGTGATTGAGCCACCTCGTAGTCGTGAAGGTGGCGATTGCCATTTTGTGCAAAAAAGTGCCACCACATATTTATGAATGTGGCAATTGACTTCCTCCTAGGATATACCTAATTTTAAAATTCCACTAAAATTTTTTCGGACTTTTGTTTTCTTGGCACAATGATAGCGCTTTGAACGAACAAAAAGAAATACTTCGTGAATTACTTAAAAAATTACTTAAAATATTAAAAAATACTTAAAATTTTAAACTTCTCTTATTTACATTATAATTGCATACATTCATAAATCTTATGAAGAAGTTTCACTATATACGAGAAGAATGACACTACTACCTAAGGAACGCAGAAAAATTAAATTTTTTTAAAATATTTATTGCACAATTTTTAGAATTATATAAAAGATAATTGGCGCAAAAATTCGTCTACAAGAAAAATTAAATTAATACGATTTTCTTTACTTGATTACGATAGGTTTTTTATCTCTTCTGGCATTATGTCGTGTTTTTTCTTGATATCCTAAATTTGATTTACGGAGCTAACTTGCCAACCAAAAACCTCCTGTTAAAACTTTTACACTATAATATTTTTGGGATGTTAGTTGATGAACGCTCTTTTTTAATTTCTGCATGATATACACTGAATCAATTAAATCTCCGTAGAGACATAATCATAATATAAATTATCATTTTATGGCAAAAAAATCCCAATATTAAATGAAAATGTATCTAATATGTGGTAGGTCCTCCTTTCTGAGCAATTGCAGCATTTAAACAGATATGTATGAAATACTCCAGCTTTTTTGTTGCCAGGGAATCTATTTCATTCCAGCCTTCCTTAATAACGAATTTTAGCTGATCCTTACTCGTTATATTGTGCCGTCGATCCCATAGATGCTCAATCAGGTTGAGATCAGGTAACTGAGCTGGGTGATTTAATTGCTTAGGAACAATATAAATGAGCTATTCTTTTACTATTCTAGAGTTTTCTTTTAATGTATTAAGGTATGCATATTTTTCCATCGTGCTTTTAATAAAAATAAGATTGCGCACTCGAGATGAAACTATGCAACCCCAAACCATAACGTTACCTCCTCCGTGATTTACGGTTGGAGTCAAATGCATTCCATAATTATTTAATTTTTTTAATTTTCACTTTAGTCTAGATAAAACAATATTGAATTCAGCAGTTACGATGTTAAATCAAAAGTTGTATGGAGTCTTTTTTGAATAAAAAAAAAATTGTGTTGCCACATATAAGTGCTTTTTTCATGGCCATCTTTGCAATTTGGCTTGATGATGATTTCCCTTTTATCCCGAGATTTAGTTAAAAAGTTTATATTGGCAATATTTTAGTTTTTTTTTAGGGAAATATATTTGATTAATTAAAAATAAAGTTATTGTACGGAGACTTAATTGATTCAGTGTACGTGAATTTTTTTAAAACTATTTTGGGATAGTAAAATAAGCAGAAAGTTTCTAGATCACTCAATAAAGAAGATTTTAGAACATCATCATTTTTGCGATTACGAAAATGCATTTTCGTAATTTTTTAGGTCGCTCTTGATTTTACGATAAATCTTGATAAAACCTTATTATTGAGTCACATTTTGATTTTGATTTTACGCAGGACGTTGGATGTGCCCAAGAAAAAAGCTTTTTGATAAAAGCATCTCGTTTTCTGCCAAAATTGGTTTACTTGATAGATTAAAAAAATTATAATATCCAATGTGCTTCATGTAATTCTAAAAAAATTTTTGGCATTCAAAAATGCTGAAGTTACATCTAAATTTAAAAAAAAAATTGTACAATTTTTGCAATTTAATATTTTAATGGGCGCCTCCAACCATACGATGATGTTAAAGCCCTTAGTTAATTCAAGCCGAAAAGTAGTTCTGAGAGTGTGCCTGTCGAAAAACTGTACTTTTTTTTCAAAATTCACGCTTATTTTTTCAGGATTTGGAGAGCCCAAACTTAGTGGAATACGATATAAATGAAAAAGTATAAAATTATTAAAATAGCTAAAAGCTTGCCATCGTATAACTTTTAACCGAACAGCGATAGCGGCATATTATAACATATAAAGTGATATTGTTCCTCTATGTTCGGAGAGCAGTTCTCTTACACAATTCTAATACCAAAAGTCTGAACTTGTGGGAAAAATATTCAATTACTTTTTGTTCTAATTTTTCGATTGTAAGAACTGTAACTAATATCCATAAAAATCGTAGACGACAAAACTTTGCAGCTTGTCTGCACAGAAAAAATAATAACAAATTTTTTTTTAAATAAATCATTGTTTCGTTAAAATTTTAATTTTATTAAATTAATTATTTAAATTTAATATTTTATTTTTCTGAATGTGAATAAAAATTTTACATTTTGACAATATTTTAAAAAATACAAAACAAATAAATTATTTTTTTATGATTTTAAACTTCTAGAGGTAAGTAACATTGATTTATTCGAGATTTCCAAATAATTAACCATTTCCAAATTAATTAAGGGCCACTTCCGCTAAAGAAAATTTTCGCAAAATACTTTTAAATGATTTGAAATACAAAAATTAAAACACATTAAATTATCTTCAAGAAGTCCAGTTACTTTCGCTCGAGAGGGAGCTACATGTTCAGGCACACAATTGATAGGAGATAGTTTAATCGACTTGGGGATTATACAGCAATATACAATAGACCCCATCATTTATGCGATATATTGCTACATACATGCATATATCATATGCTTTTGATTCATCTAGAAGATACACAAAAGTAAATCATTATACATATTTAGTAATGAAATATATACGAAAATTAAGGTAACTTACCTCTGGAGTTTATATATTTTTGTGTCAACATTTTTATAATTTTATTTGATTTTATATTTTTAATTGTCAAAAAACAAGAAATTATTATTGTTTTTCGTATTAGTTTAGAATGAATTTACAAGCAACAAAATAATATATTAAAATAAAACAAATTTGTTTATAAAATTTTATTTAAAGTTAAATAATGATTTATTTAAAAAATTCTAGTCATCATTTTTTCTGTGCAATAAAATAAA
The DNA here is from genome assembly GCA_932274085.1 of Protocalliphora azurea. Taxonomy (NCBI): domain Eukaryota; kingdom Metazoa; phylum Arthropoda; class Insecta; order Diptera; family Calliphoridae; genus Protocalliphora; species Protocalliphora azurea. Next base: position 171,777,401 of record OW026519.1, read on the forward strand.
ATATTAAAACCAAAATTTATTTAAAAACCAATATAATTTATTTAGAAAAATCTTAGCCATAACTTTTTTCTGTGTATATTAACAAAGAAACGATAAATCAGCATTAAAAGGAAGACCCACTGCATGCAGTTTAATGGAATAATTAACATATCTTTTCTTTCTCTTTCTCTACCTCTAATCCCTACTGAGGATTTACTACTTGGGAACATCGATAACTAATTTCTCTTAGTGCTCTCCGAGCAACAAGGTCATTTTTTTTGCAAAAGGTCTATTTCAAGTGGAGTGAAAAAATGTATACAGATTTGTAATCCAGACACTTTAGATTTTATATCTCTAAGTGTATATTAATGCAGCTTTCCGTTTCTTAATAGTATGGGTCAAAATATCATATTTTTTCTGAAATTCTTTATTTATTTTAAATAGTTTATATAATTTATAAATACATACGAAAGAATTCGAAAATCACCTCAGGTTAAAGAGGTGAAAATAGATATCTAAATAGAAAGAAAAATCGTGACATTGTGATGCAATTTCATAAAAAGTAGTAAGATTTTTTTGTCAAAAATATGATTTTTCTCCAGTGCCAAAGGATATTTTTATACTAATAATACTGGTAGAGGCGAGGAATTTTTTACCCAAGTTTTTGTGACCATTCATAAATTCGAATGCTATAGCCTATTAACTAAAAAATGCCCTTCAAACCTAATTCATTTACACTATAAAAAATATTTCAAACATTTTTTTTGAGAAAAATTAAGAAAAATAATAAATTTATCGTTGTTAATTTTCGATAATTTTAGACAAAAAAAAAAAAAAAATATATATATATATATGGCGAATCCAGTATGGCGACAACAATTTATTATATTAAAGTAAAGCCAATTTATAAAATGTCGATTTATTTATTTATGTTGAAAATCAAAAATGCGATTCCAATATGGGGTTAATTTGAAAATAAATTTTTTGATTTAAATAGAAACTACTAAATTGTATAAAACTATTCATATGCGTGAATTTAAAAACATTAAATAAGAATTTTAACTACAAAAGATTATAAATTATACTTATTGATCGCCATATTCAATCCGCAATTTTGATTTTGTTTAATTTATTTTAAATTCTTTACTAACAACTTTCACAAATATATAAAGATATTCTTTTTTTGACATTTAAATACTTTAGGGCGAAAAAATCTCTTTCAGCTATTTATAATCCTTCGTATTGCTTGCGCTTTTCCGAATTCGTAAAATCAAAAACACAAGTTCGTATTCGGTGACCAAAAATCTGTCAAATGATATTATTTAAAAGTTTGTTATAAAATAAATTAGCTGCCGTATTCGATCCGCTATTTTTAATTTCTTTTTTCTATTGCAGATACGTATTTTTTATGAACAAGAAGTATTCTAATTATGGCCAAAATTCAATGATCGTGGCCCACTTTGATTCTCCATATTACTTCCGGAATTCGGAAAATAAAAAAAAAAAAAAAAATTCATGTCGAGGCACCACAAATCTGTCAAATGTGATTATTTAAAATTTTGACAAATGATAAACAAACGCCATATTGTTATTGTGATATTTATTTTTTATTTAAACCAAGTATTCTAACTACAGTGAAAATTCAGAGACCATGGCCCAGTGTGTAGTGTCCCGAGAAAAAGCTTTTTTGCTATTATGTTTTAGAAAGACCATGCATTTTGTTGAGTTGAGTACAGGAAAAATACATAAAGAAACAAATGGTTTTAATACATTTGGTTAGTAAATTTTACCCAAAAAATAGTTTCGAGTTTCTTCTCGAAATAGGTCTCAAAGAACTTTTAAGTTTTAGCTTTTTACGAAAAATATATTTTAAAAATTTCTTCAAGTTCCTCAAGAGGATTTTCTTTAGTGCATTCTGGTGAAAAAAAAAGAAATTTGAAAATTATATTATGATACACTAATATTCTATGATATTTCAATATTTTAACCATAAAAGAAAAAAAGGTATGAAATTTTATTCCATTTCGAAAATTTTTCTGTGATGTTATAAAATGAGCGCTTAAGGACCCAAAGTTTTTGCGAAAATAATAATTTAATAATTTTATTTTATAACAAGCTCAAAATTTTGACACTCACTTCGAGATAAAACTCGAAACTTGTTTTTGGGCAAAATGATTTTGAATCGCTGGTAGGTATTCATTTTGATTTATTTTTAATATATTCCCTGTATTCTGCTCGTAATGCGTATCGTTCGAGTGATCTTCCTACAAACTTTTTTTCAACGGACACTGTAACGTACATTAGGGTTATAAATTTTTTTAGACCTCAAAATACCATAGCCTTATAGCTAATACTGTCCTGATAATAAAAACCGAAATTTTTAGTCGACTTGATAAAAAAAAAGTTCACCCATCAAACGCGATTTTTAAAATTTTTATACTTTTATATATATTTTTATTTTTTTATTTTTTATTTTTTATTTTTTTATGTATTACATTTGGATCATTTTACACTGTCAAACAAAATAAAGTGCGGTTCCTACTCTTGCTATTTACCTCATAATAATTGTCTTCTAGGTGCATCATGAGCTACTCTTTTGGTATCCACGTATTTGTCGTTTCATATTGTTTAATTTAATAAACAAAAGAAGTTTTTGAATTATTAGCATTTCGAGTTTGAGGTAAAAATGTTGTGTTGGTCGTGGATTTTGCACAATAAAATAAAGTGACACTTACTAAATTCTTTAATTTGACTGCCAATTTTCCAATTTATTGTTATAAAATTGATGGTAGATGCTTAAAAAATGCTCTATTCATTAAATTGTATTAAAATTATTATTACGTTTGAGAAATAAGGATAGATCCGTCCATATTATTTTGAAGTCTTCGACAACAATCCAAGAAGATTTCTTGATGCCAGATTGGGATAATGAATTGAAATTAAGATATTTAAAGTGAAATTAAGATTACGAAGTAAAATCGTAACGATATCATAATTCTCGCTGCAGCGGAGAGATAAAGGGAGAAGTAACTTTAATTATTAATATACGAGCTGCTATTACAAAAAGTAAACATTTTTCCTTTTCCATAACTATTTTCAAACTTCCGAGCAAAAACTTTGCTTTCCTGGTAAGCTAGCTGGTATAATTGGAAGCAAAAATAAACTACTTATATCTTGTCTGAATAACTAATTATTTAGTTTCGAGTTGTCCACAAATTCATGTAGTTATTTTCAGACTTTAGGGGTACTCAAGAATAGGTACCTAAATGAAAATAAAATAAAAAACAAAAAATTTTGCCGTCATTGAGATTTGAACTTGAGCATGAATTAATTAATGAATTAATCATTCGTTTATGATGACTAACGTCTTACTCAGCACACCATCTCGCACTTAATTATCAAAGTGACAAAAACTTTTTCTTAGTAGAAAATATCTTTTTGGATATTTTGTTAAAAAAAAAAAAAAAAAAAAAAAACAGCATCAGAATGGGGTTAAACCAATAACCTTCTGGATGTTAATCCAACGCTCTAGTCAACTGTTATAAAGTAAATAGCAAGAGTAGGAAATCGCACTTTATTTTGTCTGACAGTGTATATTCTTCTTTCAACTAAATAAAAAAAAAAAAGAAATATATGATATGTTCAAGTATTCAGATGAAAATTACTTGGGACTTTTCAGTTATCCAATAAAATATGAAAAATCTGACTAGAAAAAATTTACATATTTTGTTTCAAATTGATAGGAAATGATTTTTTACTTAAATTTGCACCATAAAGTGCCGGGAAATTTGACAATTTAAGAAAAATATATGAAATAACAAATAGAAAATTTAATAAATTATTTTATTTATAAGTTTTATTTTTATATTCGCTATTTCATACTTTACCAGAACTTGTTATAATATTTTGAATATTTGCAAAAATTTCAAAAAGTTATCACCCTAATATACATACTTATGTACATATAAATACAAATGTCGAAAAACTAAAAAAAACAATCACTTGCATTTATTCAAGCTTTAATCTGGTGTAATTATTATTTGAATTAACCGTTAAATGTAAACCCCATTAATATCATTTAACGTAATTGTGACACCTATTGGTCAGAGACACGATTGTTGTAACTAATATAGAAAGTGACTTTGAGTCGATTAGTATTCTTTATTTTCTGCCATTTGTTTTTTGGTGAATATTTCATAAATTGTTTCTGAAACAGTGTAGATATAGTTATCTTTTATATGTAGAGTATAAGTATTTGTATCTTCTATCTATATTTAACAATGTGGGTGTTGAATTTTTTTGCTTTGTTTCATTCCATTTTTTTAATCTATATTCCCTGGTAGACAGAAAAAAAACTAAGAAAATGAGTTGATTTAATATGATTATTTTCTACCTTGTACGCGGACAAGAGCAAATAAGCGATCGCTCCCTCACATATTTAGCGTTGGTGTGGGAAATGGTTCAATTCGCTTGATGAAATTATAATTTGTGACAATGCCACTGTTTTTTTCGTTTTATTTTATATTTTATTTTGTTTTTTTTTTTATTATTTTTAATTATATTTATATTATGTATTATTTTCTTGTGTTTGTTTATTTGTATCAATCGTTGTGCTGACATATTTGTGTTTTTTTTTTTTTTAAGAAAATGAACTGATTTTATTTTGGCAAATTAAAAAGAAATCATATTTATGTACATTAAAGAATATTAAAAAAAAAAAATAATAATAAATAATTAAAAATTAAAAAAAAAAAACAACATATAAATATAATCAAACTGCACACACATTGATAATATGGATGTGTGTAGATATATTTATATTTTGAGGTCGATTGATGTGATATTAAAAAGAAAATTGTATTTTTAGGTACAGAATAAGAGGAACTAATTTCTTGTTAATAATTTTTCTTATATAAATTATTAGTTTGTATTTTAATTATTTACTAAAACTCTTTTAGAATATTTTAATATCGTGTTTTTCCATTTTTTTTTATAATTTTTAAAAATATATACAAAAATTAATTTAATCATAAATTAAATCACCTTTACTGTATGACAAAAATAAAAAAAATACCAACAAATTCACTATCTGATCTACTATGAAAATCAATTTGGCAAATGTTGGAAAATGCTCACATGTCTAAGTGTCTCTATGTATATCGGGATGTGTGTCCCCACTTTGATTTAGATGTGAGTACACTAAAAATTTGCGTTTGTATGTTGATGTATTTGTTTGTATTGTCAAAATTTGCACACCGCGCAACAAACTTATTTATCTCACTTACATGAAGATACGATAAAAGATATAACCAGTCACACGACTCATTAAATTTTTTTTATTGTATTTTCTAGGCATGGCCAAAACAACAGGTCATATGAGTACCTCTGATAAAATATATATAGTATACAAATTAATTAAATTGAAACTATTTCGTAAAGATAGAGAGAGAAATATTTAAGATCAAAGGAAAATATCAAGGGAAATCAATTAAGTAGTATAAGGTGTTTTAATAGAGGGAAATTAAAATATTTTAATTTTTTTTTTTTGTGTAGAGTATTAGGGTTTTTGCTTATTTTTCAAATTCTTCAAAAAACTTTTCCCGTAGAAAGCTTTAGTTTTGAAATTTTCAAAATAAGAAAGTGTAAACTTTAAGACTGTTTTGACTGATTATTTCTTTAAATACTCGATATGAGTTATTAGATATTCAAAACCATCTATATCGCACGGTGGGGCAGAATCTAAATTTTTGGAAATAAATCTGTAACTTCTGATCGGGTGGTTGGATTTTCATGAAATTTGGTATAGGCATAGCGGAGGAGTGTACAATATTAAGTTTGGAGGGGGGCACAACAAACCTCTCAGGGGCGGAGCTAAGGGGGCTCAAAGTTAGGTACCTCTGACATAAAAAATTTTTAATCGCTTGCCAAATTTTTGTTTCTCGTCCGATTTCAAATATTTTTATATATTGTTGTAGGCCCTGATAAGACCTACAAATGCTTACATGTCCTATTTATCTCTTATAGTTTTCAAGTTATTTGCGTTTGAATTTTTAAGCACCATAATTTTGTATGTTCTTGGTCCAGTTTTTTTCATATATATCCTAGTATCTCCGACCGATTTTATTAGTTTTTTTTCTTAACTATTTAAAGAACAAAATTATCTATTGAATAAAAAAAATTGAAGTCGATATCTTTACCGAGTCCAAAAATAAACGATTTTGAATTTGAAAATTGCAAAAAAGACGACTTTTTGTGTTTTTTTAGCCGAAAAAATATCTACACTTTTTTTTATCTAAAATAAAATTTTCTTTAGCAACATATAATAATTTTACACTTTTCTGAAAGGAAACTTCACACTTCAATTAGTCATGGTACACACCCTCCCGAATTCGACCTATTTTATATGAAAGTTTTGACTTTGGACCATTTTTTCTCAAATCCCAAAGCACGAATCGACAAGCGGAATATATTTTAAGAATCCTCAATATGTTGTTAAAAGTTTTAAATCAAAATCTACGGGCCTTCGGAAAATCAAAATTTTGGGAATTTTTATTAGTTTTTTGGGAATTCAGGAAAACCCTACCCCTGATTGAAATTTGGTTAACGCGCTTTTATTTACATTAATAAGATCCATATTTCTTGCAAATTTCATTAAGATATTTTTATAAACAAATATGGTATTACAATTAAAAAATTTGTATTTTCTCCAAAAACCCCAAATTCGGCCTTTTGTTTGGTTTATTTCTAAATAGCGAGAGAAATTTTAAAAAATATATTCCAAATTAAGCTTATCCTTTAGCATATATAATTTCCGATCTTTTGCAAAAAGACTCAAGTCAATATTATGCTTCATTTCAGAAATATGCGCGTTTAAACTTTTATATTTCCAATTTATTGTATATATGACTATATTTTTACAAACTTGAAACTTTTGCCTTTAGTTTTGCGTGAATAATTACTTAGAAAATTATGAATATTTCTGTATACTTTTAATAATATCTATACAAAAAATATTTTTATAAAAATAATTAATATTTTTTTTTTATTTTTAATAGCGTTGCCACATTTCCCAAATTTAAGTAAATCTTTATCTTTTTCTAAGCATTCATATATTTCCATTAATGAATTTAAAATAACAAAACAAACAAAAAATTTCTATTTTAATACGATTTTTTACTACTTATTTACATTAAATTTATGTAGACAATTTTTCTAATATTTTAAACTTATACTACTTATTTTCTATAAAATAATCTGTTGTATCTGTATACATATCTAAAAGATAATAAAGGTCCTTCAAGTCTCCAGTATTTTGAGTTGATAAAGGCTCATAATAAATCCAACGTTTTCTCATTGATGATAGTACAGGGTCTGATGATAACAATAAGCTATTAAAAATATCCTCGTTTTGTGAAAATATCCTCGTTTTATGTCAGAGGTACCTAACTTTGAGCCCACTTAGCTCCGCCCCTGACGGGTTTGTTGTATCCCTCCTCCAAACTTAACATTGTACACTCCTCTGCTATGCCTATACCAAATTTCATGAAAATCCAACCAGCCGATCAGAAGTTACAGATTTATTTCAAAAAAATTTCGATTCTGCCCCACTGTGTATCGAAAAACCGAAATTTTTAGGAGAGCAAAAAACGTATTTTTTATGTATATAGGCAATTTTCTTTTACAATATTTATTTAAAAACCATTTCAAAGACAGGTTAGCTGTCAAGCAACAACTTTATTATAGAAATGGATGTTCTCTTGTGGCTAGAGTACACGTAATCATTCTTCTTACTTGAGCATTAATAAGCTAATACTCTTACGTGACCTAAATGTATGATCCGTGGAAAACATCACTACTGTATATAATAATATTTAGATGAACACGAGCAATAAGTATCGATTTCTTTTGGCTAATATTGACATATTTTTCAACGGATCACACGTTGCAAACGACTCAATACCTCTACACTGCTGATAACAGAAAACACATTTTGTACGAGCATTTCGCTAATAATTGAAAGATTATATTTATTGCTTAATGAATTAATTTAATAAATTCAGAATCTTACCGCTGTACTTCCTCAAATTGTAAAAAAAATTCTCCAAAAATGTGTTTATACATATTAAAAAAAAAAAAATTGATAATTAATTTTCTACTAATTTTATATAGCTGCCAACGGGTTTATAAAATTGTTTATTTATTTATTTATTTATTATTTTATGATTTATAAAAAAGAATTCTGTGTATGAGTGATATTTAAATTAAACAATTTTACATATAATCTTATTGATTAACTATTAACTTCTATCAAAAATAATCATCTATAATATCATTTTGGTTCCATGTTAACATGTTATGGTCACCTACACCGTTTCTTAACTATATTATGTTTATAGCAAACTTAAAATATTGATACGTTTTTGCCTTTCAAGAAACGTTGGTTTATTTTCTCTAAATAAACCTGAGATTTTTACTTTGCAATAATAAAACATGTCAGTGCAATTTGCTTTTAAGTCCAAATATAGCTCTTAATTTACCCCTTAAAATGCACACACGTTATGTTACACAACTGAACTACAACGACTATTTCTCTAATTATCTTCTAGTAAAATATATTATAGTAAAATTAAGAATCATAAAGCAGCATACTTATAACCAGGGAAACCATAAATATGCTCTATAGAAGGAGTTTTATGCACATTAAATATGCAATAAAAAACTTAAAATATGTTCTTAAAATGCAGGAATATGATCTTAAGTAATAATTTATAACATTTTTAAACAGAAGATAAGAAGATACTTCTTTAATTAAAATAAAGTGTTTATTAAAGCTCTATTGTAAAATAAAACTAAAATTTATTTATCATCGATACTCTGCATAGCGGGTTGAGCTGTACCCATTTTGGAGCTTAATTACATGAAGCCATAATTTAATCACAAAATTACTTTTTTAAGCATATATTATGCAGAACAGAGTCCAAAATATAAGTACAGTACGTTCTCGGTTTATATAACATCCAAAAAACAAAGTAAAATTTATATTGTAAAGGTATAAAATAATAAATAACTAATATTTATTTTGTATGGGGCCTACTACTCCGCCCTATTCAAAACTTGATATGATCGAAAAATAAAATATCATATTTGAATTTAGGGATACATAGGATGATGCTGTTTTAAAAATGTGGTCGTAAAGTGCGGGCATGGCAACCGCTCAAGATCTAACATAACTTTTAAAATTTTCCAGTGTAAGCACTGTTAATTTTGGCAATTAAAAATTAATTTTAATTACCAAAATAATTCATTCAATCAAAAAAAAAAAAAAAAAATATTAAATTTGAACCTCTCACCAAAATGATTATATTAATTATTAATAATTGTAAAAACTAACAAACTACGATTTTTTTCCAATTAAACACTTTTAAAATTTCAGCTAAAAAATAATTTGAAAAAATATATACTTTAAACAACGTGTTGATTGAATAAAACAAAAAGTTAATTGGAAAAAATCAATATTTTAATTGAATCAATAAAACAAATGATTGAATGAATCAAATCGTTAATTGAAAAAAGATACATATATTTTTCTTTTGTTTTTTTTAATTTCTTTTATCATTTTTTTAAGTATATTAATATATATATATATATATACATATATATTTAAAGTTTATGTCATAGTGTTACATTTTCTGCTATGGAAATTCTTTTATTTTATTTTTTTTTGGTTTTATACGCAATCGTAATTCTTTTCGGCTAATATTTTGGTATTTGGATACCATATATTGATTTTTCATCAAATAACGAATGACGGTTACCTTACCACTAGAAGTGCAAAAATTATCAAATGAAGGGGTTTTACTTTACTGAAGATCCAATCACCATAATATGAGCAGTTCTTGCTCCAAATGTAGTAAAGGTAGTATGGGCACCATCAGAATACTTAAGTACAATTGACTTATGTTATTATGTTTTAAAATTGTACTTACTAGATAACTGGGCCGTTTGTATTACTTAGATTTCATATTCGATAATTTCTTCAATTAACCAGAACCTATAAAATAACCGAAGTACTTAACAAGAAATATTACAAAACTATATATGTATAAAAACCTAAAATGTAATGGAAGTAAAGTCCTCCTATGTCCAAGAAAGAGAACAGCACCAAAATTATTTTACAAACTACAAATCTATTGTTTTAAAGAAAAATGTATGCATTTTTTGATTTTTTTATATTTGACTTGAAATTATTTAAACAAAAATCAAACATTTCATTTATATTTGATTTCAATTATTATTGAATAAAAAAACCATTAATTTAATTTCAATATAAAGTCAAGCAACAGCGCTAGTTGAAACATTTTAGATAATAATTTTTTCTGTGATACAGAAACTCAATCATATGAAGAATATCTTATTATACTACTATGACATATAATTATATTTGATATAATTTTTTTCTTTAATTTAAAACAGGCAAATCGGGAATGTGAATTACGGGCCCAATTATTAATAAAGATTTTAAATTTGTAAATGTCAAGACGAAATGACATTTGGTACAAATTATATTATCTGAAGAAAAAACCATTTCACTCTAATGGTTCTATCATAAGGGGCTCTCACCTTCCTCCAGCAGCAAATGCCCAAATTAAAGTCAGTCAATTAAAGTAAATCAGTTTACCTTTTTTTATTTTACAGATTCATCTAGGATACATCCTAAAATTAATATTACAGGAAATTAACAACTTTCAACTTTTTCTTTATTACATTTTTTAAAAGATTTTCTTAAGGTGTGGTAAAAATAGGATTTAATTTTTAATAGATAACAATAAAAAGTTGCAAAAACAAATAAGAAAATTATAATTTTTTCTAATTTTCTCTATCAAAATTATGTAATTATTGGATAAAAATAAAAAATGGTTTATATTTAGCGCCTATATTTAGCATTCTATAGTAATTTCAAATTTATATTTTTTCCGTAATTTATTTATTTTTTAAATTTTGAAATAATTTTAATCATTGCCTTACTTATTTATTACAATTACCAGTAGGCTATTTGGAAAGATATTACTAGAGAGCGGATTTTATGCATTTAGTTTTTGAAAATATGCGCCTAAAAATGTATTTAAAAATTCAATATTTACCCAAAAAATTAAAAAAACATTCATTTGTTTTTTGTTTTTTTTTAATATTTAGTAAAAAAAAAAAAGAAACAATAAAAATTATTCTATAAAAAAAATCAATCCATGGTAAGTTCAGCAATAAAATATGTATTGTACTTTTAAAAGTAAAAGCTATGTTTTAAAAGATCAATGCTAATTCTTCGTACTTTTTTAAATTTCTACTCTTTTAGATATATTTTGTTTAACTTATAGTTGTGGCTATTATTTATTTAAAAAAATATATTTTTTACTAATTTGCCAAACACAAACAATTTTCTATTTTGGCGTAAAAATGTTTATACATAGAAAATGATATTTCTACGTCAACAAATGTGATAGGAGCGTAATTGAATAATTGTAGTTCAGAAGGAGAGTATTTTTCCAAACATGAGACATATCTGAACGTAACTGAATTATCGAGTTTGATTTTTTTTTAATTTTCTCTAATCCTTTATTTTTTAGTAACAGTTGCAACTTTAATTTTATTTTTTCCGTAAAAGTGCTTTCTGCAACTTCGATTTTCTCAATAGCACTATCAATTGATTTGTTTTGGGTGCTTAATGAATCGAAACGCTCTAATTTAGTAATAGCTTTAAAAAGAAATCCACAGTTGGAACAAACAAATGATAGATTATTTTTAATATTCCTTAAAGTTACTACTAGTTGATCTTTTTTTTATTACCCTTTAGAGTCGTTTTCATTCAAATCAACCGCATCATTCTTGAAATCGTCAATATATCGTTTGTAATATTTTCTAGCATCAAGCCAAGATATCTCGTAAAATTGATCGAGGAGAAAGTGGCAAATAGAGATAATTTTCCTTTAATTTTGCAATGCGTTTAGGGGTTGTTAAATATATCTTTCAATGTGATAAAACTTATTCTGCACCTCCTTTGCTATTCATGTAAAATTTTTTGAATAAAAATGGCTTTTGCGAATTTTACCATATATGGAGCTGCATTCGATAAATAAGTATAACAGAATTTGATTTTTATTAAAGTCTTCCCTCAATAATTCAAGTGACTTATGAAATGTACAGGCATTTGTTTCGTGATTCACACTTTTAAGTTGTACAATATTAATGTAAAACTTTTGTTTGCTCTATTCAACGTTGTAATCCAAAACTCCAACAATTACATTTACAATGTATTAGCCAGTAATGCATGTGATTTCGTCTATACTTACCCATACAAATTTGTTTTCTAAAAACGATTTTAATATCGTACTCAGCGAAAACAGGTTCGTTATTACAACCATAGAGGGGAAGGAACTAAGCCAAAACATGTCACGGACTGGTTCTAAGTGATAGGTATCGATTCTAGTTCTAACACTTTGTATAAGCTGGACCTGTAACTTTAACATGGCTTTAGCCTAGGAGGGAGAAATTTACCCTTTTCTACTGTTTCTGGGACAGGTCACAGAACTAACTCAGTTCAGTATCGATTAATAAAATACAAATTTAGTTAATTTTAAAAAAAATTTTAATTTTTTTATTTTAATATTTATTATACCTACCATCCGTCGTAATTCCAGTTTATACTTTTAGGGCAATTACTTTTACAAAAAACTAGGTACATCAACTAAATTGTTCAAAGACTAATGTAAACTCGAAAACAAAAAATGGTTGTGGTCTGCCCAATTTATGGCCCAACTCCCATATAAGGTGAAATTTTAAAAAGTTCGGCCAAGGCGAATATAACATTCTCAATTGTTTTAATACGATGGCGGCACCCCGAATCGAATTCACGTCATTCTTGCCTATCTCATATTTTATATTCTTACACGCTAACCACATAGCCACAGATGGTTACTGCGCAATTATGTATATAGTACATAATTTGTTTTCCATAAGGAACATCTTAATAGAAATGCAAAAACGTAGCTTTTAATGCCGTTTTTGCCTATATCAAGAAGACCAAATTGTGAACATTTCGTTGAAGAAAAATATATTAAATATTATTATAAAGCATAGTATACAAAATTGACAAAACATACATACATTCCACATTTTTGACTAATAATAATATTTAAAATTCATTTTATATCTCGTTTTCACTGAACAAAAACTAGTAGTTTTTGGCTTCATTCGGTTTTTGATAGAAAAACTACATCATTTTCTTGAGTTTTTCAATACATATCATACACCATTACATACGAGCATAGAAATTCGGGAAGGGTACCTGTGGCCAATATAAATTAATGTAAAATAAAATATACAAATACAGATTAATGCGTTGATACTAACATCTAGTAGATTTTATTCACTTTAGGGCGATTCCTGGAAGTGTGAGCTAATGTAAATTATAGAACGATTTTCATAAAATTTGGCAATGTTGTTTCTACTTACATAAAACTTATTTTTGTCAAATAATAACTTGATACTAACATTCGTATGGGATTTATGTACGTTAAAGTAATTTTCGGAAGAGGGGTTTATATAGAAGCTATGGTCAATTGTGAACCAATCTTCATAAAATTTGGTACAAAAATTGATACTATAGAGAACTTCTTTCCACCGAATTTCATTAAAATGTTCTAATTTTTAAGGCATGTTTAAACTATATTCCGGAGGACATTTTTATGGGGGCTAAGTGAAGTAATAGACCGATCACAACCAATTTCAATAGAGTTCGGCCTTGTATCATAAAAGTCCCACGTGCCAAATTTCATTGAATTATCTATAAAATTGCGATCCGTACTTTGTGCATAAGGTTTACATGGACAGCTAGCCCTCCAGTCCGACGGACGGACGAACATCGTAAATTGATTTAAAAAGTGATTCTGAGGCGATTAGTAGAATTTAAGATGGGTATTGTATAACTTTTTATATGTGTTACAAATATCAGCACAAACGAATAATACTCTAACCACCTATAGTGGTGTAGGGTGTAACTACTAAAATTATTATTTTTGATACAGTTCAGAACAGTGAGCTTTCATATGTAATGAAAAAGTTAAAATTGTCAAATTTCTTGAATAGTTTTCTTTGTTTAATACATTTAGTGAACAAATTATTTTTAAAATATTATAAAAAACAATTTTCCCAACAAAAATTAACAAAATTGTGCTGAAATAAAATTTTGTTAATAACGAAACGTGTCAACAAAAACCACAATGAGAGAAAAATAGATATGTAAACGGTGTGGTTTTTCAAATTCAGTTTTCACAAAAATCAAATAGTTTTTGTTTGGTATAAATGGTATATTAGATATTTGCCCAAAGACAATTTGAATTATTTTTTATTTTTAATTTATTTTATTTTTCTTGGTTGGTTGGCTTTGTGGAATTGAATTATTTGATTACTACCTACCACCAATATTTGGAAATAAAATATAAGTTGCTGAATTAAATTCGATTGTAATTTTCAAATTATTTATTTAAGATTTAGTAACGACACAAACACGGTGAAACAAAAGGTTTTCATTCTAAGAACCTTAATTCGATGGCTATAATGTTTTTACAATATTAAACAAAGAATAAATTCTACAGTTTTAGTTTTTCGATAATTATAATACAATATCGGTTCATATTATTAATACTCGTATTTAATAAAAAAGGCCGAATTCCAACAGATATCTTTTCTGTGTGTAGAAATTTACTCCCAACTGATACTTGGTGAATGTGATGGTGGTATCAACTGATACTTAACTGGTACTGAAGGACAGCTATTGTCGCACTAATTGCAACAAATTTCCCGCAGGGAACCGAATTTCTTGCCAATCGAATTTGGTCAGTTGCAGAAACCATCTAATAATTCTATTGAAATAACCGAATGTATACAGTAAGTTTAACTATTTGTTATACGACTATTATGAATTAATTTCAAAACAATTTCACATTTTTTTTAAATTATTTTATTAAAAGAACCAAAGAAATTAAAAATATAGGAAAATTAAAAAAAAAAAAAATAACAAGGATACAAAATATTTACGTACAATTCTAATTCCAACAATTTTCCGGTATTAAAAAGCTGTATAGTATTCAAATTTGCTCAAAAGAATTTGAATTATGTATTTTTAGTTTGTGTGAAATATATTTTAAATACTTTATGTACAATTTTAAATAAAACTTTATAATTTATTAAAACTAAAATGTTACATAAACTTAATTAAATTTTTATTTGAGAATAATGAGTTGTTGGTTATTCGATATTAACTTAATAAGATTGCAACTAATTTAGTATTGTGCATGATATAATGAAACATGGTAACACCATTCTTTCTTAGAGAAAAATTTTATGAAGTATAAAAGATTTTTTAAATATATTTTTTGTAAACAAATGAAAAAATCGTTGCCACATTGTTTTAACAAAAAATTGTGTCTTATATGTATTTCTTTCTCTAAGCTATTAATTACAGCAAATACATCTTAGAAAGATTATTTAAAATATTATTAATAGGATTTTGACCTTTGTGTTACCTTAAACAAGTATATTTAGCATATTATATTAGCAGTATTTAATTTGTCATTTAAATTTGAGAATATAGATCGATGAATGTATAACTAAAATAATCCTCCATTATTTTAGCAATAAAAATGTTAGTGTCTGTAAATAATTTTTATTATGAATATAAACACTAAATTGGAAAGTGTTTTCTTTTTTTTTTATTTGAATTCATGTAGAAATTGATCGAAAAATATAATTCATTTAAAATTTAATTAAAACAAGACATAAATGAATTTTTTTAAGAAGATGTGGTAGCAGAATAAAATAGTAAATCGCTTAAATGTCAGAAGGATACGAGGGCGGATCAATAAGTCCTTGACTTTTTGAATGAAACACAGTTTTTTTTTTTGCAAAACAAAAATTTATTTTTTAACATAATCTGCTTTTAACTCAATAAACTTAGTCCAACCCAGCTGATCATTCAAAATCGAAACTACACTGCCATATGAAATGCCTATGGCATCAATAATCTCACGCACTTTTACTCTTCGTATTGTAAACAACAATATTTAGTACAGAAACTCTTGCGTTGTAATTTTCAATTGTTCCGAATACATTTAAATAATTTTTAAATTGGATTTTATTAATTAAATTTTCTTTTGACGTAACCATTATTCGTCTATAATTCAATTTTAACTTTAATAAAGACTTAAAATGGGTTGTTTTTTAATTTTTTTATTAAATTTATTAATAACTTGTGATATTTAAATAACTAAATGAAAGTTGAAAATCGTTAGAACACCTGCTACGCGTGTTTTATCTCAAAATGAAGAATAAAAAAATAAAATTTTAACAAAATTATGCATTATTATCGACTAAATATGCAAAAATATGCATTAACAAATCGATGCTATTTTTTAGTAAAATGCTTGATTCGGATATATAACTATTTAAACTTTTAAATGCTCCAGAAAAAACATTTGCATCCGCCCCCTATTAGTTACATAAATGAGTTACTTGGAAGTATTTTAACTAATTTTTAATTTTTTAATTTTAAGGTGTTACTGAAGACATTATGAGTTAAAACAACAACTCATAATGATTTCAAATAATAATATCTAATCCATATTTCCATGTATGTTAATAAATATACCTAGTTGGAAAAAGAAGGGCTAACGAGACATTGCTTCATTCAGCAGCACCAGTCATGCAACCCGCATTCCATCATTCTTTTTACACAGTGCCTCATTGGAGGCAAGGACTTCCCTTCTCCCTTCCAAAAAGAAGCGAGAAGACAAGGAGTTGCCCTCAAATAAATATGCTATTTTATATGCAATGCCATTAAAAAAGAGTCTGATAAAAGGCATTCGGACAACCTTCATTAACGATACTTAAAATAACACCTTTGTAAGTCTCGCAATTAAAAATATTTATGAAATGGAAACAAAAATTAGTGCCGGATTTCCTTTACAGAAAGCCGAGGCAGGGATGAAGCTCTAACGTATTTTCCTACTAGGTATATTATAATAACCCAGCTGGAATAAAAACGGTTAAAGAGACTTTCTGAAATGCTTTATTTAGCAGCCACAAGACATGATACGAGCATTCCAACATTCTTTATATTTTACACGACGTGACATTGGAGGCAAAAAAAAAAAAGCGAGAGAAGGAACGGATAGGAAATAAATAGTCTCTCTTATGAGAAATATTTCAAAATAGCGCAAAATTTAATTTTATTTCGAAAATATATACAGACTATCGTGTAAAATATATATATATATATATATATATATATATATATAAGTTCAGCCGTTTATGCGTTTTTAGTTTGTTTTTAATAAATTATGGACTTGATATTAAATGAAGGAAGATCTAGCACTATGTTTGCCTCTCAATAATGTACATGGTTAAGAAAATTCTTCCCACAAAGTGTTAGGATTTTTACCGTGAGTTATATTTCATTGGATATGCGTTAATTAAAACCTACTAGTCATACCCTTCCCATTTTCATCTTAATTGTGAATTTTTATGAGGAAATTATTTCCACAGAATCTTAATACTTTCGCTGTAATAGTATATTAAATATGCGAATATTTCGTAATTTTTTTGTGATTTGAAAAAAATCAAAGCTTGTTTTCATAAAAAACTAAATAAAATAAAATTAATAAAACTTTAGAATAAATATTTTATTAACTTAATTATTTGCATCCTTTAAGAAGAGAACTATATATATATATAGAATTTTCTGAAAATAATTAAAACAAATTGAAAAGTAATAATAGAGTAAGTTTTGTCATATTAAGTCACTTTAATGGGCAAACGTAATTGTGAACTTGCGTTAACGTGTCAGGTCATTTACGGATCATTTGGTCATTTGAAATTTTGCTGTAATATTAATATTTAAATAAAATTTATTTTTACTAAATTTTTTATTAATATAATAATTTATTATTAACATAAAAGTGATTCCGAGAGCAGGTCTTATATTGGAGATATGGTCAATTGTGGTCCGGTTAAAAAAAAAAAAAAAGAAATTGGTATTGTAATTTTTGCTTATACAAAACACATCTGTGATTAATTTTATTTAAACACGGACATATTTAAGACATTTATGAGCACTAGACTTATTTCCATTTTAGCCAATTCCTTTGTGTTGCATTATTGGTCCAAAATAGGCCCAAGTATCAAATTTCATTAAGTTGCTTTTAAATCTGGAATATACATATTTGCACAAATGATTGTTATTGATGCACGGATAGCAGTATGGACAGTGGTTTATGCTAAAAAAAAAATAAAAATAAATTCAAAAACTATGAATTTAGGCCCATTTTTGGCGATTCTACCCCACTGTGTGTCATTACATCCAAATTATCAAACCTACAAAAATAAAACTTAGTGTAGAAACAGTACATCTTATTGGAAGCTATGTCAGAACTTTGTCTAATGCCAGGCCCACTTTTTGAAAATGCATAAATGGCTTAACATATTTTCTTGAAATTTTCACAGCATCCTGCATCCTGTGAGTCCCGAAATTTAAATATGATATTAATTACAGCATATCTAAAGAATTGTTATAGTAAAACCTCAAAAAGTGATGGGAGTGATAGAATTTCTTAGTTAAGATGAAAATATAGTGGGTAGGTCCGGGGGGATTGTTAGCTCCAATAAAAAATAAATATTAGTTATCGCTTATCTAAAGAGCTATTATAGTGAGCTCTCAAATTTTGTGGGACCATTTTCTCATCAAATTACATTGCTTAAATGAGAGGGGCTTATAGGTCAAGAGAGAGTAGTAGCCCCATATAGAGTAAATATTAATTTTTGCATAACTAAATGAGTATTACAGGAAAGTCTTTTCTACAAATAATTCGCATAGCATATTTCTCTTAAAGTAAAATAAATTATCTACACATGTAAGCGTATTTTTTGTAGAGATAAATGAATTTTTGGCGATCTAAAAAAAGAAATGAAATACCCGAGATGGCCAAATTTGCAGGCCCACCCACTACTTCCTGACCTGCTAGGAATCTGTACTCCGTCAAATCGACACAAAAACACCTCATCACTGGCCTTGTGAGATTTTATTCAGAAAACTCCAACGGTTCATAAGTTACAGAATTATTAAAAAAAAAAAAAAAATACAAAAACGTTATGGAACCACTGTGTATTGTGAAATAAATGTTTAGGTTGTATTAAAAAATAAACTTTTTTGGCAACTTAAATTTGAGATAAGTGTGTATGATATTTTCTACAATGAAAATAAAACTTCTAGTTTATTTTGTTCTTTTATTAGGTATTTTATTTGTACGTATGAATGTATGTTTTTATAAATGTACGAGGACGGATCAATAAGTCCGTGACTTTTCGAACTTCCCTCGTAGTTATATGAAATGCAACACTATTCCCATCAAGTACTACCTGATAGTAGACTACTGTCAAATTTTGAGCTTTCCATTTCTAAAAATGGAAATAAGTAAATTTCGAGTACCCATTAAACATTATTTTTTGCGAAAAAAACCGTCAATCAAACCAAGGAAAAGCTCGGTAAATACTATGGGGACTCTGCACCATCGATTTCAATGGCAAAAAAGTGGTCTACTGATTTTCGTTGTGGTCGTACAGGTACAAATGACGCTGAACGTTCTGGACGGCCAATTGAGGTCAGTAAACCCGAAAATGTCGAAAAAACCCACGATATGGTTTTGGCCGACCGAAGAGTAAAAGTGCATGAGATTGTTGATACCATAGGCATTTCATATGGCACTGTGGTTTCGTTTTAAATGATCAGCTGGGTTTAAGAAAGTTGTGTGCAAAATGGGTGCCGCGTTTGTTATCAATTGACCATAAACGTAAACGTGTGACAACTTCAAAAGATTGTTTGGAGTTGTTTAACAGCAATCCGAATGTGGATGAAACATGGATCCATTACTGTACTCCGGAGACCAAGCAGCAGTCTAAACAATGGGTTTCTCCGAGTGAACCTGCTCCGAAGAAGGCCAAGGAAAGTTTGTCGGCCAATAAGGTGATGACAACGATTTTTTGGGATGCACGCGGGATCACCCACATCGATTACCTTCAAAAGGGAAAAACAATAAACGGCGAATATTATGCCAACTTATTAGACCAATTTAATGAGGATTTAAAAAGAAAACGCCCCATATAGCCAAGAAAAAAGTTCTTTTTCATCAAGATAATGCACGGGTGCACACGTGTGCAGTCTCAATGGCAAAACTCTATGAATTGGGCTACGAATTGGTACCTTATCCACCATATTCTCCGGATTTAGCCCCTAGTGGTCGGTGGAAAGAGATTCAGCTCCAACTATGAAATTATTGACCAAACAAATGCCTTTTTTAAGGACCTCGAAAAATCCTATTTTTTACGCAAAGTAAATGACGACACTTGCTCAAAATTTGACAGTAGTCTATTAACAGGTGGTACTTGATGGGAATAGTGTTGCATTTCATATAACTACGAGAGAAGTTCGAAAAGTCACGGAAATATTCATATGGCCTCGTATGTATGACAGTTTAAGCATATTAAGATTAGACGAAATCTCTTTTAAGAAAACAAAACTAAATATTTTTAAAAATATAAAACAAATTTATATGTATAAGTAGGTAAAAATATAATGTTTATATAAACACAGATATTGATCAAAAATTTATATATTTATGTAGTATAAAACATATGTATAGAGAGTTTATATTATACACCCGATTAAAATAAAACAGCTAACATTGACCGTTCGACCGAAAGATTTCTGCCAAAAATATATATGCATAAAAATAAAAAGATAAACTAAACTAAAAAAATGTATATTGTAAACTAATTGGGCTATAGTGTGTATATATTTAGTTGTTAATCACATATAGATAGTTGTATTATATATGTATTTGTTAGTATGTGTGTACCCATTCATAATATCTTTTAAATGAAATAAAATTTACTAAAATACTATCTCAACTCAGAGTAGAGTCTAATTTTTACACACAATTTTACATGTTAAATTAGCTAAACCATTTGTTCAAGAAAAGACAAGTACAAGTGATTGTGTAAAATAAAAAAAAAAAAAAATCATTATAAGAATATAATGAAATAAACAAAAAGCTTCATATTTTTATTTCACATCTGTTAACCATATAATTTTAAAAAGAACATTATTTTTTCTGCTTTTATTTACTATCCCGTATTCTTGTACAATTAGTTGTGAATAGAATTGTAAAAAAATGTTTTCATTTAAAAATATATTAAAATAAATTTAATAGCATTTAAAAAGGCTGCCAAAATATATTAAAAATTCATAGGAATATACATATTTATTTTACAAATTTATGTTTTGTTATTGTTTTTGTTGTTTTATTTTTCATAAGATCTTGTTTATATTTGCTGTCGCCTGGTAGAATTTTAAAATAAAGTCATCAAATATTTATAAAAAATAGTACCTGTTAAAACTTTAAAAAATGTCCAATAAAATATGGGTTTTTTAATATTTTAGAGAAAAAAAACATTAAAATGTTTTTATACAAATTTTTCGGTTTATTTATTTAACTAAAACTATAAATGAATAAATAATAAAACTGCTATACTTAATTATAATATATGCGAAAATGCATTTATGCTTCTAATGCAATTTATATAAGAAAAGTAAAAGTCGAAAATACATCCTAAAAATACATTTGCATTATAAACGCATTTTTTAATTCTTTATTTTTTTAACTATGATAAAAGAAGAGAACTTATTCGCTGTTCTAATTGCTCTCAAATTAATGAAATCAGACTTTAAATTCAAAATATATGAATAATTAAAATTACATAGCGAAATATTTTCTTTTTTTATGAAAATAAAATCTCGAATTTTCAAATAATTACAATAATATGTGATTTTATAAAGGATGTACATAAGTGCTAAATATGAATAAAATCTGTAAGTATGGTCTATTATACTTAATTTGATTACTAAAATAAAATTCCTAGAAAAGAAAATTTAATTCGTTTTTTTAGGAATTTTCACATTTCGATTATTATTTTTTCATAGATGTAGAAAAAATCGTTTAATCAAAGACGAATTTTAGCCCAAAAATGACGAAAAATTAACGTAAAACATAGGTAATTTTTTATATGATATACGATCCAAATTTGTATGTGCATTTTTGAGTGATTATTATATAAAGATTAATAATACCATACACCCATCACACTGTTCACGTTGGGGTTGAACTGTACCGATAATGAGGTCTAATTAAAAAATTAAAGTTTGTATTTTATAGTAAATTTTTATAACAGGTAATAGAATATAAAAATCTTTATCAAAATCTGTAAAAATTACTGTTATGTCTGTTTTGTTGTCTCCATGAAATTATATATATATATATATATATATATATATATATATCTATATATTCCGAATTTTTATTTTAAAATATACTCTAAAAAATAAGATATTTTGATATATGGGCTACTATAAAAATATTCTTCATTTTAGGCCTTCAAAAAAATTTTTTTGATGGCACATTAAAATTCATTTGCATAAATATAAAGTGACTCGCATAGAATCAGTTTGCCTTAATCATTTCGCGCAGGGTCGCAAAAGTTATAACGGTTTTAAATTGAACATGCAAAAATTTTTATAAACTAGAAGTTTATGTATAATTCTGGTAAAAATTAGTGAAGCATATGTTAGGGTTTAATTGTAAAATGTCAAAAATGCTCTTTATTATAAAAATCGTAAAAATTTTGGGAAAAATGGGGTCCAAATCTCAGTTGTTTCTCCATATATGCTATGAAAATATATTTTATATTTTAATTTCGTGCTCTTGATTTCGCTCTTGATTTCCAAACTTTGAGACTATATACTACTTTGATTATTTCGGGCACATCACGAGATATAGCAGAAAATACGCATGGTTTCAACAAAAAAAAATGCGTATTCCGTTGAGAAGCGCACAGACCCCGCCCAAAAAGCAAAAAATGTTCAAATTTTGTCAGTAAAATTTTACTACAAAAAATTTTTTACAAAAAAGGTGCAGGATTTACCCATGAAGTCATGTTAGTTTATATATAAGATCGAATGAGATCAAAAAGTATAAAAGACTTAACAAAAGGTGTAGAAGAATGGAAAAAAGTTAAGGAATTTGTAACCCTTTTTCTAAGTTTTTGAATTTTGAACACCAATGAATTATAAATGAAGCCTATGGTGCTAAAATTTTGCACTCTATTAGTTTGAAGTCTTGTGAGTTCAGATCTGCAACCTACTTGTTTAAGATAGTATTACGACAAAGCCAGTTAAAAAATTTTTGATAATTGCCCGTATGGATGTTGAGTTTCACAGGGTTATCGGGTGAAATCGGAAAAGAATTTGTATATAGTGATAAAATATAAGATCTGCGTTCTAAAGGAAAGAATTTGGCCAATATGAAAGATATTTAAGTTTATATTAAAATCGACCACTTGAAAATATGCATAAAATATTATATATAACATTATTTTCTCAGTAGTAATTTGTTAATTACCAAATAATATATATATGTATATATATATATATATATACATATATATATATATATATATATATATATATATATATATATACATCTTAATATTATCTTAATATTTAATATTAATATTTAACATTTATTTTGACAACAGCTTAAACCGGTACGCTTTGCTGTCTTCATTGTTGTAAAATAAAAAATTAAAAAAGTTAGAAAAATATAACGAGTAGGTCTTATGTTGTAATAAAGTAGCCTATTTTACTTTTAGGGATTACAGGTTACTACTGTGAAAATTTCAAGAGCTTTCTATAAAGCCCAAATATAGTAACCAACAAACAAACACAGATTCATCTTTTCATATTTTTATATATTTTACTCTTCCAAGACCTACTCGTTATATTTGTTTGCAATAGTTCTTCAGCTATCCTATAATTAACATTTGTTTTCTATGGGGCTCCCACTACCCCTAGGCTTATCCGCCCTATCTTCATTCCAACTATGAAATTTCAAAAGAAAGTTATTCTCACCAAATCTTAAAAGTTCCTCTGCAGTAGTCCTTTACATATGCAATAATTAAGATTTACTTTGTGTGGGGGCTACTACTCCCCTTAGGCATGTCTGCCCTACCTTCATCTCAATTATTTATCTTAGTAAGAAAATTATTTCAACAAAGTTTTAATACTTTCACAGCTACAGGTCTTTAGATGTATAGGGATACTACTCTCCCTTAACCTGCCCGCCCCATTTCCATTTCATACCATTCACCCTACTCGACAGAATGATACTGTGAAAATTTCAATAAAGCCCTAACAAACATTTTTTGAATGAGTTTCCCAAAATTAATACCTATTTTTGGTATCGTTCAAAGTGAACAAAATTAATTTTTGGATGGATTTGAAATCCCTGAATTCAAAAAAATCTGTGAAGTAACCTTTTCTTGATATACAGTAGGGTCTGGAAGTGAAAACTCATGATTATTAAATATTGTCTAATGATTGAAATTTACTGCTTATCATAAAATAAATAGTTTATAATGGATAAAGCATAATTTGAAATTTGAAAAAGTAAATTCCTTAAAATCGTCTCTGTTAATAATGCTTTTAAAACGAAAATTTGGACGGGATAGGATTAGATTTTTGAAGGTCACATACTCTGGAATATATTCTATAAAATAAGCGTAATTATAATGAGAAAGAAAGATATAGCCGGTCAAGACCGACTATATGATTACCCTACACCATTCACCTGTGGCCCATTTTACTAAATATAAAATAAAATATACAAATACAAAATAATGCATTGATACTAACATCTAGATGATTTTATGCACTTTAGGGCGATACCTGGAAGTGGAAACTATGGTAAATTATGGATCGATTCTCATAAAATTTGGCAATGTTGTTTCTACCTACAAAAAACTTATTTGAGTCAAATATTAACTTGATATTATCATTCGTATGTGATTTATGCAAGTTAAAGTGATTTTCGGAGGTGGTATTATGCGTAAGCTATGGCCAATTATGGACCGATCTTCATGAAATTTGGCACAAAGTTTGATACTTATACAAAACTTCCTTACACAAAATTTCATTACAATATTGCTATACTTAAAGCATTTATGATCGTTAAAACCCTATTCCCGGAGGACATTTGTATGAGGACTAGGTGAAATAGAGGACCGATCATAACCAATTTCAATAAGCTTCATGTCATGAAAGTCATACCTGCCAATTTCATTGAATTATCTTCAAAATTGCGATCTGTACTTTTTGCAATAACTTTACATGGACCCAACCACCTATGGTGGTGTAGGGTATAAAAATGGCTTCGTTTTTTTTATGCAAGCTATTACGATAAAAGGATGAAGATCAATTTCTTATTAAATTATGAATACTGTTAATGAAAGCTAATGTTAATGTCTATTTAATACTTAATTTATTTTTAATTTATTAAACAAAATTATGCTGCTATACATTAAGTTAAACTATACATTTTCTAAAGATAATTAATAAAAGAATATAAGAGAATATTTGTTATATTTCTCTCACGGCTCACAATAAAATAGAACGACCAATTTAAAAATAGTTTTATATAGGTTTTGGATAAGACTGAGGAAGTTTGTAGTGGCACAGAAAATACGTATTCCATTCTGCTAGGTCATAATTATGGTCCACAAACTCTGCTTTACGACAGCCAAACAGAGACAGCAAGGCAATTTACGATTGCAAACTTATTCTGTATTAGAACTAAGTCTTAGCTATTAAAAAAAATATATATTTATGATTGGTAAAATAGTAATGTTGATATAACTTAAAGATATTTTTATGCGGCATCTTTTGGTGTTTTATTTATAAAAATCCTATAAGCCAAAATCTTGGAGTCAAAAATTACACCAATAATTTTGTAAAATTTTAGACATAAAAATATAAGTTCGATTTTCCTTGAGTTACTGAAGTACTTTCTTTCTAGTTCGTAGATCAATCTCTATGTTACCATAGGGCCTCGAGTATTAAGGATATTGACAATTCCATAAAGAACGCCCAAAAATTTGCCGAGTATCTTTCAATTTTTATAAAATTTTGCATACAAATAGTCTACGAATATCTATATCCAAATCATTTTTTAGTTTCACAAAATTTCGAAAATAAAAGATTTTATTTTTATTTTATTTTATAAAAAAAACCTAAAATGTACATAATTTTTAATAACAATTTCTGGGAAAGCTTTGTGAAACTTAGTGATCTAAATGGCGTTTAGATTCAGCTTCAATACGAATATTTTACGAATAAAAAAAGATTAAAAAATACATTTTAAAACATTTTAAATGCTTTTCTCGTTAAATATGCTATTTAAAATTTTAGATTTATTAGCATATTCAGGAAGAATGGAATGTTTACATTAAAATAAAAATTTCAAATTGTTGGAACGCACACACGTACTATGTAGAATTTCGCTTTTTATAAGACTTTTTCATTTTTTTTTTTTAAATAAATATATTTTTCTGGTATTATTTTTAAAATATGAGAATGTTTATATATTTTATTCAAAAAATTTATTGGGATACTTTTATTGCAGTTTATAATAAAAAAAAAACTATTTAAAATACAACTAAAAGCAAATATTTTTGTGCGTAGCCTTTTATATGCTTTTTAAATACACACATGCATACTTTCTATTTTTGATTAAATTTTATACAAATTAAAATAATCTTTTCAAAAAATAAGAAAAAATATTTTTTTTTTATATGAAGATTTTGGAACATGTTTTATTAAAAATTATATTAAATTAAAATTTATAAAGACTCCATACTTTCCAAATATGTTAAAACATCAAAAAATTATAGTAGCATATTTAACGAGAATGCATTTAAAAAAATGTAATTGCATTAAATTCTCAAAGCCTTCCCAGGGATATTGCTATTTAAAGCTACATACTATTTAATTTTTTTTTGGTTTTTGAGAAAGTGATAAAGCGAAATAAAATCGCTAGTTTTTGAAATTTCGCCAAACTTAAAACTGAAATCGATAAATAGTTTAATGGATTTTGTGTATACAAATTTTCATGGAAATTTAAAGGCACCTGGTAAAAAAATGGTCTTTATCAGGCGTTCTTTAATGGAGTTGACGATATACACTTTTAAATTGCTTAAGCAGAAGTGTTATAAACGCAAGTTAACTTTTTAAATTTATTTCTTCTTTGTTATCCTGTTAATTATGTTTTTTTATGATATAACTTTATTTATATCATAAATCATGAAATCCATAATGTAAAAAAAAAGAAAAAAAGAAGAAAATTACAAAATTGCTTATATTAATTAAATGTTTGTCTGATTTTTCTAAAATCTACAAAGTGATAATAGCAATTAACTAGGATTATATATTTTAGCTTTTTTAACTCAATTAATTTCTTTAATTAAATTAATTAGAGTTATGATTGAATGTTTACCTAAATTCAACTAAAAATTTTATTGATTCAATTCTTAATTGTGTGATTATCGGCGATTTTTAAAAGGATTTATAAGACGCCAAGACATAACTGTATATCAAGTCTCGTTCCCTTCATTAAATTTTATATATATATATATATATATATATATATAAATATATATATATTATATATATATATATATATATATATATAATAAAATAAAATAATTTTAATTCAATTTCCAATAATTTTCAACTGTTTGGGCTCGATCTATCGTTAAAAAATGATACGAAATATTTACATGATTTCAGTCTTCGGTGACGTGTTTATTTATTTGCTAAGTACGAAATTTAAATATCTGATGAAATCATTAATCTTATTAATCTAATCTGTTATGGTATATATATATATATATATATATATATATATATATATATATATACATATATGTATATATAATATATATATATATATATATATATATATAATCTTTTATAGAACAGCTTTAATACAAAGTGGAATCTAGAACTTGAGTTATAACCGCCGGGACCAATGACGAAAATATCTACCATAGCAGATTAGATTAATAAGATTAATAATCTCATCAGATATTTAAATTTCGTACTTAGCAAATAATTACACATTAAACACGTCACTGAAGACTGAAATCATGTAAATATTTCGTAACATTTTTTAACGATAGATTGAGCCCAAACAGTTGAAAATTATTGGAAATTGAATTAAAGTTATTTTATTTTTATATTTTTGATTGACATAGTTTTTTCTTTATATTTATTAAGATCTGTCGATTTTTGTCAAAAAATTATAAACCATTAAGAAAATTAATTTCATTAATTTATAATACAATTAAATTTCAATATATAATTAATTAATCATTTTATTAAAAATTTGTTTTGGATAATTTATTCATTTTTTCTGTGTAGGTAAAAAAAAAAAATTTGTTTTTGAATACAATTGAAATCTTTTTCTAGTTAACATTCATATATAAAATGCATCATACAATGTAAGAATTTACCCAAAATTCATACAAATTTTAAAAATAAAATTAGAAATTGATTAGAATTCTAACAGATCATAGCATGTGGTGTTTTATTCACTTAAATAGTGAAAAATGTCTTTTTAATTAAACAACATGCAAACGTGACACTTTGACAGCGAATTTCAATCAAAATAATGTTTATAAAATATTTTTCATGAAATTATTTTTTCTTATTTTTCGAAAAATAAATAAAAATTTCAAATAAACGAATATTTTATTCATAGCAAAAATTCTATTGTTGTGAAAATGAACTGATTTTTTTTTATTAGCATTTTGTTGTTGGAAATATTTTTTATATTACTTTTAGTTTTTGTATAAATAAATTGTTTATTTAATTACTTCTATATTTATTTCTTTAAGGAGAAAAAAAAAGAAAATATTGAATAAATTTTAAAAACAGTTTAAAATACCTTTCTGTAGCGTTACTATAATTAGTTTTTTTTACAGTTTTTTCTTCTTTTTTCTAATTGTTTTATTATAATTTTGCAAAATTAAACATATTTGTATATTTTTTGTTGTTTTTATATGAATTTAATATATTTATTTTAAAAATAAAATCATTTATTGATTTGTATACATATTTTTGAAGTTAAATAATTAATAATATTAATTACAATTAATAAAAAAAATCATTCCATTGTTTTGGCTCCGTTTTATATGTATGTATCATGTATCACATTTAATGAACCCTCAAAATTCCTATATTTACTAATTATATTTATTTTTTACAATAGCAATTTAATATAGATTTAAAATATAAATACATACAAATACTCGCACTGAAAATCGTGCAAGTTATTACAAATAATTCATCGCTGATTCTTTATATCTCAACAAAATTTTTTTCCAAAAATTTTTTTATTTTTGCTATATTTACTTGTCAGAAATAAAAAAAACTTATTCAAATATTGTTATAAAATATGTGACGGTATATGCTCATACTGAAAGTCTGGCAAAGAAGAAATTGAAAATATATTGATTTAATTAACGGTTATTTTTAATTAAAATTGGTGTATTTGAACGGTGAACTCTTCCGCGAAACGCGTCTATCGATTTTCATGATCTATGTCTCATTTTGTTTAAAGGTTATGTGACTTTACGTGAAAGTAATAGGACTTGACACTTTTTTTACCGTTTTGGATTTTTTATGAATTAAAAATAAAAAAATTCAATTTTTTAGGCAAAAAATAGTTTCTTTTTTTCATACACTTATTTATAACTGCGAAACTGTTGCTTATGTAGCGAAATGTTGTATGAACAGATTAAAGGAATTGTAATTCCTAATTTTTTCAGCAAAATCGGACTGGTGGTTCTCGAGTTATGTCAAAAAAAAAAGACCACCAAAGGTCACAATTTCCCCTATATGATAGTTACTAACTTCAAATCGATATATCTTGATTCCTAGACATGACCCAGCGAAACGCCGGGACACGTATAACTTCTTTTTTACCGATATAACTTTCCCCGGTAGTTTGAACCCTTCCCTATCACTGACCCCTACCATTTGTCGCACAGGTAATTTATCGCTGATTCTTTATATCTTAACAAAATTTTTTTCTAAAAGTTTTTTTGTTTTTGCTATATTTACTTGTCAGAAATAAAAAACTTATTCAAATATTGTTACAAAAATATGTGTAACGATATTTTTTAAGAATCTTGAAAAAAAATTCCAACAATTATGCTCATACTGAAAGTCTGGCAAAGAAGAAATTGAAAATATATTGATTTAATTAACGGTTTAATTAAAATTGGTGTATTTGAACTGTGAACTCTTCCGCTAATCTTAGGCCTTTGATATCGCCTAATAATATTTATTTTTTTATTATACGAGTATATAGTAGCATTCCGTATGCAGTTTGACACTTTTATTTGGAGGAACGGAAAGTACTTAGAAGTATAACCTGAATTTGAAATAGTATATGTAAAAATAAATCAACAGTCCATGAAATGACAAAAAGATATAAATAAGGTCCAAGAATACATACCAAAGGCCGCAGACTGTCAAACAGGTAGTATAAATCCAGAGATTCAATCTCCACGATATTCGATTTATGTTTCAAAACTTGTCACAGTAGTAAAAATAAGTTTTATGTAAGTAATTTGTACAGAAATCGTACGAAGAGCATAGCTTTCATGTCCCGAATGCTTCAAAAAATGCCCCTCCTTAACGATAAAAATATAAAAAAATCGCATATATACTTCTGGACTGAAAAACAAATAATTGTTTATATCTGTGAATAAAACCTGTAAACGATTTTTAAAATTATAAAATAGAATATGCTATAACACAAAATAAAGTAAGTTTAACGTGTTCTAAAATGGATTCTTTTGTGATCTACTCTGCAGCGAAATCTATACGATTTTTTAACTTTTTATCGTTAATATATGACTTCTTACGAAGCTTTCGGGGCATAGAAGAAGTGTTTCCATGGTAATCTTCGTACAGTAACTTATTTTTACTACCTTGACAAGTTTTGGAATAGAAATTAATGTATTCGTTTAAATTTAACAGAGAATAAATGATTGAACCTCTGCAATTAAGCTACTTGTTTATTACTTATTCTTTGACCTTATTTATATATTTTTGTTATTTCATGGACTGTTGACTTATTCCTAGACATACTATTTACATTCCGAGTTCAGGATTTCCTCCTAGGTATTTGGAAATTGCCATTTTCCGTTCATCCAAAGTAAAATGACGATTTGCCACAGTAAAGTATAAATGACTATGTGTTAATAAAGGCCTAAGATTAGCCTTGAATTAAAAATAATCAAATTGAATTAAAAATAATCATTATATTTTTAATTTCTTCCTTGTCCAATTTTTAATGTGACCATAACTGTTGGCATTTTCGCAAAACGGTTAAAAATACCGTAACAACATTTATATATATATATATATATATATATATATATATATACTGTTGATAAGTAAACATATCTAAAGCAAAAAAATAAAT
This sequence comes from Protocalliphora azurea, assembly GCA_932274085.1. Taxonomy (NCBI): domain Eukaryota; kingdom Metazoa; phylum Arthropoda; class Insecta; order Diptera; family Calliphoridae; genus Protocalliphora; species Protocalliphora azurea. Next base: position 171,808,867 of record OW026519.1, read on the forward strand.
TATTAAAAAAGTTTTGTTTAGATATAAAAAATCAGCGACAAATTATTTGTATTAGTTGTATGTATGTACGTTTGTTATACTGGTCCAAAAATATATGAGATTTTCAGACATTATTTTTTTAGGGCTCCCCAAGTCCGCAACTCTTGGATTTGTTTAAACAAATGAGTATACAAAAATTAGGATCAATTGGGGAATATTTAGGGGTCGCTATAATTTGCGACTTTTTTTCCATATAATATTATATGAAGCTAAGAATATGGTACTAATTTAATTTAATTTTTACATTAAAAAATTTCTGAAAGCGTAAATATATTGTCCATTCCAACACAGATTTATAAAAAATAATTTTTTCATGGTGAGTCATCAGATTTTCCTCATAATTATTTTTTCTAATTTCAAAAAAAAGCGAATTTATTTACGATTTTAATTTTTATACAAGTTAAAAAATACGATATAGTACGTAACTTTAAACATTAATATTTTTTTACAATCCAGACGGATTTTAATGATTCAAGTATCTAATGCAGCACAACTGACACCTTTTTCAAAACAAAAATTCAAAGATAAATTGTTTATTTAAAACAGTTGCAGATTTACAATGCATTTTTGAAAAATTTCTACCACCTCGATTTCTATTTTGTTTGCTATGACTAAAATCAATATCTTTAATACAGAATGTAATAATTGCTCTGGGGGAAGGTGATTTACTATTTCTAATATTTCTTTTAGGAAAATGACCACCACTTTTTCATACAAAATTTTAAATTTTTATAACAATTTTGTTTTTAGTTTATTTGGTTATTCATTAATATGTAACTGTAAGTATTCATAAGTATTAATATGTCGCACACTTAGGTAGACTCGTTTGTTTATAATTTTAGTGCAATAATTAGCTCACTAATATATCAAAAAAATATTTTTGATTTTTTTTTAGCGTAAACCTCTGTCCGTATATATATATATATATATATATATATATATATATATATATATATATATATATGTATACGTATATATATATAAATAAATAGTTTAAATAAAATTCATTACAAATGTGTTTTGTCTAAGAAAAAATCATACTACCAAATTTCATGAGGATTGGTCAAAAATTGACCTTCCATACAGGAATCCTGCCCAGAATTATTTTTCGTTCATAATTTCTATTTATATGATCGCATAAATATTAAATTCGTTAAAAATAAATCTCATTTAAGTCTTAATCTTACAGCCAAACTTTAAAACGATCGATCCATATATAACCACAGCTTCCATATAAGAAGGCAAATTCACAATTACTATTGCGCATTAAAGTAAATTAATATATCAAAATTTTCTGTTACTTTTCTACTTGTTTTAGGTATTTTCAAAAATTCTATATAGTTCTCTTCTTAAATAATGCAAATAATTAAGTTGATAAAATATTTATTTTAAACCATTATAACTTTACTTTTATTTAGTTTTTATTATGTAAACAAGGACGCTTACCTTGAAATTTTTTGAAAATATTTTTTCTTCCAAATCGCAAAAAATCCGCAATTGTTTTTTCTTTTACTTTTTTTTTTTTGATTTTTATAATACACATATTAGGTAAAAACACAAAATTTTATTTTCACCCAAGTTCATTTAAAAGCTTTTTGAATTTCTAAATAACAGTAAAAAATGCCGCTTTTTAGACCGATTTAAAAATATATATATATATTTAAAAATATATATATATATTAAAAAAAATTTATACTTAATTTATAGCATTAACAAAAAATATCTAGATATGTTTCTAAAAATCTATAATTATTAATCAATTGTAAAAAAAGTAATTCTTGCAAAATGAAACAAAAAAATATAAACTCGAAAAGTTTCGATTTTTAGATTTCACAGTTTCACTGTGATAAAAAATTGCAGTCAATATTTTACTTTGACAATGCACTGCACGGAGACTGAGAAAATCAAAGTCTTTTTAACAGATAATGATGCTTCATTTTATCTATTTTTTCTTAAAATTAATTACTTTTACAAAATATTAATTTTCAATTAATCACCATATTTCTCAATATTACCCCTCTGAGTGTCGGATTTTATTGATTTAAAAACCAGTATAAAGTTTATTAAAATAAATATTTAGAGATTCACATACACTGGTGCATAATTCTTTAAGCACATTTAAAATTTTAGTTTTTCTTTGAGGTATATTCCTTTTTTTTAACAAATTTTTTAATTTAGCTATCAGACCATATTGGTGATCATTTCAGTGGAATATTCCTATAAACGCAGTCGAGAAAAATTTGTCTAAAAAGTTATTGCAAAAAAAGGTATTACAAATTTTAACTGTTTTAGTTAATGTTTTACTTAAGGTAAGTTTCTGATAACAACAACTTTGCTTACTGGAAATATTTTTGTTTTAATTGGGAAATTTCATCAGCTTAAAGGATGTTCAAAGGAACTATTCTTACAGAGCAAGAAATAATTCAAATTAAATTTTTTCGTGATCAGATAAATTGGACGAAAAATTAACCGTTCGAAGGGAGTTATTCGAGGCTTTCTTAAGAAAGGGCAGAAATACGAGTGCAAAAAATTAATAAAATAAAGGAAGAAGCCACCCGCAATAATTTAAATGCTACAATAATAAAAAAAATAAATTTTACCTTCCTGTCACTTCCAAAAATGTTGCACACATTTTACGAACAGATGGTAACATAAAATGGAGGAAATCAAAATGTAAGCCAATGTTAAAATAGCATCAGAAAGAATATCGTTTGATTGCGCGCAAATATATGAAATGTACAGATGAGTGGAATAAAGTAATCTTTTCTGATGAAAAGAAATTCGAATTGGACGGCTCCGCTTCATATTCTTGCTATTGGTATGATTTGAGGTCGAGGCAGTGTTATGGTTTGCGTATATAATAAAAAATGGATTAAAAGTACTAAAACTGCAATGAAATAAAATTAATCAACACTTTAATTTTTTTGCTAATAATTTCTTAAGTGGTCAATAATAAAGAAATTTATTTGAAAAGCTTTCTAAATAATCTATTTACTTTAGTTATACACCTATATTGAGCTTTTACTGTAAAAAGCTTTTCAAATAGAACAAAAGTTATTTAGCATATAGCTTTAAATTATAAATCTCAAAAATATTCTTTGCAATATACTCGTATGTACATTTTGACGCCGTAAATTATCCCCTAAAGTAGATTGATTTTCTTTTTATTAGAAAAAAATTAAAGAATTATATTTTTGCAATAAAATTTATAAATTTATTGTTCATTTAATAAAAGCTTATAAAACAATTTAATTAAGAATAACACAATGTGATAAAATGGAAAAGGTTGGATATAATTTTAAAATGACCTAGTGTGGTATGTAGGTATTGTTGAGTATATATTAAAATCTGAAATATATATGAAAAAGTTCGAAGTTGAAAAAAATTACATATATATATATATATATATATATATATATATATATATATAGAGTACAATCCAGTATAACACTGATACATAAACTTCACAATGTACTTCATAATAATAAGACGTATGACATATTTACTCATTTTGCAAAAAAAAAAAAAAAAAAAAAAGAAAAAAATTCTGAGTTTTAATGATGTGATCTAAAACAAGTAAAAAATATGCGATTTTAGTATTTGTGGAGTCTTTCATGGGATCTATGGTCAACTGTCGACAAATTATATTATATATAAGAAGTGAGAAAAAAAGAAAAAATTGTATTTTAAAAAAGCTAAATGCCCCAAAAAATAAGGCCAGAAAAAAACTAATATTTTTCCTTTTTTTATAACTTGTTTTTCTCATTAGTTTCTGATATCTTTTTAGATATTGTAATAAATTTATAAATAAAACAAAGAACCACTCTTAGGAAAATGACAAAATGAAAAATCGCCCACAAAATTTCCGTACAAATTTGGATTATATTTCATATCAAAAACATCTCAATGTTTTAAAGAGATTCGCAATTTTTGATTATAATTCCTTTTTGATTAATAGTTTTAGAATTTTTGGGTGATTTTTGCTTTCATAAGATTTTTTTAATTATATTTATTTTTATTTTATTTTAGTTTATATATATATATATATATATATATTTCAGGTTTTAATATATACTCAACAATACCTACATACCACACTAGGTCATTTTAAAATTATATCCAACCTTTTCCATTTTATCACATTGTGTTATTCTTAATTACATTGTTTTATAAGCTTTTAAAAAATTTATAAATTTTATTGCAAAAATATAATTCTTTAATTTTTTTCTAGTAAAAAGAAAATCAATCTACTTTAGGGGATAATTTACGGCGTCAAAATGTACATACGAGTATATTGCAAAGAATATTTTTGAGATTTATAATTTAAAGCTATATGCTAAATAACTTTTGTTCTATTTGAAAAGCTTTTTACAATAAAAGCTCAATATGGGTGCACAACTAGAGTAAATAGAATATTTAAAAAGCTTTTCAAATAAATTTCTTTATAATTATAAAAAAAAGCTATAAAACAATACCCAACAAAATTGTTATTAATTTACACTAAAGGATAGTTGGAAATTTAAAACTTTTTTCTTTTCAATATGGGTGCACAACTAGAGTAAATAGAATATTTAAAAAGCTTTTCAAATAAATTTCTTTATAATTATAAAAAAAAAGCTATAAAACAATACCCAACAAAATTGTTATTAATTTACACTAAAGGATAGTTGGAAATTTAAAACTTTTTTCTTTTCAATATGGGTGCACAACTAGAGTAAATAGAATATTTAAAAAGCTTTTCAAATAAATTTCTTTATAATTATAAAAAAAAAGCTATAAAACAATACCCAACAAAATTGTTATTAATTTACACTAAAGGATAGTTGGAAATTTAAAACTTTTTTCTTTTCAATATGGGTGCACAACTAGAGTAAATAGAATATTTAAAAAGCTTTTCAAATAAATTTCTTTATAATTATAAAAAAAAAGCTATAAAACAATACCCAACAAAATTGTTATTAATTTACACTAAAGGATAGTTGGAAATTTAAAACTTTTTTCTTTTCAATATGGGTGCACAACTAGAGTAAATAGAATATTTAAAAAGCTTTTCAAATAAATTTCTTTATAATTATAAAAAAAAAAGCTATAAAACAATACCCAACAAAATTGTTATTAATTTACACTAAAGGATAGTTGGAAATTTAAAACTTTTTTCTTAAGTTTAATATTTAGAAAAAGTGTATTTTTTCAAAATTATTATACCCGACATCATCATATAAATGGTTGATCATGGCCAAGTTTGTTTTAACAGCTGTAATATAAGGGAAAACAGCTGCGATATAACTTTACCTGCCCTTCGAATTGGTGATGCCCAATATCAGCGTGACTAGCCATAATAAATTCAAGGTAAATTGAAATGAATAGCCTTAAATTCTATATTTGTGTGGTACCATCTAGTAATTTTACAATTACTATTATTAAAAACGTCCCTATAAATATTTGGAAGAAATCTTCCTAGAAGAAATTTACGCAATATCTTCTTTTTATTATTTGGACAAAAATCATCAAAGCAATATTTTTCTAATATTATACTTTTATCAGTTTGAAGAAAATAATAAATAAACAACAAAAAAAAAAAAAAAATATAAAATTTGATATTTTGATTATTATTATCTTCAAAATATCGTCCTTTTTTCTGTAAGGTGATTATCACCTCTTCAATAAATGGACGATATCCCATTGAAATCAGTTGGAAGAAATAAATGCAATACTTTTATTTTTCAGTCACAATTTTTCAGTTGTCGAAAAATTGTTCAAAAATTAAAAAAAATGTTGGAATTTGTTTGTCTTTTAGAAACAAAAGGATATTTTATGTGTGCGTTTTAGTTTTCGTGCTTTATGACTTTCAGATTTATGTGAATGCATGCTTTACAATATGTAAAAGTTTTCTTTATTACATTATTTCAACATTTATTTAGTAATAATTTTTCTAAATATTTATTCCAGAAAAGTATCGATATTTTTTTTTTTCACCTAGATGATTATCTAGCAATATTGCCTATATTCTTACAGGCGTATTGATTTCTTATTGCTTAGATATATCGCCTGTGATGCACAATCTCTCCTGATGGGGGAAACTTCCGCAATACGAATATGATTATTGTGGTAATAAAATTTTTCTTCTATGCAATACGAATTCGAATCACTTTCATATTATTTTGCTTATAGGGGTATAAATAATTAATAACTAAAATATGAACGGTTCATTCTTTCATTGCACAGTGCAGCAGAATCGTATTTCTTTTTTTAATAAATCTGTAACTTCTCATCGACTGGCTGGATTTACATAAAATTATATACAGAGGAGTGTGCAAATTTAAGTTTGTAGTTCCCATACACCCATCTGGAACTGATCAATTGGGGCACAAAATAAGCTACCTCTGACATTGAAAATTTTTAACCGCTTGTAAAACTTTTCCGATTTCAAATATTTTTACATTTTCTTAAAGCTCTCGATAAGATATATGGAAAAAATGCTTGCTATTTATCTGTTATAGTTTTCAAATTATTTGCATTTTGATTTAAACTATCTCAATTTTGCAAAACCTCGGTCCAGTTTTTTTTAAGCTCAAGACGTTTGTTCAATTTTGTAAAACTTTTACACAATTGGTTAAAGCACAAAATTATACATCGAATAGTAAAACCTGAATTCGATATCTCTTCGGAGTTAAAAAATAAACGACTTTGAATTTAAAAATTGTAAAAATTATTTCTGTGTATATTTGGGCCGAAAAAGTATCTTTTTTCTCTAAAATAAAATTTTCTCCAAGAATATATAATAATTTTATAATTTTTCTGAAAGGTATTATCACAGAAATTATTACGGAATTAAAAATAAGCACAAATACCCATTAGAACTAAGTGCGGATCCTCCCGAATTTAACCTATTTTATATAAAAATTTTGAATTTAACCTATATGTTTTAAAATTCTAAAGCACGAATCTTTAAACAGAATGCAGTTTCGTAAACATTAATGTGTTCGAAAGGGTTTACCAACAGCTTTTTCCAGACCTGCAACAAATGTAAACTTTATAGGTAAATTTCCGAAAAATTCCATTTTTTAATTTTTGCCGGTTTTTGTGGAAATTGTGGAATTTTTTCTACACTTTATTATTTCGAATAACAGAAACAATAATCACCGAAATTTAATATGTCACGAAAAATTCCGAAAATATACTATTGAGGATGTTAAAAAATCATAACTCAATAAAGAAATTTATCCTGCAGATAATGTTCGAAGTTGTGTTTCTGGCAAAATACACAAAAATTGCAACTTTTCGTATTTTTCGTTCTATAAAAGATGTTACACTCAAAAAATAAATTGAGTAATCCGTACTTAAATTAATCCGTAGCGGTGTAAAAAGTGTGGTATGTACGGATTTTCTTTAATCAAGAGCGAAATACTTAAAACAATCTTGGCTTGATTTAAGCTAATCCATACGTTATGCGAGCATAAATAGGATTGCTTTTAGAATAATCGAATCACAATATGCACTTGATTTAAGAAATATAGGTCTTGAATCAATTCCAATTGCGATTATTTTCAGAACTTAAAATTTATTTAAAGCTCGAATATATACTTGGTTTGAGAATAAAAATATTTAATTACGAATTAAAAGCTTGGTTTAAACTCGAATTTGTACTTAAATACATAATTTAGATATAAATATGAATTAAAATATATACATTTATTTTTTAAATTTATTGTCCATTATGTTTTCATTAAATATTCATTATTAAAACCTCACCAAATTGGCAGCTTTAGCAGTTTTTGTACCTGGGATATAACTTTTCACTCGGATTTCCGTTGTTGCCCATCGAAATGAAATAGTAATCCTGAAAAATAAAAATAAAAAATTATAAATAAATATAGATTTTCCTGTATTTAATATAAAAAAATTTATGTCGAATTTAATCTATATATTAAATATATTCACATTATTCAAAACATGTGTTCCTTTGAAATCATTGACTTTGAATCCGACCGATATGGTATCCTCATCAATGCTTAATTATCATATGAAATTAAGAAATAAAACAAATACAATTTATTATAAAATCGTGTGATAGTCATTTCGACACATGAAAAAATGGATATATGAATGAAATTAGAGATCATACTGCATATTTATTTTTTCCCCAGGACGTCAAAATTCCTTTTAAAATAACTTGAATGTTTCAAAGAATACAAATTAAAAAAAAAAAATTATAAAATATTTAAGAATATTATATCAACCCAGTCTGGGTGTCCAATGAAAGCTAAGAATTCCTGCGATATAATAATATTTTTATTTTAATGTTGCAGTACAAGAAGTCATGAAAATATCTTTAATAATAAATAATATAATATAAAGGATATTTTCTTAATATTTTTTACAGTAATATTTAGATAAAGGTATTGCAGTGATATTTAGCTATCATTTGGCATCTATATAGATATAATTTTGGTAAATATTTTATTTATATTTTTTTTTAAGTTATGTATTTTTCGAAACTCCGAAGCCCTTTTGAGGAAAAATTTGACGTCTTGAAGAAAAACTTAGTAAGTAGTTTTATTATTTATGGGTTCAAGTTTGATGCAGGTGTGAAAAATTTTTTGAGAAATTGTTACAAGGTGTAATCAGATAGTTTTAAAAGTTTTGTTAAGACATTTCTTAACAATTGTAATTTTACTTATCTTTTAAATCAAAATCAACTTCTAAAATGGAACTCTTTAAGGAGTTGGAGCAGGCGTAAGTTGTCATTTAAAGATAATGCTTCAATACAAGTTAATTTCACTTGTTGGTCACATATTTATAAAAACAACAAGTGAGAAAGTTATATCCGGCTTGTCCGAATCTATATACCCACCATCTGCAACTTTTTAAAATTTCACCTTATATGGGAGTTTGGCGGTAAAGTGGGCGGACCACGTCCATTTTTGACTTTTAAGTTTACATTGTTCCTTGAACTATTTGTACAAAATTTCTTTGTCGTACATGCTTTTTTGTAAGAGTTATAGGCGGAAAAGTATGAACTGTAGTTGCAGCGGAGACCCTATTTGGCCCATAACTTTTTTTATGTACCGATTTTGCTATTTTTCTATAAATAAACCTTGTATAATATAAATAACCCTTACATGATCAGCCCAGAGCTCTATCGTTCTTTCAACAAACATACAGACGGACTGACATTGTTAGATCGACTTAGAATCTCACTAGAATGCAGAATATATATAATTTATGAAGTCTTAGGCGATCTTTTTTTACATTTTACATACGGAATGAAACCCAATATACAAAAATGGAGTCCATAGTTTTTCAGATTTTTGGCAACATTTTTCTTATGATAGAGGTACCTTATTTTGAGCCACAATAGCTCCGCTCCTGAGTGTTATGTGGGAGCCCTCTTCCAAACTTAAAATTGCACACTCCTCTGCTATGCCTGTATGAAACTTTATGTCAATTCAACCAGCCAGTGAGTAGCTACAGATTTATTTCCAAAAAATTTCGACTCTGTCACACTGTGCAATGTATGATAGAATGAGCTGTTCATATTGAAGATGATAATTTCTTATTCGTTTTTAATAATAGCCATTGTTATAGTTACTGGATGGTACCAGACAATTTTAGAATTTAAGGCTATTCATTTCAATTGGCCTTGAATTTGTTATGACTAGTCACACTGATATTGAGCATCACCAATTTGAAGGGCAGATAAATTTATATTGCAGCTGTCTTCCCTTCAGCGTGTGATAAAATAAACTTGGCCATGATGAAGCCAAAATTTTCAGATTTTAAAGTGGAATGTCTGTGTGATGATATTACCCATAATCAATTATAATTATTTGACAAGAAACGGGTTTACTGAAGTTTATTTTTTCAGAAACATTTTATAGAGTGATGTCACGTGAGCAGTATAGATAAAATATTCCGAGAAATTTGTAAAAAGATTTATGTAATTTGTTAGTAATACAACATTAGTGTAAAAATACAATATGTATATTGAAACAGTGAAATATATCATATATGCTATATTTGAAACATAAAATTTTAGGTTTTACTAATATGTTTATTATTAAATGAAAAACATTAAAATTATTCATATACGGGTATGTGATAAAAATCGATTTCAGAAAGGAAACGAATTGAAATCGAAAAAATGTGTGATGTATTTATTTTCTCGTTTTCTTTATTGAAGAAAATTATACTTTTTACCAAATTTTATTATAAAATTTTAAATGTTCAACGAAAGTCATTTTCTTCATTTGTGCTGTATCTTTTAAAGAAAAAACAAAGCACGGTTCCAAAAATTATTCTGAAAATCGATCGAAATTCATCAGAACTTTTCAATCTGTTCGATTTGAAAACGATCGATTTCCATTACGATCGATTTTTTTATATTTGTCATTTTGTATTAAATCGCAATTTAAAAACCTAATTCGGTTCGGCCAAGGAAAGATTTTAACAATTTTTGTATTCTAAAATGGGTTTTTTTTTTAAATTAAAAATAAAATGTTTGATTTAAACAGATTAATAACAAGTTAGTAAGTTATCGTCGGTTTATTATATGCATTTGTGTATGTGGCTCTTATATGAGAGCTGTTGTTAATTGTAGAGCTATTCTTGTATAATAACATTTGTATAAGTGATTTGTTTATGGGTAATATTACTTTGAAATTAAAATTTATATGGGATTTATACACTTAAAACCGATTCTCTAAAACGGGCGAGTTTTAATCAACCATGGACCGAAATAAAACTCATTCTACTGAATTTAGTTGTGAGAATATTTGTATGGAATCTAATTTAAATAATTATCAATTATTATTAAGGTGTTTTCAAAAACTGAACATGTACTTTTTTATGGGTACTGAGTTATATACGTCAGCATAAACGCATAATACTCCAATTACATTGCTGGCGTAAGTTGCAATAATGTAGCGAATTAGTAGTTAACTGAATATGAAATATCTACATATTTACCTTTTCGACATGGGGATTGCACCTCTTTTCAATTTGATATTTCTGTTATTAATCTTCATGTCCTTTTGGGAGAAATTGTGTAAACATACTAGGGCATCTACCGGAAAATTCTCTTCATATACATTACATGCTTCCAATCATTGGTTACGAACATAGGACAGAGAAGAAATTCAAAAAATCTTGTATTTGAATCTTTGCGCCTATGCCTTTTATTTTAGCAGCTTTATTTTATTTTTTATTTTTTGTTATTTTTTTTTTTTTTTTTTGACTACTATTCATCAACACAAACAAAAATGGAATTTCTTTAAGTGGATTTCAAACCTCCTTTATTGTCATATGTTAATATGTCAAAATATATTTTGAAATGAAATTGCCTTCTATTTTTTATATCATGATATTGCCAGTATATATATATTTTTTTCAATTTTTGTATATTTGATTTTAACATACGTCAAACTTTTGTCTAATTTTCTTATGTGTGGTCGTGACTGAAGTCCAAAGTAGAAGAAAAATTAAATTCTTTTAAACGAATATTTCTTTTGTTTTCTTATTGCATACATTAGATTCAGAAAATATCATCTGACATTATAATAAAAATGAAGAGTTTTTACTATTGACAATTTATCAATATAGTTGTATGTGCTATTTTAACATTTTGCGAATTTTGATTTTAAGCTATTTTGAAATGTTTGATGTATCTTTGAATTATTTTTTTTTATTAAGAAGTCACAAAAAGCGGGACTAAATGGTACTTTTTCAATCCTTTGATGGAACTTTCTGCATTTCGTATGCTATGAACTTAAAAACACAGATTTAAAATGACGTGGCTCTGAGTAAATGATAGCAAATATGAAGGAAAATTTTGGTAATTTTCGTTCTTCCAATGGTACTTTTTGTATTTTCTATAACATTGAACCTAGAAACAGCAAATTAAAGGTTCTATGTGGGTAAGAAATTATTAGGGGAATTTGTAGTACTTTTTTATTTTCCCAGTTCAACTTTTTGAATTTGCTATAATGTTGAGCGCAGAAACATGAAATTAAAACACTTTTGTTATGTTAATGCTGATAATCGTTTTTGGATACAAGTTCATGTTATGTTCACATATAAAAGTTTTTTGAAAAACGAGTCGTTTTCTCAAAAAAAAAAAAAAAAAAAAAAAAATCATAAAAATAAATAAATAAATTGATTTACTTTTTCATATATTTCAAAGTCAAAAAAACATCTCGATGCGATTTGTATAATTATTTAACACACGAAAAACATACTAAATTTCCATACAGGAAAGAAATTTTTAGTATTTTTAGTGCACAGAAATTTGTTGGAAAACAAATTTGTAAAAATTGTTAAACATTTAAAAAAAATTAAAAATTATGAATGAAATTTACATTTGTTCATAAATTCTATATATTTCAAAATTGTATTTTTTGAGTTAAAAAGTGATTGTATGTGCAATTTTTATTTAAATTAAAAATTTGTGAAAATATTTTGGCAGCCGAAAATCAGGCCAAAAGGAAAAACACAATAAAATGATATGTGAACAGTGAAGTTTGAACTTATTGTGTTTTTCAGAAAACAAGTAAAAAACTAGTGTGTGTGAACATATTAAGGAATTGCTTAATAAGGGTTTGTAAAGTTGTATTTTTTTTAAGTTAAGGAACCATTTTTTTTAATTTTTTCTACAATTTCTCGAAAAAATTTATTTGGTGTTAGTATTGAGAATTATTTGTTAATTAAACGTTCCTTTTATAATCATTAATTATTAATCATAATTAATTTATAATCATTTTTCTAATTATCGGAAACTTTTCAATAAAATTTTTCGCGAATGATTTTTCACAGATCTTTTTAAATAAGTTCGTCTAACGGAACTTTTCTCAATATTTTAAAGATTAAATAAATAGCATAAAATATTTTCATCTTTTTTGTATTTCTTTAATATTACTTAAATTTTGAAAATTTTCGTGAACTAATTAATCAAACATTTTGCGAATTATTCTCTAACATACCCGCTAATTTAGTGAGAAAAGGTCTTCTGTTGTTTCATTCTCAATAGAATGACACATTTTTAGAGATATTGATTTTTTTTAATTTTAATGTTCACAATTTCAAAAAAAAAAAAAATCTAATTTATACCGAAAATTATTTATTCGTATTTCTCTTAAATCTTTAATATTTCTGTAATGCTTTTGTTTCGCAAAATATCACAAATGTAATTCTTCCTAATAGAGATCAGTTGGGATTGTTGTTTATTTTTTAGTTAATTTCAAATTGATAGAGATTTATTGAATTTACTTTTATTTATAAATATTAGCGACAATAAACTAAATATTTTTTATTGTATTACAATGAAAATATAAAAAACACAATTTATTTGTGGATTATTTATTTACATTTTTATAAAGTTGTTTAATATTTTGTGGTAGAATTTTGCAGTCACTCACTTCATTTCGACTACTGTAGGCTTATCATTATTATTTTATAAGTGGTGGTAAGCGTATGTGAATAAACACAAACCCAGCGAACAAATAATAAAGAAAAGATAATCTTTGTAGCCACCATCAAAAAATTATGGGGCATATTGTATTTGTTATTCCGTGAGTAACATTTCAAATAACATGTCAAAATATTCTGGATTCTCGTGAAAATCTAAATGATTTATTGATGTCCGTCTGTGCGTCTGTCTGCATGTTCAAAGCTGGATATTATATAAGGTTTGCTTGATATTGCAAATTATCGAAATCGGTTCATAAACAAAAAAGTTATGATTCAAATACTAGAAAAACATTGTGTCCTTCGTAACTTCAGTTTATACTCTTCGAACGATATCTTTTACAAAAGAATATGTACATCAACGAAATTTTGTACAAATAGTTCAAAGACCAATATAAGTTCGGGAACAAAAAATGGGCGCGGTGAAAGGTGAAACATCAACAAATAGTTCAAGGACCAATGTAAACTCGTAATCCAAAAATGTGCGTGGTCCACCCACTTTACCGTTCGCCTCCCATATAGGGTGCAACTTTTAAAATTCCGCCAAGCCGAATATAACATTCTCATTTGTTACTTCTTGTGTTGATTACTATGTAAAATAAATAAAAAATTTACACTTTTAAAAACTGTAAAAAAATAAAAATGAAATAAATAAGATGTTCAGAGCCATTTGGTATAGTTTTGTTTTGCTTTTGCTACTCAAAAAAAAAAAAAAAAAATAAATAAATTAAATTAAATTAAATTTATTTTTGAATTCAAAATAAACTTTAATGGGGAAGTAATTTAAAACAAGTCTTTAATGTTTATTGGGTATTTTAAAAAGTCTGTTTGTTACATACATATAAACTTTATATTAATTTGCCCGTTGACAATTTGTTTTGTTTCGCCAAATTTGGTTAATTTATACATATTTGTAATGAAATTCAATTCTAGATTTTACTTTATAAATATTAAAACCTCTAATGGCGGCAGAATTACAAAATTTATAAAAAAAAAACAAATTTTTATATAAATCATTGTAAAGAAAATAACTGTGGGCTATATTTTATTTCTAAATCATGTTTATACATGACATATCTTGTCAATATTTTCTAGGTTTTTTTTTTTTTTTTTTGCTAAAAGCTTCATGGTTCTTGAGTAGAAAAAATAAGAACTACTTACTTAACTTATTTGATTAAAAAATTTCCTGGTCAGTTTTATTGAAAATATTAGCAAATAAATAAAAGAAATGTGAATTGAAAAATGGTTTGCTACCGATTTGACCAAACAAAAATAACTGCTGCACTGTTTGAACGATTTCAGTGCTATGTATTCTTGACCAAGTGACAAGAATATTTAAAGTGATGGTAAAAATATTAATGACAATAACTTCAATTTGTTTGTAATAGTTGTAACGTTCGCAGTAGGACGTGATGCATCGGGTCCAAATGCAAAAATTTTGATAATAAATCTGTATCTCCTAAACTACTGGTCAGATCCAATTGAAATGTATGGACGAGTTGAAGAGGAAGACCTAAGTTTTCAGAAAAATCATCTTATAGTCTCTCTTTGATAACATGTGATAACAGAGTGTCAAATTTAACTACCTCGAGTATGTAAAGGTTAAAAAAAAAAATCGTAACTTCTATAAAACAAGTCGATTTCAAAGCTTATTATATTTCTGTAAAGTACTTAGCTAGATAAAAAAAGCTAATCTGACTCACCTAAGTTTTCTCTTACAGTTAAAAAGATATATAAGCTTGAATTTTGATTTTTTTGATTCGACTTTATTTCGTTTTTTCGGGAATAATTCCTGAGATATATGAGGGAAATTTTTTTTAAAATATTCTGTAATTTGTAATACATTCCGAAATAGTATACTCAAACAATTTTTTGATTCTCTCAATTTGTCTAGACGTTGAAACTAAAAGAGGTTTATCGGATCGACGGTACGGATTCCGTAAAGCGAAATCTACCATTGGCGCTATCAGCATGGTCAAAGAAATAGCTCACGGTGCAATAGAGAGCAAAGGATGTAAGAAAAAATATTGCGCTGTCATCATCCTTGATGTGAATAATGCATTCAACTCTGCTAATTGGGGACTTATAATTTCTCTATCTATCTATCTATCTATCTATATATCTATATATCATTATATCTATATATCTATCAATATATATATATATATATATATATATATATATATATATATATATATATATCTACATATATATCTATCTATATATCTCTACACCTATATATCTATTTTTGATAGATAGATCTATATATCTATATATCTGTATATTTATCTATCGAAGGAAGAAATCGGCAACTAGAATAGGGAGAACCTAGCAAGTTTTATTTGCAAAACATAATTAAAAATTGACGACATTTTAGAATATTGCTTAAAGTTTGTTTAAATTAGGTACTCCCCTATTTTAAAATATTTAAAACAGTTTTGTTATGTTATTGCTGATAATCGATTTTGGATACAAGTTTATGCTATGTTCACATATAAAAGTTTTTTAAAAAACGAGTGGTTTTCTCAAAAAAAAAAAAAAAAAGTAATTAAATAAATAAATTGATTTGCTATTTCAAATATTTCAAAGCAAAAAAACTTCTCGATGTGAGTTGTGTAATTATTTAACACACGAAAAACATACTAAATTTCCATACAGGAAAGAAATTTTTAGTATTTTTAGAAATTTGTTGGAAAACGAATTTATAAAAATTGTTAAACATTTTAAAAACAAAAAAATTAAAAATTATGAATGAAATTTATATTTGTTCATAAATTCTATATATTTCAAAATTGTATTTTTTGAGTTAAAAAGTGATTGTATGTGCAATTTTTATTTAAATTAAAAATTTGTGAAAATATTTTGGCAACCGAAAATCAGGCCAAAAGGAAAAACACAATTAAATGATATGTGAACCGTGATGTTTGAACTTATTGTGTTTTTCAGAAAACAAGTAAAAAACTAGTATGTGTGAACATAATATTAAGGAATTGCTTATTTTTTTTAAGTTAAGGAAACATTTTTTTAAATTTTTTCTACAATTTCTCGAAAAAATTTATTTGGTGTTAGTATTGAGAATTATTTGTTAATTAAACGTTCGTCTAACGGAACTTTTCTCAATATTTTAAAGATTATATAAATAGCGTAAAATATTTTCATCTTTTTCGTGTTTCTTGAATATTACTTTAATTTCGAAAATTTTCATGAAGTAATTAATCAAATATTTTGCGAATGATTCTGTAAGAAAAGAAATTAATACTCGCTAATTTATTGAGAAAAGCTCTTCTATTGTTTCATACTCAATAGAATGACACATTTTTAGAGATATTGATTTTTTTTAATTTTAATGTTTAAATTTAAAAAAAAATCGAATTTATACCGAAAATTATTTATTCAAATTTCTCTTAAATCTTTAACATTTCTGTAATATTTTTGTTTCGCAAAATATCACGAATGTAATTCTTCGTAATAGAGATCAGTTGGGATTGTTGTTTATTTTTTAGTTATTTTTCGAATTGATAGAGATTTATTGAATTTACTTTTATTTATAAATATTAGCGACAATATACTAAATATTTTTTATTGTATTACAATGAAAATATAAAGAAAACAATTTATTTGTGGATTATTTATTTACATTTTTATAAAGTTGTTTAATATTTTGTGGTAGAATTTTGCAGTCACTCACTTCATTTCGACTGCTGTAGGCTTATCATCATTATTTCATAAGTGGTGGTGAGCGTATGTGAGTAAATACAAACCCAGCGAACAAATAATAAAAAAAAAGATAATTTTTATAGCCACCATCAAAAAATTATGGGGCATATTTTATTTGTTATTCCGTGTGTAACATGTCAAAACATTCTGGATTCTCGTAAAAATCTAAAACGGTTTAATGATGTCCGTCTGTCTGTATGTTGAAAACTTGATATTTGCTTGATATTGCAAATTATCAAAATCGGTTCATACGCAAAAAAGTTATGGTTCAAATACTAGAAAAACATTGTGTCCTTCGTAACTTCAGTTTATACTTTTCGACCGATATCTTTTACAGAAGAATATGTACATCAACAAAATTTTGTACAAATAGTTCAATGACCAATATAAGTTCGGAAAAAATGGGCGTGGTCTACCTACATGAACGCCCTCTTCCCATATAAGGTGAAACATCAAATAGTTCAAGGACCAATGTAAACTCGTAATCCAATAATGTGAGTGGTCCACCCACTTTACCGTTCGCCTCCCATATAGGGTGAAACTTTTAAAATTCCGCCAAGCCGAATATAACATTCTCATTTGTTACTTCTTGTGTTGATTACTATGTAAAATAAATAAAAAATTTACACTTTTAAAAACTGTAAAAAAATAAAAATGAAATAAATAAGATGATCACAGCCATTTGGTATAATTTTGTTTTGCTTTTGCTACTCAAAAAAAAAGGAAAAGAAAAAGAAAAATTAAATTAAATTTATTTTAGAGTTCAAAATAAACATTAATGGGGAAGTAATTTAAAAGAAGTCTTTAATGTTTGTTGGGTATTTTAAAAAGTCTGTTTGTTACATACATATAAACTTAATATTAATTTGCCCGTGGACAATTTGTTTTGTTTCGCCAAATTTGGTTAATTTATACATATTTGTAATGAAATTCAATTCTAGATTTTACTTTAAAAATATTAAAACCTCTAATGGCGGCAGAATTACAAAATTTATAAAGAAACAAATTTTTATATAAATCATTATAAATAAAATAACTGTGGGCTATATTTTATTTCTAAATCATGTTAATACATGACATATCTTGTCAATATTCTCTAGGTTTTCTTTTTTTTTTTTGCTAAAAGCTTTATGGTTTTTGAGTAGAAAAAATAAGAACTACTTACACACTTATTTGATTAAAAAATTTCCTGGTCAGTTTCATTGAAAATATTAGCAAAAACAAATAAAAGAAATATGAATTGAAAAATGGTTTGCTACCGATTTGACCAAACAAAAACAACTGCTACACTGTTTGAACGATTTCAGTGCTATGTATTCTTGATCAAGTGACAAGGATATTTAAAGTGATGGTAAAAATATTAATGACAATAACTTCAATTTGTTTGTAATAGTTGTAACGTCCGCAATAGGACGTGACACAGCGGGTCTAAACGCAAAAATTTTGATAATAAATCTGTATTTCTTAAATTACTGGACAGATCGAATTTAAATGTATGGAAGAGTTGAAGAGGAAGACCTAAGTTTTCAGAAAAATCAACTTATAGTCTCTCTTTGATAACATGTGATAACAGAGTGTCAAATTTAACTACCTCGAGTATGTAAAGGTTAAAAAAAATCGTAACTTCTATAAAACAAGTCGATTTCAAAGTTTATTATATTTCTGTAAAGTACTTAGCTAGATAAAAAAAGCTAATCTGACTCACCTAAGTTATCTCTTACAGTTTAAAAGATATATACGCTTGAATTTTGATTTTTTTGCCTCGACTTTATTTCGTTTTTTCGGGAATAATTCCTGAGATATATGAGGGAAATTTTTTTAAAAAATATTCTGTAAGTTGTAATACATTCCGGAATAGTATGTATGCTCAAAAAATTTTTTGATTCTCTCAATTTGTTTAGATGTGAAAAATGTTCAAAATTTGTACTCTGAAATTGGTATGAAAAATGGCTATTTTTTTTACAAAAATATAGTATTATTCTTTCACTTTCTTCTCAAAGTTTTGTTAATAGGAAAGAAATTAATAAAGAGATTTTAAATTGGTTTAGTTTTCCACCCTACATTGGAGTTTTTTTTAATTTATTGCGGATATTTAATCATAAAATAGTTTTAGATCGATTTTAGACAAAACTGCTTCACCCCCTCTCAAAAAAAAAAAAAAAAAAAACGAATGCAGAAGTTTCAGATTTTACGAAAAATTTCAACTTTTGAAACGGCCCTTTATAAATTGCAAAAAAGCATAATATTTCGGCTATTATAGCTTATGTCTTTTATTTCTGCAGAAATCACTTAAATTGCTTCACAAAGCAATTTTTGGCAATTTTTCAATGATAAATAATATCAGAAAATATAAAAACAAAAAAAAAAAAAAAAAAAAAACAAAAAAAAAAAAAATAGTCCACTTTCCAAAAACTTAAAAAATATTGAAAGTGAACCAAAATAGTGATATATAATACGTACATATAAGTCGTTTTACAAAAATAATATAAAGGCCTCAAAACTGTTAATTCTCACCAATATAATATATTCAATTTATTAAATATTAAGTTTGTTTCAGTACTTTTTTGGTAAAGTGCAGTAAAATTAGAGAAAGCTAAATTTTCTTCGACAATAATAGAACAACGTACAAAAGTGCGGAAATATAAAAATACATTAAATATCAAACCATAGAAAACAACTAAAAGTCCAACTTGCTCCAAAAAAAAAAAAAAAGTAAATCAGCTCTCAAGAAACGGAACTCTTTGTATGTGTTAGTAGAATTTTCTTTAGAACTAATTTTTACGTGTGAAAATAAGAGTTGGACTTCTAGTTGTTTTCTATGCATCAAACTGTTTTAAAAATTTGTATGTGAATGTAATTTTACTTTCAGCATATTTGAATGTTTTTAATTTTTTTTAATGAAACTTTCCTACTAGTAACAAAAACGAATAATTTTTTATCCATTTTCATTAAAATTTTTTATTGTATATTTTTATTTTTTTAATTATTTGACAATTTACATAATCTACCCGAATATCCTGGGCTATTTCGTACTATAAGAAGAAGAACTTTATTTTCTCAAAATAGCTCTCATTTGCCTAATTTTCGAGTACGGGAACGCTTTTCAGTAACATTTGGATCCCGCGTGCTTCCAATTTAGAGTACGGGAACATAGCTATTGTTTATTTTTAGAATGAAAAGCTTGTAAAGCTTTTGAAATGATTTTTGGAGAAATGAAAGATTGATTTTTAGTTTATACATTACATAAGAAATAGTATTGAAAATATTATGCTCATATGCTTTTTTGTGCAATTTAAAAAAGGTATTTTAAAAAATTGACTTTTTTCATAAAATCTGGCCGGGCGGGAAGAAATTTAGTCTCAAATCGATCTAAATCTATTTTATGATTAAGTACCGTCAATAAAAACGAAACTTTTTTCTAAATTCACCATTTTCAACCAATGCTGAATGTAGGGTGCAAACCTGAATCAATATAAAATTTCTTTATTAACCATTTATGAAGCCTTGTATTTTGAAATATGCAGAGGAAAAACTTTTTATTAATAAAACTTTGCGAAAAATACGCTCCAACGTATGAACCGATTGTTGTGTGCTTTTTAATAAACATGTACTGTATAGTTTTAACATGACAACGCGCCGAAATAGTAGCAGTGATGCCCACTTAGCCCTTTTCGGGCTAGATTTGGCCCGTTTTTATTAGTCCAAAACTCGAAAAATATTTTTTAGCCCGAAACTCGAAAAACGCGCAAATTTAGCACTTTTAACAATTTTTTTTAGCCCCCTTTTTGTTCTTTTTTTTACTTTTTTCGAAAACGGAAAATTATTTTAATTGGGCAGCGTTAATTTTTTTCAATTTTTACTTTTATTTGGCAATTTTTGAACTAATTTCTCCCTATACTTGGAAAATACTAGTATCCAAAGATCCAGAGATCTTAACAATTCGTAAAGAAACTTTATTTAAAAAAAAACTGTCTTCAACAATTAAAATTGTTTGAGTGGAAAAGTGTTGAAAGAACTGAATAATCTTGAATCGATGTTCATAATAATAGAATTTCCATAACCTGCATTTACCCAATTTACTATTAATCATGATATAAATATAAGGAGGTAATTAAACTTCGCTCTCACATTTTTTTTTTTTTATTTTTAAGCCAATTATTTGATATTTGTTCTTTTGTACAAAAAAAAAAAAAAAAAAAAAAAAAAAAAATAAAAAAAAATAAAAAAGCATTACCACAAAAACAAAAAGGAAGAACTATTTTAAGAATATTTTTTTTATTATATGTAATTTATGAATTGCAAATAACCACTTTTTCGCATATATAGTATTTTTTGGTCTTGAAAAAACACACATCCGCGTTAGTGCAACGGTTCTCTAATGGGGGTCCGCAACGGAAAAATCCTTTCAATATGAATATCGATAAAATACCAGATATATTTCAAAAAGAGTTAAAATGTAAGTCATGTGTTAAATTTAATTTTAAATCAACAGATTTCTAAGAATTTTAGTTGAAATAGAGCAAAATATATCCGCTTGTTGGCTCCGAAGCTCTAAAACTATAAGAACAATTTTTATCAACATACATTTTTATGTGATACTTGTTCATACTTGTTCATAAAATATGATAATTTTTATATTACCTTTATATCGATATATTTCCGGAATAACAGTACTTTTATGAACAAACTCAGAAAAAAATATCTAAATATTAGATCTTGCAATTTAACGGATTGGTTTGTTTCGAATATTATTTATAATAGATATTTGAAAGCACTCTCAAATGATATGATGTATATCATTCGTATATATAGTATATCATTATACTGATCGGTTTAGAAATAAAAGATATATAAATGTTTATGTGATGAAACTTTGAATCTTTATATCTCTCTAAACTGTATATATCCTCAGCAAAAACTTTTTAGTTCTCGGTAATGTCATCTAATTATTAAAGTAGTTTTTTGATAATGATACATCATTATTATTTGCCTACCCTACATTACATAAATGCATACTTATTAGTGTAATAGCACAGTAATATTGTAATCACGTGGATAAGTTGGCTAGAAAGCTGGATTAACAACCAGATGGTTATTGGTTTAACCCCATTCAGATGCTATTAGTTTTTTTTTTTTTAACAAAATATCTAAAAAGATATTTTAAACTAAAAGGAGTTTTTGTCGATTAGGAAACTAAGTGCAAGATGGTGTACTGAGTAAGACGTTAGTCATTAAAAACGAATGGTTAATTTGTGTCCAAGTTCGAATCTCATTTTTTTGTTCATTTTTTATTTTCGTTTAGATACATATTTTTGAGTCTCCTTAGAGTCTAAAAATAACTACATAAACTTATGGACAACTTGAATAATAATAACTATTTATTCAGGCAAAAAATAAAAAAATAAAAATAAATTTTTGTCTCCAATATACCGGCTAGCTTACTAGGAAAGCAAAGTTTTTGCTGGATCACTAGCCTTAGAACAAAAAGCTGAACATAAAAAAAGTAAAAAAAGTCTGATTTTTTTTTAATTTGTACGGTAGCACGATTTGAGAGAACATAATTAGTATTGGCTTAAATATCAGATGGTTATCATGACGACAAAATGGGAGATCGACGCTACATTGTTATTTATATATATCATGCTATTAATATTTTGAGATGTACGTTTTAAATGGTTGATTAATGGTAAAAATATTGCTTATATGTTTGTTTTTTTCTTTTCAAAAAAAAAATAAATAAATAAATAAAAATTATAATAATAATTTTATCCCATTGTTGCGCTTTTTCACAAAACTGTTGTCTTTTTAAATTTAGCCCATCTTCGCACTTTTTTCAAACATTTATACGCGTTTATGTTGGAATCTGCTTCTCGTTTATACCACGCAATTCTATGGTCAAATGCAAGTAACCGAATAAGGTTGAAGGATTGATAAAGTATGAATTTTTGATAATTTTCAACACATACAAAAGCTTTTCATAATAAATTTTTCATGAATAAATACACTCAAAAAAATATGTAGGAAAAAACATGAAAGGGCGGAAGAAAATGGCAACAACTCCAAAAGAAAGACGAAAAATTCTTAGAATTGCATCAAATTCTGCCATGTCGGTATCAAAAATACGTGAAAAAAGTGGAGTCAGTTCCAGTCTAAGAACAGTGCACTGTATTTTAAAGTCGTGCTCATACATAGTCCGACGAAAACTGCAAAAAACCACCACTTAATGAAAAACGCAAATCACAACCAAAAATACAATGACATGGTCCGACAAATGGTTTAAAGTTGTATTTTCTGATGAAAAAACGCTTAATATTGATGGTCCCGATGGTTATAACTATTACTTCCATGACCTAAATAAGGAGGAATTATTTTTGAGCAGCAGATATAGCCGGGAGGACGGAATAATGGTATGGGGTGCCATTTCGTATTATGGTACCATAGAATTGGTTTTTGTATCCAACAAAATGACTGCAACGACTTACAAAAACATTCTAGAGGAAGCATTTCCAAAATTTAATGATTTCTTTGGACTCATACCTTGGACGTACCAACACGAAAACACTCCGATTCATACCGCCAGAGCAGTAAAACAATAGATTAATCAACAAGGTGTTCAACTTTTGGATTGGCCCCCATATTCACCAGACCTGAATCCAATGGAAAATGTCTGGGGTTGGCTTGCAAGAAAAGTTTATAAAAGAGGAAAACAATTTTAGACGATAGAATCCTTAAAGGATGCAATAACGGAAGCATGGAGTTCAATTTCGCTAAATTACTTAGAGTCATTATACAAATCGATGCTAAATGGCATTTTTGAGGTTATTTCTAAAAATGGTGGCAGTACTCTACTAATTGAATGCTAGAAGATAATAACTTTCATTTTTATAACCTAAAATTTAAAGGTAAATTACAGTTTGCTTAGTTTTAAAATATTTCTTATTCAAGTGACACACGAAAAAGTACCACAGAAATACATGTCTTTAAATAAGTGCATAATTTTAGTATAACAAAATTAGTATATTTTTTATTTCTTCAAGAAACTAAAGCCAACACTTTGAAACTTGGTTGGGTAAAAATTATTTTTTTCTGAACTTTAGTTTAGGAGATATACTTAATTAAAGTTAAAAAAATGTGTTTCCTTATTCAAGTTTCGATTCCAACGTCTTTAAATTCGTCTCTGTTTTCCATTGTTCGCAAAGATCTTCAAAGCGTGCAAGGCAACCAATAGATATATGCTAATAGTATTGAGTTAATGTTTAAAAAAGTATATTTGGGGTGGATTTATAAAATAATAAAAAAAAAAAATAAATAAAAATGTTATATAAGAAACTTATATAACATTTTTAATACTTATAGTATTAACTCTACAAAAAATGAAATTTTTTAAGGTAGTTTGTTTTTCTAACAACGTGTACAAAAAGCTAAAAAATAATTTCCTTTGTATAATAACTATATTTTCATTAATTTTTAACTTAAGCGAAAACTTTTTAAGCAAACAGAAATCAGTGAATGCAAAAATTTTTGAGTTTACATATATTAGTTTACTTAAGTCCGTATTTAACCCAAATATGTTTTTTTCCTAGTTTTTTAAATTTTAGGGCACATTTTTAAAATTGCTAAGTATTGTCACATACCTGCATAGTCTTTACAGCTCGAAATCATTTGCAAACTAAATTTTAGGGTGCTATAAATTAAGTGTATGTTGAACGCTTCATGCACACTTACATGATGTTGGTATTCAATTTCATCTTATATTTGCCCGTTAACATTGTCATAATTCCTAAAACAAAAAAAGTTTCATCTTGTTACTGAAATTTCAGAATAAGTTATTAAAATGTTATTGACAAGAAATTGTTAATTGTTAATTAATAATTTTATTTAAAAATGGAATATTTAAATTTTTTTGGAAATTAAGAGAAAGCAAATTCGAATCAAATATATTTTTATATGTTCCAATTAACTATAAAAACGTGTGTTATATTAAAAACCTTTTAAACTTTTGTAGACATGTCTACAATATGAAAGAAAAATTATTCAGACAAATTTCTAGTTAATCCTTAGTTACATATTTTTCATCAATTTATCAATAAAACCATAAATAAACATTTCTTTGTTAGTCATAAAATAAAATCAATAAGAAGACATTGTATGTCAATTGCAAAAAATATCAACTTAAATAATACATAATTTAAAATCAAATCTAAAGAAAAAATCTTTGAATAAATAGTAAATACAAAAAACACGGATTTTATTGTAGCTGATTGATACTTGTTGCTGTTGCTAAGCAGTAAACCGGCCGCATGAATGAAGGTTATGAACTGAATGATGCATTCGGTTTTCCAACCGGTTTTAAAACCGTTTTTTCTGTTTATGTAATGTAGTTTTTCATAATGCTCATATTTCGAATGTCGAATAAACCGATTTTCTTAAACTGAAAAAAACCATTTTTAAAAATAACACTTTAAAATCCCTATTATCTATAGTGATTTTGATAAAAAAAAAATGTAATTGATCACAGATCAATGTCCTTTTCTCAATTGGAGGCTTATTTAAGAAACTACAGTCAATTTTAGTTTTCTTATGATTTTATACCAAAAATAAGAAATTTGACTAAAAATATAAGTGATTAAAGATCAACGTCCTTTTCTTAATTTTAGGCTTATTTAAGAAAAAGATTTTAACTGATTAATATTTAAAAAGTTAATTTCTTCTCATGTTTTATAAACGTATTTTAAAATTCAATTTAAATAAACAAATATTGAAGTAATAACCAGGGCAACCAAAAATATGCAAAATCATATTTTTTGCTTCGCTTCAAATGAACCAAATTGTTAGTTATCCGTTTTAGAAAATTTAAAAAAATATTTTCATGGATTTGTTACAGCATATTTTTGGATATTTTAGGCTTAGCGGCATATCTTCATGTAAAATCCTTATTTTAAATCATATTTAACAATTTAAATGTCATATTTTTACATATTTTGTTTTTAAAAGAAAAATTTTATATATTTTGCATCCTGTATAATTTTTTACATAGTTTTCCATTTGCAAAATTTTCTTTTTAATGTTACATACGTTTTTCAAATCCGATTCTTTATTTAATTTTCATCTTATAAATTGATAGAAATTTTGTTATTTTCTTATAATAGAAATCATGTTATATATAAATATAATTTAAAGTATATTTTATAATTTTAAGGGTACATTTCATGATTTTAAGAGTATTTTTTATGTGCATAAAATACTGTTTTGAAAGCATTTTTATGATTGAATGAAATCGCATAACAATGGAATTAGTTTTTTCTCTTGTAACACCTGCAACATTCTTACAAAGTATCAGGGCTGCCACAAATTTTTTCTGGCCAACTGTAAAATTTAAAAAAGATTCTCCAAAAAATCCCCACTCAAAAAAAAAATAGACTTTTTAATATTCATAATAATTAATTTTTTGTTCTTAACAAGTATTTTTGCTTTCTATTGATAAATATTATTTTTTATGAATATTATTACAGAACTACGTATGAAAAATATATGATATTATTAAATTTCGGATTCACTATCTTGTAAATCAAAAGAATTTGTGCTATACATAATGTACAACATAAGAATTAAATTTATTTAATATGTCGGATAAAATTCTTGGCAACAGATTTTATTAATATCAACTTAGTAATAGCTAAAGTAATATCCAGCGGAGATATTTGTGCAAAACATTTTTTTACTATTGTTTATACTAGATATATAAAAATTAAAAAAATCTTTCACAAATATATTAGACACTATATGTGGCAAGTATATTCAATTGGGGACACTTAATTGAGATTTTCCTGGACGATTTTTTTTTTACAAAAAAATGTTGTGGAATATTTATAAACAATTTATTTTACAAATACAGCATCATATTGCTAAAAAAGTCATGTTCGAAACGAATATTGGGAAAAATGAAACCTTGAAAAATTACTAAATGACTTAATTTGCTCTTTCAAGAAGAAAGAGTGAAAATTCGCAAATAACTTTCTGATGTTTATGAATAATATGTCCCAAAATTTATTTAATAGTTTTAAATAGCTTTTTGACACATCTTTAAATAAAAAAGAAAAACTGCAACTCTTCAAACTTTAAAAATAAGAGCCGATAAGTTAACTGTGTTGAACCAGGTGCAGTGGATATTAATGGTTTAAGATACCTCCAGAAGTACAGAATGCATGTTGGTTTTTGTGAAACACACATAACCGAAAATGTTATATAAATTAAATATTCTACACATGCTTTCCTTGCAGGGATCGTTGGCATGTTAAGGACTATTTGTGAAAGTTCTTTATTATGACATGTAGCTGCAGAATCTTTAAAATTATATATATTTTTGTCCAAAACTTTAATTTTATTAACTAAAGCCATGTTTGGCAAATATTTGATCAAAATTGTTTGCCGTTGTTTGATCTTGCAAATATTTTGTAAGAGAAAACAGCGTCAACAAAAAATTCGACAAAATGTCAGCTATGAATACTGATAAGTAAAAAAAACAGAAATTAGAAATTATTTTATATAGTGATTACGTCATTTTGGTCAAATACTTGACTAGTCTGAACGTACCTTAAGCAAGATATACAATTATAACATAATTTCTCCAAAAAAAATCAATTGGTTTTTTTGAAATTTCAAATATTCGAAAACCGGGTTTTCCAAAAAGTCGAATAATCGATCACCCTAAATGAACTTAATAAAATCAACATTGAAATATGTTGTAGGAGAGGATAAACATACAAACAGACATTTATACATACAGCCATACATGAATACATACATATATACATGGATGCATACATATATGAGCAAAAGTTCAAAAACTTAGAAAAAGGGCTTAAAATTACTTAACTTTTTCTCCCATTCTTTTACACACGTTCTTCAACGTTTAAACTTTTTGATCTCATTCGATCTTATACAAACTAATCCACTAATCCTACTTTGTGGATAATTTCTATACAGGGTAGTAAAATTTTGTTGACAAAATTTTTGAATTTTTAAAAAATGTTGTTTTTTTTGGGCGAGATCTGTGCTCCCCTTAACGAAATACAAATTCTGAAATAGGGATTGATACTTGCTGTAATTATGCATACTTTTTCGCAATATCTCGTTGATAGATTGTCTTAAAGTTTGAAAAACAAGTGCGAAAATTTTTAAAACAGTCAGTTTTTCGTGAGACATACTCACAGTTTCTAGTGTAATAGCATCGATTACTTCGTGAACTTAGTTTTTTATTATTTTCAAAAATAAAATCGAAGGAGAGTTAATAATAATAATAATAATAATAATAATAATAATAATAATAAATTTGTAGGGCATCCAAGTTATTAATATACTCAGAGGAAGTAGAATTTGTATCATATTACAAGATTTTAGAATTTTATATAGATAACAAATTAAACTTTGACTTTCAAGTAGATTATGTTTCTTCAAGAAAAAAATTTCATTCTAAGGTCATATAATGTAGGATTTTACTTAGCTAATAAGGTAAAGAGGAGTGTTGCCATGGCATTATGTCTTCCAATAATATTCTATTCTAAACCCAGATATCTAATAAATAAGTTTAACTTTGGTACCTCAAATAGAACTAATTCTATAATTATGCCAAGATATTATTCCCAAATTATGAATAGATCATTTGTTGTCCTAGTGTCCAAATTATGGAATAGAATTGTACCGCACAAAGATAGAAATTTTTCGAATTCAATATCAAAATTTAAAACAATTGTAATAGAGAATATGTAAAATGTGTTGTTATACATTACCATAATCTAAATTGTTAATTTTTAAGTTTTGTATTCATGAAATTTCAGAATTTGTGCATTTCTAATAACAAAATAATAATTATATAAATGAATGTATTTAAATTTCAGTAATAAGAATCAAAGTTTGTAATTGCCATATTAATAATCTGGATTAATTTGGCTTACAATCTATAATAAATTAAATAAATAATAAAAAAAAATATGGACTTTCGAAAATTACGCAAAAATTGTACTTTTTGTTTTTGTATTTTTTTTTTGTAGCAAATTGCAATTTGTATAAATCTTGGATATGTAGATATAAGAACGGCGATAAATATAATTGATCGGAACCATAAAAAACGGGACACTTCTGTCATAAAAAATTTTGCTAAGGTACATCGCATAGACGGCATGAAATTGACCATAATTGACATAATTAGGTGGTGTTTATAATGTTTTATGGAAATATTGAGGCGCATCAAAAAATTTCAAAGATAAATATTTTATGGACCAAAAAAATTTACTTGGGTTAAAATATTAAATAGCATTCCTTTGTAATAAACTCTAATAAAATATATTTTTATATAATATATGGAGAAATAACTTTGATTCAAAGTTATGCGTAATTTTTACGTGAATTATAAATAAACTTCTAGTTTGTAAAAATGCGAAATGATTTTACATGTATTCGGTTCGTCTTATATCACAACGTTCACACGATGATTTAAAATCATGATTTTAAATCATGGTTTTTTGTTTGTTAAAGAGCGGGGTAGAGTTAAAAGAGGGATTGAGAAAAAATCACGTTTTCTGTTTTCATGATTTTCATTTGTTATTTCTCTTCACACTCATTAGTATTTTTCTAATTACGTTTTATTCTTTTTTTTTCTTTTGAACTTTTTGTATTGCTACAAATAAGAAAAATCAACTCTGCGTATAAGGAAAAAGAGAAAATAAAATAAAAAGAAAATCATGAAACTAAAAAATCATCCTGTGAACACAAATGATTTTTGGTAGCAACTTCAAAAGAGAAATAAAATAAAAAGACGTCTTAAGATTCAACGTGTGAACGTAGCATATTTATACAAATGGATTTTAATATGTCATCAAAAATATTTTTAAGGCTTAAAATCAAAAATTTTTGATAATTGCCCATATATCTTTCAACTGTTTGATGAATTTGTCTATAGAATGATAAATAAAAACATAAGAATTCCCAAAAGATACATTGAATGTATCAGCAATATTGTAACATTGTAAATTGAAATGAAGAGAAAATTACCAACAGGAGTAAAAAAAAACATTACCAAAAAAAAAAGAAAAAAAAAAAACAATAAAACTAATAAATGTTGGAGGAAGTATAAACTGCGAATAAAATAAGGACTGTAAATGAGAAAAAAAAGAAAAAATACTCAAGCGCACATGTAAAGCTTATTTTTTTTTGTTTGGTATGATTTTGAAAGCACAACAACAACAATTTTTGTAAAGCCTCCCAGCGAACACAAATGTTGAAAAAATACTCAGATATGAAAGTTTTGTGAACGAGAGAAAAACAAGATTGGCACAAAGAGAGGAAGTAAAAGATTTCAATGCATTGGTATTGGGGTCATAACCTACATTAGGGAACTATCAGCAAAAATGACGTTTATTTCAGGGAAGGTGATTTTTTTTTTTAATAATTAGCTCATTAGTACATCGAAAAAATACTTTTTGTCCTTACATTAAAAACCATAATTTTTGCTAAACTTTAGGTTGCAGTTTTAAAAGTAACTTTATGAAATTTGGTACCTGAGCTTATTTTGGGCTAATAATTGATTACAATATAGTTTGCTAAAATGCAAGATTGCAAACCGATACCGATTCATACTGATCAATAATATTATTTTCCAAAAATATCGGTATTTTAGTTTTGGTATTTTTGCTATGAAAAAGGTTTTTTAAAAATAATTTCTCATAAATTAATCTTATTTTTATAGTCTTTTTATTGCTTCTGTCTTTCTTCCAGTAGATTTCCCAAAACGATTCGCATTGATCAGTTAACAAATTTATATTCACTTATCTACCAGCGATTAAAAATCAACCGCTCAGTATATTTCGCTTTGCTTTTTGTTGTAAATAGATTTCACGTCAGCAAAGTGGTAGGGAAAATTGAAAAAAAGAACATATTGTGCGGCAGGAGCGGTATTCCCATTCTTACAAAAAATGAAGCAAAATTGATCAAATTACATGAAATTATTAACTTTGAATCCTTTAATTGCAAGCGCAAAAATGATGATGTAGATGTTATACAACACTGATTAGATATTTTGTCTTCTTTTCAAATATATTTAGAAATATTTATAACAGAAAAATTCACTAAAGAGTTATTGCAAAAAGGTACCGAAAATTTTTGATTTGAGATTTAGTGCGTATTATTAATTTTTAATTATGCAATACAATTTTTTGTTAGTGGTTATTTTGGAATGAAATTATATATATATATATATATATATATATATATTTATTTCATAATCTAATTTTAGATTGTTGGAAAGTACGCGTACATTCTTGAAAATCAACCCCCTCTATTCTTTACCATCATTTGAAAGAAAGTTTTTTTCTTCCATCTATTATAAAGTATCTTTTTAGATACTTTTAGATGTTCAAATATAGAAAATACACAAATTAACAATAACGAAGCACATTAGTATCGAATTATGATCTAAAAAACTTGCATTAGGTGACTGTTTATATTCCAGAACAAAGAAGAGAGAACAAGCTTGACATAATTTCGCTCAGTAAATGTTTAACTTTTAAAGTGTTCAATGTAGTTATTTATTGTAATTAATAAAAAAATATTCACGCAGAGAAAAAATATAGTTATAGTGACCATAATCTAAGAGCAATATGATTGGAATATATGATCATAACTAAAAATAGATATGGTTATAAACAGCAATTGTTATGAGTTCATTTTATCATATTGCATCCGATTTTATGGTTCGTTTTTTCATGTTATGATTAAAGTTTTTCATATTATTATACCATCTTACTACATTATTATCCCATTTTATTATATTATTAATTAAAAAATATTAATTAAAAATTATTTTTATAAACTGAGTAATGAGTCATATACTACACCATCAAATGTTGTACAAGATAATACAAGATATTTGTCAAAAGTTAAGCAACATCTTATATTGCTTGAATCACACCAAATATTGCAAAACCTAGTCTATTTATATTAATTCTTATATATACTAAATGAGAATTATAATGATGGTGGAAAATAAACGTTAAAAAATAAATATATGTAGAAAACAAACAAGTTACGAATTTTTCAACCATATTTGTAAAAATTTTATTTGTTTGTAACATTTTATTGTTATTTAAATAATAATATTAACATGGTTTGAAAACGTAATATGGTTTAAGAACAAGGAAAAATATTGATAACATTTAATAACTGTAGAAATAATGATATTTTTTATATTAATGAAATTTTGTTTCTAGTAAAAGTATTCAAAAACATTATATTTTTGTAGTCAACAATATTAAAATTTTAATTGAATGTAAACATTGAATTATATAACTGAATTAAAAATATTGTTATCATGAAAATTAACAATTAGAACCTAATATTGTTATAGTGATAAAATAGAGAACAATTCATTTTAATTTGTGATTTTTCTAAATATTTTATATTTAATTTAGAAGTGAATACGAATTTAATACAATGGAAAAATATTATTGTTGCACACAGAAAAAGATTGGATGGAAAACAGTCACAATAATGAAAAGAAACCAACATTTCATTATAGTTATTATCCTAATGTTTATTCTTGATTACCACTCCAATTTAACCCTCTCCCCCGGTAAATATATGATATATTGAGCTTTTATGAATATACAATAAGTTTCCTAAGTGTTTATTATTTCTTCCACTGCAGATATCAATTGGTAACCTTTATTATTCTATATGTGTCAGTTGTCATGGAAAGTTTTTATCCTAACTAGGAAATGTGATCCGCATTCGTAGCAAATATTGAAATAAGCTAACAATTTTATAATTTAAATTCTCTAAATCACTTTATTTACATTAAAATTATAATAAAATTTATAAATGTAAATATTTAAAATTATTTTTTTAATTGGATAGACTTAATAATATGAATACATATTTTGGAGTTACTCGAACCAAATTATTTTTTAAAACAATTGTGATTACCAAAAAAGAACGCTATCCCAATCAAATTATGAGAAAAAAAATCAGTTGTCATAACTAAACTGTTTTCTCTATGTGTGCATATAAATATAAGATAAGTATTTAGCTCTATTATGTTCAAAAGTCTAGAAATATTTCAACTGCATTATTGGACATTTTTTCCATTTAATCCATTTTTATTATAAAAACGCGCTTATTTTTCGATGTTTTCTTAACGTAAGCTTTTACACTTCTAAATAACACTAATTCGACACTCCAAAAAAGCACTAAAAAGTGTCATCTTAAAACTATTAAAACTGAGGCACGTTTTTTCCCGAACGGTGACTCTTTTTTGACAAGAAAATTATATCATATTCGATTGTTAACAACTACGTTTTAAATTTCGATAGAAAATGTTGGTAGGGTTATTATAAGACATATTGTTTGACATGTGTACATTTTGTAGTACAATGTTAATGTATAGATCGAAAGTTAAAACTTTAATGCTTAACAAAGTAAAACCTAAACAAAATCCATCATTTAAGCTCAAGCTATTTATTGTTTTGAAATCGAATAAAAAAGGAAGAAGAAAAAAATGAATATTTCCTTTTTAAATTTGCGATATTTCTTAGTGGCTTAAGTTATAATAAGTTTAAGTTTGGGTATTTGTTCGAAACGTTAAAGTGTGAAATGAAATGAAACAAGTTAGAGCACTATATAAAAGACTGAAGTCAATTAATACCTTTTATAAAACCAGAACTACGCCAATTTAAAATAAATTTTTGAGTATTTTAACACAAACACACTTAATGGATACGGGAACAAATTGTTTATCTACTTATAACTTTTTAACATCCACAATAGAACAATGTTTTTGGAATTTTTCGTGACATATTAAATTTTAAAGTATCCTGGATTGTTAAAGTATCCTAATGAAATTTTCGACAATTCTTGCGTTTACCATTTAAAACAGCAAAGTGTAGAAAAATTTCTGATTTTTGTGAATAGAATCTCTAAATTCCCATAAAATCCGCTAAAATTCCATAAAATGGGATTTTGTTGAATTTTGCTCATAAAGTTCACATTTGTTGCAGTTCTGGAAAAAGTCACTGGCAAACTCTTTAGAACACATAAGAACATCCGAAACTGTATTTTGTTTTTATATTCATACTTTGAGATTTTAAAACTTATATGTAGGTTTAAGTCAAAATTTTAATATAAAATAGTTAAAATTTGGGAGGGTCTGTGCTTAACCCTATTGGGTTATTAAGATCGGTTTTAATTTCTAAATCATCTCCGTGTATGTTCGTAAAGAAAATTTTATTTGGTAGAAAAATAAGTGCAAACTTTTTTGCAAAAAAGAAAAAAAAAATCATAATTTTTGCAATATTAAATTTCAAAATGGTTTTTGGACTTGGAAAGGATATCGACTTCAAATTTTTTAAATCGATAGATATTTTTGTTCTATAAGTAATTGAAGCATGAACGCATACTTTTCCAAAATACGTTTTTTGCATAATATTGCTTTAGTAACTAATTTACATCTATTTAATTTAAAGAAACGAGTTTAACTGTTTTTGAATAAATAGAGTACAATCCAGTATCAGACTGATACATTGCCTGCTACTTGAATAAGGAATCACATTTTTTTAACTTTAATTAAGTATATCTCTTAAACTAAAGTGCAGAAAAAATTAATTCTTTGCACAATCAAATTTTAAAGTGTTGGCTTTAGTTTCCTGAAGAAATAAAAAATATAAATGTTTTGTTATACTAAAATTATGCATTTATTTAAAGATATGTATTTCTGTGGTACTTTTTCGTGTGTCACTTAAATAAGGAATATTTTAAAACTAAGCAAACTGTAATTTATTTTTAAATTTTAGGTTATAAAAATGAAAGTTATTATCTTCTAGCATTCAATTAGTAGTGAGTACTGCCACCATTTTTAGAAATAACCTCAAAAATGAGATTTGGCATCGACTTGTATAATGACTCTAAGTAATTTAGCGAAATTGAACTCCATGCTTCCGTTATTGCATTCTTTATGGATTCTATCGTCTGAAGTTGTTTTCCTACTTCATAAACTTTTCTTGCAAGCCAACTCCAGATATTTTTCATTTCATTCATGTCTGGTGAATATGGGGGCCAATCCAAAATTGAACACTTTGTTGATTAATCCATTGTTTTACTGCTCTGGCGGTATGAATCGTGTCGTTACGTCCAAGGTGTGGGTCCAAAGAAATCACTAAATTTTGGAAATGCTTCCTCCAGAATGTTTTTGTTAGTTGTTGCAGTCATTTTGTTATATAAAAAAACCAATTCTATGGTACCATAATACGAAATGGCACCCCATACCATTATTCCGCCCTTTCGGCTGTGTCTACGGCTCAAAAATAATTCCTCCTTATTTAGGTCATGGAAGTATTGGTTATACCCGTCGGGATCATCAATATTAAACTTTTTTCATCAGAAAATACAACTTTAGACTATTTGTCGGACCATGTCATTGTATTTTTGACAAACTGTAGACGTTGTGATTTGCTTTTTTATTAAGTGATGTTTTTTTTGCAGTTTTCGTCGGACTATGTATGGGCACGACTTTAATATATGGTGCACTGTTTTTAAATTGGCACTGACTCCACTTTTTTCACGTATTTTTGATACCGACATGGCAGAATTTGATGCAATTCTAAGAATTTTTCGTCTTTCTTTTGGAGTTGTTGCCATTTTCTTCCGCCCTTTCATGTTTTTTCCATATCTTTCCATGTTATTTAAATAATTGTACACAACTGTCTTTCCTAAATTAATGTTTTTGGCTAATTGGACCGGATTCTGACCCTGAGATTTAAAAATCAGAATTCTTTCTTTTTCAGAGTTATTATTACCTCGTCCCATTTTTAATAAAACTTTTTAAAAACTATCAAATTAAAAATTCTCTATCCGTGATTAATATTAAAAGAATTCCTTATTCAAGTGACACACGAAATAGTACCACAGAAATACATATCTTTAAATAAACGCATAATTTTAGTATAACAAAATATATATATTTTTTATTTCTTCAGTAAACTAAAGCTAACACTTTGAAATTTGGTTGCGCAAAAAATTATTTTATTCTGAACTTTAGCTTAGGAGATATAATTAATTAAAGTTAAAAAAATGTGATTCCTTTTTCAAGTGGCAGGCAGTGTATATACAACTTCAGAATATAAGGAAGACATTTAAGATTTATGTCGTATTTACTCATATTCTAAAAAAAATTATTATCTTGTATATATCCATAATTTAAATAATATAATAAGATGATATTTTGATGTGATTTTTTTTTTAATAATTTCAGCACATTTATCGAAAAAAACATGTAGTCGGTCAGATACAATCGTTTGATGCCTTACACCCCATGCGTTTTTAATATTTGTGGATAGGGTCTTTCATGGGACGTCTGATCAATTGTCGATGGGTTATTATAAGATTTGATGGTGTACATTATATATCTGTAAAACATATGTGTATGTAATAATATCGTGATATTACTATTTAAATTACATTTATTATGTGCACCTGGATCGACTGCGATACAAATTTTTACTAGGTTTTCTACCCATATAAAACTTATTCATGTCAAAAGTTATTGTTGTACTAACAATTATATTGGACTTATGAACTTCAAAGTGATTTTAGGAAGATGATTTCGAGATTAATATAAAGCATTTATAAATATTCATTACTACTATTATTCTACACTTTGACATTCAGAGCACTGGGCAGAAATCACATTGTGTCAACACCCGTTAGGACCATCACAATGCTTTGTTTTAATTAGTCAGTCGGATTCCCCAAGTCCGTGCCAGTTCTGAATTGATTGTTAATTGACAGTCGTTATAATTTAAAAGGAATATATCTTGCGATAATCCCCTAAAAATTTTAGCAAGAAAGTTCCACAGTTACGTAACTACTATCCGGGGAACAAGATCCGAAAATCGCTATTTACTCAGAACGAGTACATAAACCATGTTATTGCTTCCCAATCAAGCCCGACTATCTCAATCTTCAGAGCCAATCCTTTTCCCGAAGTTACGGATCTAATTCCGACTTCCCTTACCTACATTATTCTATCGACTAGAAACTCTTCACCTTGGGGACCAGCTGTGGATATTGGTACGGCCTGTTGAGAAGTTTGCGTGACCCCACCATAAATTTTCAAGATCCGAGGAGAAAATATCGACACAACATTAAATGTCATGCTCTTCTGGTCCATCTACTATATCTCTCTTCGAAAGACTTCCATGGTAGTACGACTATAAAACA
Organism: Protocalliphora azurea; assembly: GCA_932274085.1. Lineage (NCBI taxonomy): Eukaryota > Metazoa > Arthropoda > Insecta > Diptera > Calliphoridae > Protocalliphora > Protocalliphora azurea. The sequence continues at coordinate 171,846,349 of OW026519.1, forward strand.
GAAAAGAAAACTCTTCCGATATCTCTTGACAGCTTTTTTATGGTCGTTCCTGTTGCCAGGATGAGCACAAGGCCCATATTTAATAACAAATGGATACAGGTTACGGAGTTGGAACCGTATTCCCTTTCGTTCAAAATTATTCAAGTGTTTAATTATTAAGTAAATATAATTTACTTTTCATTATAACTTGAAAATTTGTAGCTTTCGCCTTGAACTTAGGACCGACTAATTCGTGATCAACCACTGTTCACACGAAACCCTTGTCCACTTCAGTCCTCCAAGGTCTCATTCGATTATTTGCTACTACCACCAAGATCTGTACCAATGGCAGCTCCATGCAGGCTTACGCCAAACACTTCTATGCTCACCATTGTACTCTCCTACTCACTAAAGTTTCAAAGTTTATAATTCAACCGAAATTAAACATAAACCATCTACTTTAGCGGTAATGTATAGGTATACAACTTAAGCGCCATCCATTTTAAGGGCTAGTTGCTTCGGCAGGTGAGTTGTTACATACTCCTTAGCGGATTAAGACTTCCATGTCCACCGTCCCGCTGTTTTAAGCAACCAACGCCTTTCATGGTATCTGCATGAGTTTTTAATTTGGGCACCGTAACATTACGTTTGGTTCATCCCACAGCGCCAGTTCTGCTTACCAAAAGTGGCCTACTGGGCACATTATATCACAATCACTACCTTCATACCAAGAAAGGTGAGGTTCTTACCCATTTAAAGTTTGAGAACAGATTAAGGTCGTTTCGACCCTAAGGCCTCTAATCATTCGCTTTACCAGATAAGATTATTTTACATAATTTGTAAATGTACCAGCTATCCTGAGGGTACATTAAGCTATTTTCAGCCGCAAACCTTTACATGTTCTAATCCGCAAATAGATAGATGTTTAATAAAGTTTAATTTTATGAAGTTTTTGTCGTTTCTTGTGAAATTTCGTTTATGATTTTCATATATTTCATTTGATACAATCTCTGTACATCTCTGCATATACATGCAATATATGCATACATACCACACACACATATATCTAATATCACTCATATGTAACTTTGCCAAAAAGAATTATAAACAAATCTTTCTGTATTATTTCTTAATTTAAAAAATGTATTTAAGTTAATTTTAACTAGCAACACAAATATTTATAATATTGGGTAATTCCAAAAAATTTCGATCTAGATCGTATTTTGAACATTTTAATGAAATTTAGCACATATAATCTACCCCTCTGTGCGATTCATATGCCGTATTAACCTGCATGATATCATTAACGGTTCATATTGTATGAACATCTAAAGTTGGACACTTCGAACTTTTTTGTCAAAAATGAGCAAAATTTTAGCTTAAATAACTTTTATGTGCATTATTAGATTTCATCGAAATGGCTGAGATTCTTTTTATCATAAAGTGATAACAACTAAACATCTTCCTGACGCAAGAACCTGTAAAATGAAAAAAATATCTTTTATCCTTGGATATCCTGAAATATTTTTATTTATTTTTTTTTTAATTTTAATTACCATTTTACACAATATTTATAATCAATTTATCCTTATAATGTAAAAATTTCAAAATAGGTTCTCTAAGGGATCAGAAGTTTCCACAATTTTTTAGCCATATTGTTATACTTATTGAAATCTTAAAATGACAAACCATTATTTATTGAAATAAGTCTCATATACAGCACACTCCTACTTCCGAAGAAATAATTTGATATTATTTTAGAAGTTTCAGAAATTAGCAGACCTTTACCCAATGTAACCGAATTATATGTGACGATTTTAAAGATTATTTACTCAAATTTTATAAATGGGGTTACAAAGGTAAAATATGCGATCATAAAACGATCATGATCGGTGCATTATTTCTTTATTTTTATTTCATCTATACCCAACACAGATTTTGTCTTCGGAACAGTGGTTCAACGCATATAAATATCTGAAATATGTCGTATTTATGTAATTTCAACACATATAAGTTTTATACAAATATACATATATATCTTGTTACGGACCGGTTGAACAAGCGAGGTTTTCGACTAGCTTCTCATTGACTCTCAGGTGGTTCCAACCCTTCTCACACAAAAAAAAAAAAAAAACAAAACACATCAAAAAAAAAAAAGAACGGAAACTAAAATATCAAGATCACCTAACAAAGCACAAGAACCGATGGTGTGAGACTGGTGTTAGTCTCATTAGCTGCCCTCCCATCCTAATCGTTAAAATGTCCAATTAAATTTCCTTCAGCGACCCCAAATCCCACCTGACCTTTCCATTACTTACCGGTCTATAATCACCTTTACCTTAAATAATTAAGCCAACATTTTTTTATATAACAATTCAACTATAAATCATAACTTATTTAAACTTAAAAAAAAACTAAATAAAAAGGTAAGAATAATAATAACAATAATAAAATTAATACTACTAAAAATAATGCTAACAAATTATAATTTCTCTTTTTTTTATCCTTTTCAACTTAATACTATAATCTATTTTTTTCTTTTCTTTTTTTTATTGTTTTTTTTTATTTTTTTTTCAGCCGTTACTTTTTTTTTTCTTATAATTTTTATTATATGTATTGTTTTTCCTATTTACTTGAACTTGTATATATATATGTATCTTTTTTATAAAAAGCAATAGTTTTATTAAAATATTTTCCTTTTCCCTTTCAGAGCTCAAATTACGAACCTATCTTCCCATTTAGGACATTCGTTTAAAGTTTTCAAACTTAAAGGAGCTCCCTGAAGTTGACTATACTCTAATATTTTCTTCCTCTTCTAACGACTTTTCGCGTCTAATTTGAGCACTAAATTTGGAAGTATCTCAATATCCTTTACCTTATATATATATATACAAATTACGAACTTTTTTTCTCCTTTTTTTAGGCTGTTTTTTCTTTTCTTATTAAAAAACTAACACATACACATCGATACACACAATCACGTAGGACACAATTTTTTCACAAATGCACAACACTATTCTTACATCTACCTTATAACATATATGTATGTTATATATATATATGTAATTTAAGATTCACTATTACTAATTTTCTTATTTTAATTTGTATTAGCTATTATTATTTTTTCTCTTTTAAGATTTTGCATTAAATATTCCTTTTTTTATAACTATTAGATGTATTAATTCACTTTTGTGTTTTAGTTTGTTTTCTTTTTTTTATATAATTGAGCTTTTAATACTGTATAAAAAATCTACACTAATAGCCTTAACAAATTATACATTACTTTTCTTAGATTTTAAATCTTAAATAAATTTACACTACTTAATTGCCTTTTTTTTCTTTTATACAAGAACTTGGTTTTCGGTTTGTATATGACGATCATTAGCTGTTTTCTCGACTGAATTTTGTTTTGTTTGTTTTTGGTGACAGAATTTCTTTTAACTATAATAATAAAGTGTTACCTTGCTATGTCTCCTTGTTTTTTCTTTCCTCTCCAGATATTGTTTATGGGGAATTTTCTTCTTATTGGACACGACAATAGCCAGCTATGGCACAAACACAAAAAAAAAAAAAAAAAAATGACAAAACCACAACGATATTAATTTCACTATTAAATTTTAAACCTTTCTAATCAATCGTTATAACTTATTAACGTTAAAAAAACAAAATTCTTAAAAGAACTCTGAATTATAAAACATTAATACGTTTTAAACCTGATTATAAATATTTTCACTATGTTTTATATTATTTCTTTTCTATTTCAAAAAAAAAAAAAAAAACTTACGTTTTGTTATTAACTCTTATTGTTGAAATTAATAAAAAAAAAATGAAAATATATTAAAAAACTGATTTTTGCACTTAGTTTTTTCCTTTGTAAAATTTTTTTGTAAAATTTCCACAGCTAATTTTTACGCGTTAAACGTCACAGCTCAAAATCAATTTTGCTTATGCTCTTCATCTCACTTTTATCTCTTTTTATATTCTCACCTATATACCCCAACTGATTTTCGCTGGCTAAATTTCCCGCTTAAGTTTCGCCATTCATATAATAATTTTCCATATAATAACTTTTCTTTTCAGGTATTCTAAAAACTTTCGTTAAGGGATGAAATTATAGGTTGGAAGGAACACTAAACGAACAGGCAATATATATAATGACATTTTTTTTAGGTCTTGACAAGATTAATATTTGGGTTTGTATGTATCGTTCCGATACTGTTATTTTTATAAAATAATAAAATTTCTATCTGTTCTTTTTCAGGAAAAAATCCACTGGGATTGGGAAAATACACAAAATTGGAAATCCACCGGGACTTGGGCTGGAGTGGTGGTTCCAAATGAATTAGCACCTCCCCAACGTTTTAAAACCACATGGAGACTCGGGCAGGAGGTTGTGTCTCCACTGGCCGCAAGACCCTCTCCATATCTTTAAAAATTAAATCCACCGGGACATGGGCAGGAGTGGTGGCTCCATGACAAGTAGCCCCCCCCTCTAAAAAAAAAATCTAAAATGTGGGACAATGAGGCGCGTTTTAAGCCTCGTCCCAATTGTTCCCCTAGGACCCCCCAAGCAAAATTTTTTTATGACCAGAGGCGTGGCCCAGGGGTTTATTGTTCCCACCCGCAACAATCTTTCATGTAGGTTCCGCAGCCTAAAAATTACTTAAAAACACATAAATCCTACAATAATGTTAATATCAATATGAAATTTCACATATTTGAATCCTATATAAGTATAAATCATCATACACAATTTCACAATAATAGGTCCATAATTGAACATTTTCCTCATTCCCGAAAATCAATTAAACTTGCATAAAACTCAGAAAAATATCAATACCGAGATAAAACTTAGCACAACGAAGTTTTATGCAAGTGTAGATGACCCCACTAAAAATGGCTCTCATATAATTCCCAATGTCAAAAAAAAAAAAACAATGCAAATTAAAAGACACTTTTTCAGGATATCCTAGGACAAAGTATATTTTTAACCTTTCACGACAGGTGTAAAGGGGCATATATTTGTAATTTCAACAATACTCATCTAAGACCTCAAAAACATATATTTTCTCGATCTTTATTGATAAGGAAGTCGATGTCCGTTTAACTGTTGAAATCACTTTTCAGGAAGTCCCAGTTATGTTTTATATATCAAATTATAGGGAATATTCCTTAGAATGACATTAGTAAAAATCAACGAAATCGGTCCATTAATGGCCGAGATAGCGTCAAAAACCCGAAAAGGCCTCTAAAAACGTATTTGTTTTCGACTTTTCCAAGCCCCTATATAAGCTAGCGACTTCGTTTTTGCACAGAATATTCAGAATTTTTTTGACTCTTTTTTGCGGAAATGAACAAAATCGGTTTGTTAGTAAAAAAAATGCATTTTTGGACTGTGTGCTTCAGAATACGTTTTTGTACAAATCGATTGCAAATATTTTATTAAAAATTTCGGTTTTTTGAATTAACAAAATCGGTTTATAAACAACCGAGTTGTAGACAAAAATCTGAAAAAATTATTAAAAATATACACACACAAACATATATAAAAAAATTGCAATGACTTTCAGCGTTGATGTTTTTTGTATAAGCAAGCAGTAGCTGTTGATTGTATATACATATACACAGTCATTTTTATGTATGTTTGGAGGTTTTTTAAGTTGGAAATTGCTGTGGCTCAGTGTTGTTGTTTTTTGTTTAAGCATAAAAATATATGTATATAAATTTAGTAGTCACCAGAAGCTATCAGTGTGTTGTTTTTTTATGGCAGCAACGCTTGCTTGTGTTTACATTTTTGCAATTTGGAAAAAATGTAGATTATTTTTATAAGTATAAATGTGAAAATATAAAAGCATATTTTAAGGCGTGAAATTTATTATTTGTCGATAAGGTGGTGATGAAAAATTTGGCACAGCAGAATATACCGCTCTAACTTGTGTCATTTTAGAAGTCCTTGCGCTCAAAATTTTTGTAGCTTTTAATTTTGTTCATTTTTGTCAAAAATTAACAAGGTGTCCTCTATAAAATATGAACCGTCAAACGATATGGAACTGAGTCATTTGCAATTAAATGCACGATAACTAATTTAATGAAAAAAAAAAAAAAAAAGAACTAGATCAGAAATAATCCAGTATAATAAGAATTGATATTAATTTTTAAAAATACAGCTTACAAAAGTTATGCAACTTAATCATTGTAAAAATGTTGTTTAATAAAAATGCTCATAGTTCTAAATAACATAATTTTTTCATTTTTAAGTCTGTTGTAATATATTTTACACCATTTTAAAGGTTTTTATGTGGTACCAAAAAGAATAACATATTCATGACAAAATAAAATAAAAGAAATAGTAAAAATAAAATTCAAGTAAAATTTTTTTCTCATTTTTTCATTTTTTTAATTTACTCAATCATCTACTTGATTGATTCAATAAATTTTTTAATTGGAAATTTTTTTTGTTTTTAATTTTTTACTGTTATAAGTAAATTATTATTTTGACGAGAGATGCAAATTTAAACAATTTTTAATTGAATGAATTATTCTGGTCATTGGTGGTTTTATTCTGTTAACAGAAATAACTTATTTATCTCCATTTAAATTACTGAACAAATAAAAGATGAATTTTACATTTATAGTTGTTGACTTTTTTACACAATACATATATAGACATTTATCGAAAATAGCTAAAAATAAAACATAAATTACACTATGCGACAGTCAAAATCGGGATGGGATGAAACCAACGGGAAATGTTATATCGGTAAAAAAGAAATTATACGGGTCCCGGCGTTTCGCTGGGTCAAGTCTAGGAATCGAGATATATCGATTTGAAGTTAGTAACTATCATATAGGGGAAATTGTGACCTTCGATGGTCTTTTTTTTTTGACATAACTCGAAAACCACCAGTCCGATTTTGCTGAAACAAATCTGTTCATACAACGTTTCGCTACATAAACAACAGTTTCGCAGTTATAAATAAATGTGTGAAAAAAAACTATTTTTTCCCTAAAAAATTGAATTTTTTTATTTTTAATTCATAAAAAATCCAAAACAGTAAAAAAAAGTGTCAAGTCCTATTACTTCCAAGTAAAGTCACATAACCTTTAAACAAAATGAGACATAGATCATGAAAATCGATGGACGCGTTTCGCTTTTATTCACAATTAAGTGAAGGTATGAATTTCAAAAATTTGCTCGAGATATGCTCAAAATTCCTTGGAAAATACATTGATGACTTTTTTTTTTATGATTGTCAGAATTAAAAAAAAGTAATAAACAAAAGGTTATTTGATTTTTATGGTAGCGGTAACAAACTAAAAAACGGTCATAAATGTACATGGACAATTAAAAAGAAAAAAGGAAAGTGCACTTTTTTAATTATTTGGGTATTTTCCGTTGGCTACCTGCATGATTTTTTTACACAGATTGCACCCACATTTATGAGTGGTCATGTTTTAGAACGTTTCGAAAAATTTAAAACGCACACGAATCAGGTTTATAGCCATCCTTAAAAGATGCGCGAATTCATAAGTACCTCTCAGTAAAATATTGAAACTTACGTAGGTGTTCACTGATCGATTTTTGTCATTCAACAAGTGTCTCCGAACGCGTAAAGTACGGTTTTTTTAAAGTGACGAAAAAGTAATAAAAGTATAAAACCGAAATGAGTGCAAATTGTCAGCGAAGCAAAATTGAAGGAAGGTGTTCTGAATGGGCCGGATATACGAAAGCTCATGAAATCAAAGGAATTTAAAGATGCTTTAGGCGGTAATGATTACTTTGCGTGGAGGGCAGTGAAGAAAGTCATACGATATTTTTTAGGAAGCACGCGAGCACACAATTACCCCGCTCTTGTGACCAAGATGTTGCACTACTTCCAGAAAATTGGAGTGAATATGTCCCTCAAAATTCACTTCTTGCATCACCATCTCGAATACTTCAGCAAGCAGCTAGCCTCAGAGTCGGATGATCATGGCGAGCGCTTCCATCAAGTGGCAATGCCAATGGAAACGCGACATAAAGGCAAAAGGCTCGATTCGCTGGTGGTTGAAATTTGTTGGTGGTCGCAAAAGACGTACGATCCCGACAATGAAGATGAAGAAGAAGAATATACAATGGGAGTTTCCTATAATAATATTATCCAAATTCATTGAAACATAAAATCAATATTCTTGTCAAAATGAGATACCTTCACTTAATTGTGAATAAAAGCGAAACGCGTCCATCGATTTTCATGATCTATGTCTAATTTTGTTTAAAGGTTATGTGACTTTACGTGAAAGTAATAGGACTTGACACTTTTTTTTACGTTTCTATTTTTTAGGCAAAGGTCACAATTTCCCCTATATGATAGTTACTAACTTCAAATCGATATATCTCGATTTCTAGACCTGACCCAGCGAAACGCCGAGACACGTATAACTTCTTTTTTACCGATATAACTTTCCCCGGTAGTTTGAACCCTTCCCAATCACTGACCCCTACCATTTGTCGCACAGTGTTATAAGAGGATTCAAAACTAAATATTACAAAATCGCTATTCCTCAAAGAGTAAATATCTCAGAACATGTCAATTTCAAAATATCGGTAATAAAAGAAAACATTGAGTAGTATAAAAAATATAATTAATCTCAATGTGCAACTTGTTGAATGAGTGATGATATCAAAAAAAATTTTTCCTAATATATTAAAATCATTAATATTTAAAAATTATAAATACAACCCATTTTTAAAGGAAAGAAATCCGCTTTAATTCCAAATATATGTATTTTTGTTAACAAATATTTTGTTTTTTTTTACGAATATAACGATCTATGTTTATTGCGAACTAAATTTATCGTTCCCTCCGGGTTCGTTATAACCGTTTTCGACTGTGTGTATGTTTATTGCTAGCTATTTAAATATTTAAAGATATATATATGTAAAACTTTTTCGCCTCAAATAACATGTTAATAGTTCAAAGGGTTTCGGAAGTAAGAATTGTGTGGAAACCGTTGTCAAAATAGACCGATCTATTTAGCACTATGATAAACGTTAACTTATTAGTGCAGTATTTTATTTTTAAAAAATTTATGGGTGTTATTTGTATGACGTCTAGGTAAAATAATGCACCGAATATAACTAATTTCAACGGGCATTCTATCAGAACCAAATAATTATGACGTATAGACGGACATTGTTATCAAATCAGAAAATGATTCTGGTATTACAACTATTTTTCCCGTACTTAACAAACATCGGCAGAAGTGGTGTAGGTAATAAAACATGAGTAAATTAATTTTAATTTAAATTAAAAATAAATATTTACGAAATGTAATTTTAATTTTTCTTAAAAATGTTAAAAAAGTCATATTCTTCCTGTATGTAAAAAATCATTTTTGAATTTTGTCACTCTAGATTGACCACATATCACAATGTGAATTGTGGACAAAAAGGGGTCCTGCAGATATTAATTATTTTAAACGAAGCTTAGTCAAGTCTTATATTATCTAGTTTATTAATTTTTGAATATTTAGATAAATATTTTATTATTCTGTTCTTTAATTTTCCAAATTTTTTGTATAGTAAATGAACTTTTATTTTCATTCAATTTTATTTTTCTCTTCTCATTTTATTTTACTTCCTTCTTTTCTTTTTTGAAACAGATATAACCTTTTATCGTATTTTTAAACATCAACCCAACAAACAAAGAGACGATACAGTATCATTAATGATATCATAATTTTACATATCTATATATATATATATATATATGTGTGTGTGTGTAAAATATATATGTATATATATATATATATATATATATATATATTATATATATATATATATATATATATAATATATATATATATATATAATATATATATATATATATATATATATATATTATGTATTAAATGAAAACTATATTTTTACGGCATAATTTAATGGAATTGCAAAAATTAAAAGAGGATAAGATAGAGGATTTCAAGGGAAACCGTTTCGGATTGCATATAAAATTATTTGGAACTGGATGTACTTTAGTTTATTATTATCTTGTTTTATTATACCCTACACCACCATAGGTGATAGGGGTATTACACGTTTGTGCTGATGTTTGTAACGCATAGAAGAAGTTATCCGACACCCACCTTAAAGTATACCAATCGACTCAGAATCACTTTTTAAATCGATTTAACGATGTCCGTCCGTTTGGCTGGATGGCTGTCCTTGTAAACTTTGTGCACAAAGTACGGGTCGCAATTTTAAAGATAATTCAATGAAATTTAGCACGTGGGACCACTATGACACAAGGACGAAGCTTGTAGAAATTGGATGTGATCTATCCATAATTACACTTAGCCCCCATACAAATGTCTCCCCGGAATTAAGTTTAAACACTCACAAATGCTTTAAAAATAGGAATATTTTAATAAAATTCGATTTAAAAAAGTTCTGTATAAGTATCAATCTTTGTGCCAAATTTTATAAAGATCGGTTCATAAATGACCATAGCTCCCATATAAATCCCTCTTCCGAAAATCACTTTAACGTGCATAAATCCCATACGAATGTTAGTATCAAGTTAATATTCGACACAAATAAGTTTTATGTAAGTAGAAACAACATTGCTAAATTTTATAAGAATCGGAATCCAGGAATCGACGCATTATCCTGTATTTGTATATTTTATTTTACACAATACACATTGGTGTATGGTATTAAATAATCGGTCTTGACCGATTATATCTTTCTTTTTCATTTTTTGGTAAAATAGTTGGAATATTATATATTCAACCAATCTTGGTATGTATGTATGTATGTATGTATGTATGTATATATGTATGTATGTATTCTGGAATATATTGCTAAATTATTGTGCTGCTTAAATTCAACGATATCATAACTAATGTTGTTATTTTCGAAAATTATGATATCGGTACCTTTTAGAAAACAACCTATATCATTTTAGAATTATAAATGATATCATTCTCGGGATTCTTTATCACCGAAATGATATCGTTACGATAGCATTACAATATCATTTGGTTTGATGGGAATGTTGAAAATTAAAAAAAAAAAATTCAGAATCGTACAGTTACTAACAAATGTAATAATGTATATTTGTATTACTAAAGTTGTTGCTAAACGAACAAAAAACTACAGTTGAACGTTCGAACGTGCCATTTTAGTGTTTTTTTTAATTTTTTTAGCTACATCTTATATATATATATATATATATATATATATATATATATAAATTTTTCTTTTCTACTTTTACTTCTGTAATGTTTCATTCATTGTTGATAAAAAAAAAATTAAAAAGAAAAAAAAATTAAAAAAATAGAGTTTATTTCGTAATATTTATATAGTTATTCCTAATACGTAATTGATTTTCGTTTATAAACGCCTCACCTTTGGCTCAATGATGTGTGACATACATATAAACGGAAAAGCATTTACTAAATATTAGACATACAAATGTACATATATGTATATGGGTCATTTTTAAAATTTTTTAACCTAGCTGAAACTGACTTTAATCCTCAATAAGTTTTGTAGTAATACTACTTTAAGCAAATTGGTTATAGATCTGAACTCACAGCATCTGGAACTATTAGAAAATTCTTTTAAAAGGGAGGTTTCGTTCTTCAAAAATGGAAATTTACTACAATTGTTCCTATTTTAAAGTTTGGTAATAAGAACTTAATTTCAAATTAACAAAATGTTGCTAAAGTATTTGAACATATGATCTATGATAAATTATTTTTCCACCTTAAAAGGTACATTTCTCCATCTAGAGCATTTTTTTATGTCTGGTAGATGTACTACCACAAACTCAACTGTCTTTACTCAATTTTGTGTCTCACTCAATTTGAGAACGGTGTTCAAGGTGATGCTATCTACACTGATTTTGCTAAAGCTTTTGATCGTATTCCACATGAATTGCTTTTGTAAAAATTATTAAAAATTGGATTCCATTCGTCATTAAATAATAAATAGATATTGTACTGTCTCTATTGATGGATTATACTCGAATATATTCATTCCCATTTCTGGTATACCGCAAGATAATATCTTGGGCCCATTACTTTTGATATAATGCTATTTATCATTGTTTTAAATATTCTAATTATTTGCTTTATACTGATGATCTTAACATATTTAAACTAATTTATATGATTTTCAAGAGGATATTAATAGAGTTGTTGTGTGGTCAGATGATAATGTCCTTCATTTTAATCTTAAAAAGTGCCGTCATATGACGTCGACACATTTCAATTACAAATTTCAATTAAAAATCAAATTTTAGTGTTATTAGATGATAATCATCATAAGCTTACTTTTGTAAATTATATTATTCTCCGATCTTACTCTCTGTAAAATTTTATAAAACGAAATTCCACCAATTTTGATTATCACACTAAGAAAATATTATTTTCTACTTTTGTCCGATCTATATTATAATATGTATCGTTTATTTGGAGTCCTAATTCTAACATTCACATTAATCGTTTGGAAAAGATCGAAATTAAATTCTTAAAATTTGTATTTTATTTTTTAAATTTTTCAGTACCTCTTACATCTTATGAATTTTCTTCATGGAATTATTTCAGGCAATATTGATCTTTCTCAACTGTTCCTCAGAGGCAATTAAGGAAATTCAATTTCTTCATATTGATACACATAGAATTGATCATTGTAGAAATGAACCAATAATCAAATTTAATAATCTTTATAAATATCTAGGTATTAGTGATTCAAAAAATGTTTTAAGAAACCAGTCTGTAAGGATTTGTGTTCCACAGACTAAATAAATAAATAATATAGTGCAAAAGTTTACCACCATAGCTTTCATGTTATAGTCATGATTGTTGTTCAAAGTTCAAAAACTTAGAAAAGAGGCTTAAAATTACTTAATTCTTTCCCATTCGCATCTATCATATTTAAGCTAATCGAACTTTGTGGATAAATTCTGCACCTTCATTGTTATTGTGCAGACTTTCAACAGTCAAAAAGAGCTTGTCAAATTTTGATGACAAAATTTTGTAATTTTTTTAAATTTTTTTTCTCGTTGATGTGCCCAAAATAGTCAATGCAGTAGACAGTCCAAAAATTTTGGAAAACAAGAGCGAAATTAAAGAAAAAAGATTAGTTTTTCGCGAGGGACATTCACAGTTTCCAATGAAATAGTTTTTTGTTATTTTATATAAAAAAGTCGAAGGAGCATTAAAAATAATTTTATAAAAAAATTTTGTATTTTTTCAATGTTGGAAACCAATACCGTTATAAATATAAAATACATATACGATATAAATACCGATATCGTTTTAATACCGTTTAAAATGGATTACCGTAACCGAAATTATTATTTTCCAAAAATACCAGTATCCAAATACTGTTTCTCTCAATACCGGTATATACCGGTATTTTAGTTTCGGTATTTCAAAATATACTATTTTTTATATAATATGTTTTGTAAAAATAATTTCTCATATAATTTACTTTTTTCAAGAATTATGAAATTATTTTTAATAATAACAGTTTATTTCGTATAATATTTGAGCCGTTTATTTTGAAAGTGACCTACCTAAGTCCATACACAAAAATGTTGAAATTAGGTATGAAAATATTTAAACTTTTACGTAATTATTCGATTTTTATTTAATTGTTTTCTTTTGTATTAAAACTTGAAAAGATTTCTGAATGAATATAAAAGAAAACTATGACGTAAACATTAAACTATTTTTATGACTAAACCCGATTTTTTTTTTTTTTTTTGGTGAACGTACTTTACCCACTTTCAAAATAAACGGTCTTTAGGGTTTTTGTTGTAAATAGGTTTCTAAAAATTCTTAACACAGGTCAACAAAATGGTAGAGAAAATTGTATCGCAAATAATTTTATGTAACTCATATACCTTGTGTAGATGTATTCGACGAAGTTACCCAAAGTCCCAAAAATGTACTCAAAGGAGAAATTCCTCATTCTTAAATGTTTTTGGGTCACAAATTTGATGTCTTTTGCATTCCCCTGCATCTAAAAATCTTTAACAATTTGAGAAAGTAAATTTCTTAATACTTTCATTCATTCAAACTTTCCCAAAAGTTAGTCGGACACAGCTAGTGTATAGAGTTAAATAAACATTTTTTATTACTTCACTATTTTATGAGGCTTAAAAACTATGAAGTTATTCAGGCTTCTTTTCTATATCATTTATATTTGGTTCTTTTCTTAATATTCTTTGAGAGAAAGAAACATTTGATCAGAAAGTTATAGCTAGGAGGATTTTTTCAGTTGCACTTTTTCTAACACTAGCCTAGACGTGGGCTCTTAAAAATTTAAATACAAAATTTTCAACAAACTACTATAAATGCGCTTTCATTATAGTTTTAAAAATGAATTTGATGATCAATTTCCTATCAAAACGATTTCAAAATTTGTATTACATTTGGAATTGCCTGCTGTAAGTATCACTATTATAAAGCCCATTCTTATCCCTGCTTTATAAATTTTGATATTTTTTGTAAATAATATTGTTCACACATTTTTTACACTATAATTCTGATTATTTTGTATTTTCGTGATCTATAATGATAATAAGAGTCGTAAAGTAGCTCTGGATTGGGGACAACTTTCGCGTCGTTTTAATTAAATCGCAAGTATAGATAGGCGGGTTTTTGTTGTTTGACCTTCGAGAATTTTGCGTCTTATTCTCACATTGGTTAAGTGTGTACCTGACTGTGTGTACGCCTGACTATACCGTATTACAGTTTTTCGAGGCTTTTACATTGGTCACATGCAATCGATTTTAACCTTACTTTTACTTTGAATTATTGGTGGAATACCATATAAAACTCAAAACATTGATATTGGTGGGAATTTGCAAAGGAGGCTTCTTCGGAATGAACACCCTCAGAATATGTTAGCATATAGCTACGCCATTTAAACTTTTAAAACCTCCACTCCCCCAAAGAAAAATATTCATCATACATTTATGGTCTTCTTGCCATGATTGTGGCGTGTTAAACGTGAATTTTTTAATCTTTTCAAAAGTGATTAAATGGTGCAAGTTAGGAACCTAATTCTATACAAAATATAATTGACATATTTGTTCCTGCTCTTACCTAAACAGTTATATAACTTGGGAGTTTTTTTATAATTTCAATGGGTTAAATTTGGAACGAGATGTTTTTCGGTGATTGCAATGGGTGACTTTTTCTAGTAATTTGAATAAATATTCCTTCAAAAAAGCATTCAAAACGCATTTTTCATTATATATTTTAGTGTTGACCTATGATCTTATCAAAATATTTAAATGGGTTTATTTTACAAAATGTCAGTTTTGTGAATATCCCCTAATGGTCCCACTCCATAAGGAGTTGGTATCAAAACTTTTGTTCGCATTATAGAGAAAAATTATAGTTTAATGAGTTTATATGAATTTGAACCGCTACAAAAACTAAATTGCGGTTTAAAAAATAAAATATTTTTATATTTTATATTTTAAGGTGACATAAAATATGAACATATATTATTAAGTTTTTTATGAATTTTAATTAAAAATAAGTAAAAGATACCATTTTTTACTGTTTTTGCTACGTTTTCAATATTAACGGTATTTTAGTTTCGGTACCGGCATACTGATAGGTATATACCGATACCATTATTGAAACAAAAATAAATTAAATAAATATAAATATAAACATAATTGAAATTTAAGTCAAATGTTTTTGATGGTTGAAAACGGGACACTTTTGTCAAAATAGATTTTGTTAAGGCAAATCGAATGGACAGCACGAAATTTACCATAATTAGCATAATTAGGTGGTGTTTATATCGTTTAACGGAAATGTAAAGGCGATCAAAAAAATTTCGAAAGATAAAAATTTTATGGAAAAAAAATAATAATAATAATAAAATAAAATAATTGGGTTAAAAAAGGATCACATTATTAAATAACATTTCTTTGTCATAAACTCTTAATAAAATTTAATTTTTCGGAAATTTTTTTAAAAATCGCGACTTTTAGTACAAAGTATTCTTTTATTTTGTTTTTTTTTTATTTTACTAAGAAAATTGAGTCATTTAAGAAAAATCGTTTGAAAAATTGTAAAATGTTATTATTGAATCATTTTCAAATCTAAAGATAACTTTAAAAATATTTGAAAAATAATATATTCTTAATTTGATATTTAATGTTATTTTATTTTCAAATAATTCTTAAACGTTCGACATTTGAGAAAGCACTTGATTTCAAATCACTCTCAATTTGATTTCAAACATTTGGGAAAAAGAGTAGTTTTCTGGAAAAAAAAAGAAAACACAAGTAAATTGATTTCTTTTTTCATATATTTCAAAGCCAAAGAAAAACATCTCGATTCGAATTGTTTAATTATTTAACACACAAAAAAACATACTAAATTTCCATACAGGGAAGAAATTTTTAGTATTTTTAGTATATAGAAATTTGTTGGAAAAAAATTTTTAATTTGTCAAATAGTTTAAAAACAAAAAATTAAAAATTATGAATGAAATTTATATTTGTTCATAAATTTTATTTGTTTAAAAATTTTATTTTTTGAATTAGAAAGTGTTTGTGTGTGAAATTTTTATTTAAATCAAAAATTTATGAAAATATTTGGGCAAACGAAAAACAGTTTTGGAATTATATTTTGTAACTATTTATAGAAAGATGGATTTATAGCTTCCGAGAACATCTTTTACACAGAATCGGACAATTTTGACCAATTAAGGATTTTTTGCAAAGAAAAAAAAAAATAATTTAATTTCTTTCAGATTACTTAGAATAAGACCAAATAGACTTGCAATTTCCGTTAAATCGGAAAAAATTAAGTTGGATTTAATAAAATAATAATAAAAATGCATATGCTACTCAAAATGTTTAATTCGATTTTTAAGGTGTTATTTATTTCCACTTATGAAAAAATGCTACTGATTTTCTTCTACAAAGTGTGTTGTTAAAATATGTATTTACTTTTTATTCAAATTGGTGCAAATAACGAGTTTTTTTTTTTTGAAAACGTGTCTTTTTATAAGTTTTATTTTGAAGTTTAGACTTTGGTTCTTCCCTTTTCCTTTAACTTTAGTTACATCCGGTGTTCCAGTTGGTCTGCTAGGAAAGGTTTCTCAAAATAATCCACAAAATGTAAAACATAAAAAATAATTAAAAATAAAATCGGAAATTACTGACTTACATAAAATCGAAACAATTCTATTATTTGAGTATTTTAAATATTCTTAAAATTCATATATATATATATATATATATATATATATATATATATATATATATATATATATTTTTTTTTTTTTTTGTTAATGATTTAAAAATGTGACATGATGGAGAAAATCCGAAATGTTCCTGGTGATTGGAATGACTATACCTACAATATCTGCAATATAGATTGTTCTCTTTAATTTGATATTCATACTGCTAAAGACTATGGTGTAGTAATAAATAAATTAAATTTTTGAAGCTTGTATGTTCTGATAAAAAAAAAGGACCAGAAAATAAAAAACTGAGTATGCAGTATTACTAAATTGGGTCCAGAGTTTCATACATGGTCTTGTTGAAGTGAACAAAAATGCCGTCACACGGTGTAATTATCTTAAATGATAATTATTCATTTTCACCTTTGTAGCACTTTTTTACAAACAATTTAAATATTTTGAGTTATTTTCTTTTAATTTAATATTTATATTCTGCATCACCATATGTGTTTGGTGTATTATACGTTTGTGCTGATGTTTGTAATGAAAAGAAATTTTATTTAACACCAACCTTAAAGTGTACCAATTGACTCAGAATCACTTTTTGAGTTCGTCTGGCTGGCTGTCCATTAAAGTGCTTTAATTTGTATGGATATTTTTAGGAAATATATTGGAACATAAATACAAACAATTAAAGAACTATAAAAAAAGATTCCGTAAGTATTACATTATTAAAAATAATTTCATCTTTCCAAATATAATAAAATTTGAGAAATTATTTTTACAAAACATATTACACAGAAAATAGTATATTTTAAAATACCGAAACTAAATAAAATAAATAAAAAAAAAATAAAATACCGGTATATACCGGCATTGAGGTACCGGTATTTTTGGAAAATAATTTCTTTAACGATATAAAACCCATTTTAAACGGTATCGGTTTACAACCTTGGTTTCAATTTTTTTTTTTTTTGAAAAAAATGTTCAATTAGTGATTTTTGGAAAAATTCGATTTTTGAATAATATATATATATGTGTGTGTGCCTCTGTGTGTATATATATACTGGTGCATATTTAAAATTTTAATTTTCGTTTTCCTTTCGTTTCTCTTAACCAAAAACAATGTTGTGTTGTTACAATAACTCGCGATATAACAATACTTTTTTATTTGTCTAAAAAGTTAGTACAAAAAAAAAAAAAAAAAAAAATTAATAGTTTTAGCTAATGTTTCACTTAAGGTAAGTTTCTGGTGACAACAGCTTTATTTACTAGAAATATTATTGTTTTAATTGGGGAATTTCATCAGCTTAAAGGATGACCAAAGGAAATTTTCTTACAGACCAGAAAAAAATTCAAATTCAATTTTATCGTGATCGAAGCTATTCTAACAGAGAAATTAGAAGAAAAATTAACCGTTCGGAAGTAGTTATTCGAAGCTTTCTTAAGAAGGAGTAGAAATACGGAGTGCGAAAGCCAACAAAAGGTAAGAAAAAATTAAAAAAAGGAAAATTAGTAATGTAAAATATGAAACCACTCGCAATAAATTAAATGCTACACAAATAAAAAAACTCGACCTTTCGGATTTAAATCCAATGAAGAATCTGTGAGTGTACATGGCCCGTAAAATTTTCGCAAGAAATGCCCAGAATGAAACTATAATGACAATAACGGAGTTCAAAATAGAAATTAAGCAAGCCTGGGAAGAAATTGACAGTGATTTTCTTAAAAAATTAGTCGATCATCAATGCCAGGCCGAAAAGTTTAAGTTATCCAAAACAAAGTTTCATCAACACATTACTAATAATGCTAAATTTTTTCATTAGTTTAAGTGCGTATATAGGAAAGTACCATAAAAAATGGCATTAAATTACTAAAATTACAGCGAAAAAAATTTTTTTATGTACATTTCAAGTTTTTTGTTGTTAATTTTTTAAGTGAAGTCAATAAGTAATTAAAAAAAATTAATTTTGTAGCACCATAATTCCGCCACGGCGGCTTGTCTTCTTGGATTAAATCTTTTCCTTGATGTATAGCTCATACGTGGTAGAGAAAATCCTGTCATGTTACACTTTAAGATAACTTTGGTCTTAGAGTGCGTAACAGTATGGCAGGTATAAAAAGGTGCACCATTGCCTGCACTTGTCTGTGGGTCTATAATGGTCTCCCAAATTACCTTCGGGGCCTGACCAGAGTCTTAACACAATCTGGTACTACGGGAGCCAGTAGTCCCTGATACGGCAACACCTGCTTGTCGGTGTTGTCGTACTGGACTGGCTGTTAGAGAGGCCTTTCGGGGAGTCACGTGCTGGCTGTGGTTAAACCTAAACCGCAGGAAGGGGTTTATAGTCCCGATGTGGTGTTGCATAGCAACACAGGTCACTAATAGTGCGGCAGGAGGTTAGATAGCTCCAAATCCTAAGCAAGGGGGAGTGGACTTATCCAGACAATGAGTCTCTCAAATTGCCATCTGTGTGTTCTCAACGGGCACATGGGGGCATTGGTCGGCGCATTGTACCTCACCCAGTGGTAAGACCTCCGTGGGGTTAGGCCGTCATGGCAGGTACCCACGTTAATCTTGACCACATCTGTAGCACCCTAATTATTTTTTAGCCCCATTTTTGGTAAGTTGATTAAAAAAATTGATGTGCGTTTATAGGAATATGTACATAACTCGGTAATTTATGGATTGATTTTGATGACCTTTTGCAAAAAAAGATTAGAAATAGAAATATTAAAAAAAATCTGATTGAATAGATTTATGTAACATTTCTTCAATAGTTTAATTTTTGATTTTTTGAATATATTGGTGGCATGATGTTCAGTAGCCTGATCTATTGAATAAAATAGTATAAATTCCATCATCAGGCACAGAATGTGGTTGCAACAGATTCTTATCTTTCTACTCATACTCGCTAGGTTTTTCACTAACTGGTACATTTCCTCGTTCCTTTGCTCTCAAGTGTTCTGTAGCCAATGAGGGGCTACTTATGTAAGCAGTTATTCCGGATATAAAGGAACTCTTAAATCTAATTATCTTGTATTAAAAAAAGAAAGTTAGAGCGCTATACTCGGCTGTGCCGCTCATTATTTTATATATAGTCGAACACGGTTATAACGAACTCGAAGGTACGTTATTTCCAAAAAATAATTTGTTAACAAAATATTCGTCTTTCATATGATATTAATATTTGTAATTAAAGAGTAATTTTTTCCTTTAAAAATGGGCTGTAGTTATGATTTTTAAATATTAGTGATTCTATATATTAATTACATTTTTTACTCTAATTCAATGTTACTCTAATCCTAATTGAATACTCTTATAATTTTAGTTCACTTTTAGTTATTTTTAGTAAATATTTGTGCGTTATGTTAAAAAGGTCAATAATTATAAATAAAAAATTCCTCTTTTATTTGTTCGATAATTATAATTGAAATTAATGAAAATTTTTCCATTTGTCAATAATATAAATTAAAAAAAAAAAAATAAATAAATAAAAAATATTTCTGTTATTTTTTACATTTTTGAAATATTTTAAAATGTGCAAATTTATTTATCTAAATCAGTGCTTATGGAAATTCGTTATAAACGTAGTTTTTTGTATCAAATATTCTTCTTGGGACCATTCAAATATGTTCGTTATAAAAAAAGTTTGCTATAATCGTATTCGTTATGGAAAATATGATAAAATCAATGGGACCGAAGAAAAGTGTTTGGTACAGCCATAGTTCGTTATAGACGGTATTCGCTATAAGCTTGTTCGGCTGTATTATATATTTTAAAGTTAATGAAACAACAACAATATCAAACAAATAAAGACAACATTAATTAAAAATAGAGTATTTTGAATATTTATAGACTGATTTGATTGATTTAAAAATTCGAAATTCGAGAAAAATATTTGTGATTGTTCTTTATAAAAAAAAAGATTTTCCTATAATTGTTGTTTAAACACCGAGTTAGTTTATTCAAAAAATTACTTATAAAAGAGCTTAAAAAAAGTAAAAAAATGCATGTTGACCGATATCTCGAACACTAATGGATTGATTGAGTTCATTTCTTCAGCACAAAAATTTCGAATTAGAAAATTCGAAAACAAAAACCATTTTTCCGGTATCTTCGCTTTTTTACGATATATCTGCTGTTTATGCACCGAATTTGCTCTTTTTTATTAACGAGCATCTGAGGGAAATTCTCTGTAAATTGATGTATAAAACATATATATCCAATAACTGGGGCTTTCTAAAAATTGATTTTAGCAGACAGATGAATAGACAGTCAGACGGAAATCGTTATATCGACGACTTCCTAGTGATCCTAGATGAATATTGTATAAACTACAAATGGAATCACAAGCTTTTATATATCCTTTACACCATTGGTAATGGGTTTAAAAATGGTTATAAAATTATTGTTTTGAAAGATTAGTACTCCATATTTAATATCCTTATAAGTTTCATATGGATTTTAATTGTAAATTTTCTACAAAATAAAAAAAATTAGAATTTGAATTAAGAAACAATTTATAACTGATGGTATTTAAGAGTTGTTTCAAAGTTGTTACAGAGCGAATAAGAAATTTTTAAACTAATATTGCGTATACGCATTAGTATTTTTAGGTTTATTAAAATAATTCTCAAATTATTAAAAAAAAACAATTTTAATTGATCCAATTATACTAATTAATTGGATCAATTAAAAGTTTATAAACTAAAATCTATAATAAACAGTAATTATTTCTAAAAATGTCCTAAAAAATATTAAATAAAAATTAAATTTATTTGCCGGTTTTAGGTCCTGATATAAAATTTATCCTCTCCTTAAACTTCTCAAAATGTATATTTCATTATAAATAAATAAAACTAGATAAACAACATTTATTTTTAAACAGCATTTTACTTCTTTAAAAAATCCAACCTAAAAATACAAAAAAGAAAAAAAAAAATATTTCAACCAACAAATTTTTACAAATACATGTACATTTATAAAAATTTATATAATTCTTCAGAAATTCCTGTAAACGTTAAACAAAACAATAACAAAAACATATGTTGAAGTGAAATAAAATCCACATAACACACAGTGGCAAGAATAATTGTTCACATACACAGACATTGACTCATGTTTTAGTAAATTTTTGTTTGTTTTGTTTTACTTATTTCTAGTGACACACTAGCGCACTCACCCATTTGCTGACATATAGTAAGTACTCGTATATGCCATTCATAGAGAAAAACATCGAAAATGAGGGGAAAAACAAATAAACAAACTTCAATGAAAACTATGGGATAAACAAAACACAAGTTACAGGGAAAATTTTAAATCAAACCCAAAGTTATCCCCCCTGCAGCACTGCAAATTAAACGCACAATCCACAAAAAAAAAACAAAAATTATACACAACTCAGGTAATATGTTCGTTAGCAGACAAAATGTTGTGCGATGTTTTTTCTTTTCGGTTGTCTGACAAATTCGACCAGTAAAAAAAAACAACAAAATAAACAAACGTTTATGCAATTGACTTTTCTGAACCAAACGACAATAACGTTGTCTTGTTGGGTTTTAGTTTGTGTTGAAAATGCCAACTAAACGGTCATGCAACCAACGACTGGTTGTTAAATCGCTTTAAGTTAAATTCCGAAGAGAAAAGTATATTTAATAAACGAAAGTGAAAATGTTAAAGAGATAGAATGTAAATGAAAGAAAATCTTGTTACTTTAGTTGTATTAGAAAAAAAAGATACATAAATGTTGCTTAAAAGGATACATGCAACATGTTCGATAAGAAGTCAAGTTGGTATGAAGGAAATACGTTTTTCCTTTTATATTAACTAACGGTTATTTTGAATTCATATTAAACATTTAGTATACGTTGGTTATTTGTCGGATAAAGCTTAAAGTTCGCGGAAAAAAAACAATTTATGTTATAATAGGAAATGGTATAAAAAAAACAAAGCAAATAAATTTTATATATAAAAAATGATTAATATAGAAAAATTATTAATATTTATAAAGTAAAAAATGTAATAAAACATTAAAAAATTCAGTTCAGAAATTAAAATTTCATTTCTAATAAAATTAAAAAATATATTTTGTGTATTAACGTTACGAGTAAATGCAACAAATATAATATAAAAAATAATAAATATAAAAATATTTAATTTTAAATGCCTTTTTTTCTATGTAACACTAAAGATGAAAGAAAATTTAAAATATTTTTTGTTTCTGCCGATATTTTTTTCTTTTAAGTATATATTAGAGATGTTTTTGAATTACACATGTTTAAAATAGTGAACAAAAAATTTAAATAATACTACTAAAAAAATATATATATAGAAAAACGAAAAGTAATAAAAATAATATAGTAATAAAATATTACAGCATTTGTAAATTTTACATGCAAAAAAAAATTAAATAAAAAAAGTGAATATTTAAACAAAAAGAGAGAAAAATTATGTAAATAAAATTAAAAAAAAAATATTTTAAAAATAAATTTTATAAAATAATACAATTCAATCTGTTAAACAAATATTAAAGGTATTTAATGAAAAATAAATTGAAAAGAATTAAAAAAAAAAAAATAAATAATCAAGTGCAAAATTTTAAAATTTTTTTTTGGGAAAAACAAACAAATATTAGAATTATTTATTATAAATAACCAGTCATATAAATTTAAACAAATAGGGTTATTTGTTTAAAAGGAATTAATACATGCCTGTTTAAGTTAATTGAATTTTGAAAATTAACTAAAATGTGAGTTTTTTTAAACTGATAAACATTTTTGGAAAAAGGTTTCTTCTTTTAAAGAAATATATTTAAAGTTTTAATTTTTAATAACAGATTTGTAATAACGAAGAAATCATTGAAATATATACATATATGTATAAATCATAAGACTTAATAGATACTAATTGACTTTCATATTAGGCCGAAAATATGAAATTAATGTAGTTTTTATTAATGAGTTTTTTTTATTTAAAATTTAATCTTACAAAAAAAGGGCATATGCAGAGAAAACAGATTCGTTGTCGCAACCGAATTTTTTCTAATCGAATTTTCTACTATCCTAAACTTGGTTACAAGTACTACTTTATTGTACGTGCAACCGTTTCAAAATAAATGGTACTGAATATATCGATTGGAAAGACAGTATATTTTCTTTTATTAGAATTCATTATTTACTTTGTTGGAAAAATTAAAATCGGATCATAAATATAAAGTACAAAAATTTACAACAATTTACAGAAATCTTACCAGATATTTTGTTAGAAATGCATGTTTGCATATCATGCTATAAATATTTTTAAATTTAAAATTATTTTTTGTGCAGCCAAAAATAATTCTGTCAATTTGTAGACTTAAGTCTACATTTCAAAATTTTCAGAAGAGTTTAAAAAAGTTTTAAAATATTAAAATTACCATGAACAAATTAACATGTGATAAGCTATTTCTCCAACTAATCTTTTTTCT
Organism: Protocalliphora azurea; assembly: GCA_932274085.1. NCBI lineage: Eukaryota > Metazoa > Arthropoda > Insecta > Diptera > Calliphoridae > Protocalliphora > Protocalliphora azurea. The sequence goes on from OW026519.1 coordinate 171,871,009, forward strand.
GTCTGTAGAAAATGTTCATTAACATTTAAAAAACCAAATTTTTGATGTTGACGATTTTTTAAAAGTCAATTTGACGATTTTTTTTTTCTCAAAATTGGACGATTTTGGACCAAATTTATCTTCCAACTATGGGTCTGATTTTTTATATTTTTTCTATTTCCATAGATAATTATGTGTTGATTACGAATTTCCTATAACAAAATGTTTTATAAATAATTTTCCACTTAAGGCGTGTCTATCAATGTTGATGTATTTTATATATTTGTTTTCTTTTTGCTTAATTATTTAAAAACTTACACTTACGTATTTAAAAACGAATTCTAAATTTAAAATGAATTTTATAAGCATAATTTCTATGAAAAAAGTGTTTTAAAAGGTTTTTGAATAGAGGCATAGAATGTTATCTCCCAAGGATTTGAAACTTGAATTGAAGTTTTTGGTGGACTTTTTATTTTTTTATAATTAATAAAATGAGTTTTTCTTGTTTTTAATGACATAACAAAGAATAACAAAATATTTTTCAATAAACATTTTATTTCATTTAATGTAAACAACCAAAAATCTTGTTATTTCTATTATTTCTCTTCCTGTATTTACTTACTTTTTGTTATTGAACTCCATTAAACAAAAATCAGCAAACTTTTACACGAAGAATTTTCTATTAATGACATCTAATATTGGTAAAAAAAGGTATAAAAATAAGTTTGAATATTAGACAACAAATACATCCATTGTATTTTTTCCAATATCAAAGTGGGATTTTAAAATATTGTTATTACTACATTTAATAAAATTTTATTTATATTTCACCTATATATGATGAAAGAGTATTATTTACTAGAAATGATCCCATTTTGGATAATTTTTATTAAATTCCTCTAAATGGACGTTAACACATTGCTAGAATAATACCTATTTCCTAAATGAAATATGGGGAATTTCTTTGAAACCGACTGTATGTGTTTTGTATTTCTAAAGTTTGTTTTAAAAATGATAAAACTGTCAATGCATTTTGGTAGATCCAATAAAATAACTAAGAAATCCAAAATTTTAGATCATTCACCTAAAACCTCTAGGAAATACAGCCATTTAAACCTAAAAAAATGTAAAAAAATTGAGTTGAAACTTTTGAAAATTTTTTGATTTATTTCAGTTTTGCACTGAGAATTTAGATACTTTAGATTCAAACTATTTACCAGTCGAGAGACAATAATTAGGAAATTGATATGTAAAAAGTTACCGTTTTAGAATCTTTTGAAAAGTTATTCGGCGATAAAAAAAATGAAACCAAAAATTTACGATTTTTTAAATTTCTTATTTTTTTTATAGAAAAATTGCGCGCATAAGTGAAATTAAATCTGGAGCACAGAATTTTAAAAACAAAGTGATTCTCTACAGTTTGAGGTATATCTCGTAGATGTCAGTAAACCAGGCATGGGATACCATTATCACAAACTTTCATATAGTAAATGTAAATGTTTGTAAAATGTAGGTTTTTTGCAACTGATAAATACTACTTTTACAAAAATTGTCCAAAATATCGCGTAAACAGAACTTTTTAATAAATGGGACATCCGAGTTAAAGAGGGTAATAAAAAATTTTAAAATGCAAAAATTTTATGCACTTTTTTCACCAAATTTTCAAATTTTGTGCCGCATTTGTTTTAAGATCAGATATGACCTTAGATCATCGAAAAACATCTGTAAAGCATCATCTTAATGGTTAAAATTGATAATGTGAAATAAAGCTACAGCGGCTTTTTTCTCTAAACATATTTCGCTTGCTGAAAACTATTGCGAAGTATAAATTACGTTAATATTGATGTCAAATGAAAGCACTTTATGTGCTTAATACTAAAATTCAGGGGGCGTCAAAATATTTTAAGGACTTTTTGAATAATAAAATATATTTTCGACTTTTTACTAAAGAAGATATATATATATAAACTTCGGATATATTGGAGCACTTTTTCATTACTTGTGAAGAATGAAAATAAATTTAAATTTGTAATTTTCATTATTATTTATTATTTAATTATTTATTATTTAAATCTTATGAAAAAATTTTGTTAAGTATCCCATCTCTTTTACGTCCATTTTCCATAATAATATTGAGTGCAATATATGTGAAGTCATATTATTCAACCGATTTAAGTGATATATTGTGCATTTTTCGAAAGATAATATAGGATGTAATGTTAATCAAAATAGCAACTCCGCTTTTTGTAAAGGATTTTTTTTTAAATTCAATTTAAGTTATGAACATATATCATATAAGTTGGATTTCACGCCCAGCTTTTAAACCACTTTCAGTCAATTTTAAAACTTTATTTATGCGCTAAGACAATTCACATCAAATTTGTTCTACAAAAGGAATAGAAAATATATTATAAAATATAATCTAAAGGATGCCACGCCTCCTTCAAACCCACTTTTATTATATTGTTGTACTTTTTTACCACTGTGATCAAAATGTATGTTGAAATTCGTTTATTAAGAAGCAAAGTAACCACTTTCTTTAAAAAAGTGGGCGTGGCATCCAGTCAGCACTTCCTTCAAGTATATATATATATATATACATACTCCATGTTTAATTTTAATCGGTTCAGTAATTTAGACATAAGGTCAAGTCAAATAAAGTATAAATAAAAATGGACGTAAAAAGGGATTGGCATCCTGCAAAAATCTAGTATAATAATGCTAATGGTCTATAAAACAACAAAATATAATAAAATTTGTTTTAAATAATTTAAATGTTAAAAATTCAAACATCAGTAGCAAATAAAACCAAAATTCTAACTAACTTTGAAAAACTCTTTGAGGGTTCTGCTAGAGTACTAGTACGCTTTCATTTTGTGTTGACAATCAATTTATTGTTTATTTACTTTACAACAAAGTTTTCCACACCAAAAAATTTGTATTATTCATTATTAACATTATTAACTTATTTAAAAACAAAATGTTAATAAATTCAAATTTGTTTATGTACAAAATTACATAAAATGCTAAATCAACAAAAATTTTGACTTCTATAAAAAAATCTAGTGTTTACTCACGTTTTGTTTTGACGTGTTTTATGCACACTACATTAATTTCAGCTGATAATAATACACTTATTATTGGATTTGCTATATTTGAATGTAAAGATTTTTTATATTTATAAATATTATTTTTTTAAATGTAAAATGTTTAAATAATCGTCTTCATTCGTTGCTTAATTGTTAATTAATTAAATATGTATTTATTTGTATGCAAATAAATTTAATAAATATCATATGAGTATCAATTTTCTCTCTATTGCTATGTTTGTGATTTGTTTTTTCTTTTTTAATTTATTTAAAGAATCGATTATTAGTATATAAATTTGTGTATCAATTTAAATGCTTTGTTATCTAAACGATTGAAAAAAAACTATGATTATATTTGTGTACAAATGCAAAGTGGTTTGTTTTATTTAATTGATTTATGATTTCAAACCCATTCTGGCACGATTGATTGCAACATTAGTTCAGCTGATTTTTAAAAAGACAAACATATCTCAAAAGATATTTACTTAGAAAAATTCTTTATAAAAAATTGTTAATTAATTTATTTGTTTGAAAAAGTCTTAAAATGATCACAATTTTGTTATGACTAAAAGTTATGATTGTTCATTTGACTTCATTTGATATTTTCTTTAGAAATTTAAAATGTTTATAGAAGAATGGCTTATTTGCAAAAAGAGATTTTAAAAAGATTTCAAATATGTATGCATATACTGTTTTTCCACAACAAAATATTTTTATATTTTCATAATTTTTTTCAATTAAAATGTCTTTTTATGATAGCTACAACAAAAGAATACAAAGAATGGAAGGCTTGTCGGAAAAATCAAACTCTTTTGTCAAAAAAAAAAAAAAAAAAAAAGAAGTGACTAAGGTTCCGTTAGTAAAATTTTATTTATATGCTTAGAGCCCTGGAGTAACAACCAGAAGTTTGTTGTTTCAACCTCATTCTGATGCTGTTAGTTTTTTTTTTAACAAAATCTCTATATATTTTATACTAAAAAAAGTTTTTGTCATTTAGAAAAGTAAGTGCGATATGGTGTAGTGAGTAAGACATTAGTCATTAAAAACGAATGGTTAAATTATGTCCAAATTCAAATCTCACTGAGTGCTAACATCTTTTTTTTATTTTTTTATTTTTATTTTCGTTTAGGTACATATTTTTGAGTACCCATAGAGTTTGAAAATAACTACATGAATTTGTGGACACTTCGAACAAAAATAATTAGTTATTCAGGCAAAAAATATGGAGTTTATTTTTGTTTCCTATTATACCTGATGGCTTACCAGGAAAGCAAAGTTTTTGCTGGGAAGTATTACTTATTGCAAATTAATCCAAATACATTTTTGATAATTCATTTAAAAGTAAATTTCGTATAATGTCGATGCGTTTAGAAAAATCCTCGACGTTTTTAACAACTTTTCAGAAACATGGGAAATATTTTTTTTTATTTTTTTGTTTGAAAATCATACAAAATTTAATAGATACTACCTGACTATCATAACGGACCTCTAAAATAAGATTATTGAAATTTTTATTAATCTCTTTTTAATTTAAAATTTCATCATAAATAAAACAAAATCTTTATTAAAAAACATAGAAAACATATAAAATCTTAGTTTTTGATATTGACGATTTCAAATATCGATGTGACGATTTTAACGATTTTTTTTTCAAAATTTGACGATTTTACACTAAATTTATCTGCCATCTATGCTCACAATTCTTATGACTGTCTGCATACCAGGCATAGATTAATAAATAGATATTTATGTGAGAGAAAAAACCTGATTCAATTGTCAAAAACCTAATTCATGTAACAACAAAATAGATGTAGCTACGTAAATTTTGCTTTTGAGTTTTGAATAAAAAACGTATTTTTTTTTTGAAAATTTAGTTCGAAGTGCCTCTCACATAAACTTCTAGTTGTACTCTATGACATCAGGTCTTAATTTTGAAAGCAAAATATTATTATTATTATTATTAATATTATTATTATTTTTTTTTTTTTTTTGAATAGGAATTTTAAAACACAATTTGTGTGCTATGACTATTTTTTAGTTACAATATTTTCTGTAAATAGGCCTGTAAATGAGATGTTGCTTAAGTAATTAATTGTTTCTTCGTTTTAATACATTTAATTTAATGTCATTTATGTTAAGTTCATTTCATTTCATATTTTTTTGATTATCTAAAATAAAGTTTTGATTTTGAGAAAAAAAATCAATACTGTATTTCAAAATTTTTTAAGATATTATTTATTATATTTAATGACAACAAAATGTTTCAATAGACTAATTGCAATATATTTCTCTGGTTAATTCTTTTGTTTATATATGCTTTTTAACAGTTAAATTTCTGTTATTTATTTTAAAATTACATTTGTCATTTGATATACAGTGAGTAGTTAACTGGTGGTTGACTGTAACTCAAATAATAAAAAGTGTTTTAATGACATTAAACAAACAATAATTACGAAAAGGTGCACAAAAAAACCAAAAACGTGGTTTTAAATATCAATTATTGTTTATCAGCAACCTCTTTTTACAACAAAAATTTAATGAAATCGATTTTTTAAAGCTTGGAAGTATTTGAATTTTTTTGCATTACTTAAGGGAGTGTTTGTCAAAATTAGAATGAGTGTTAGAGAAAAAAATGTATGTAAATAGTTCTGTTATATTGTATAACTTTTTTGTAAACATAAGAATTTTAAAAAAATATATGGTAATAAGACTTTAAATTTTCTTTTAATATTCATTCATCATTCATTCCCTGTTAAAAAATATTAAATTTACGTTTAGTATATCATAGCATAGAACCTCTACAATATTGTAATATTATTTTGGGTAGGTATATTTGCTATCAAATTGATTAATTTTCCAAATATATACCTAATTTACAAATGAAGGGTATACAAATATTACAAATTGTTGATTGAAACACGTGTCGATATTATTTATTTTAAAAGTTTTATTAGTTTTTTTTTTTTTTTTTGTTCTACCAGTAATTTTGTAAATTTACTAAACGAAAACACCTTGAATTCAAATGAAGCTGAATCAGTATATATTAGGATGTCCAATTGTTTGGATTTTCATATTAATTCGGTTAATTCAGGTTTTCATATTGATCGGTTAATAACCGATTTAAAACTTATAAACAACACTAATTATTGTATTTAAACTATTGAAATAGTTTTTTAGAAACATGATGCATTTTTGCAGTTATTTGCAATAAAAAAATTTCAATTTTGTTTTATTTAATAATACATAATATTTTCTGTCTGAGATTGATTTTTTGTCATAAAAGTCAAAATTAATATTGATATGTTTACGTATATTTTGTTGTCACAAATTAAAAATTTTATGGCTTATCCACAAGTTTAGGTATTTATAAAGTTATATTATTATATTTTTTTTAAGTTCTATCTCAAAAAAGTCAATAAGATCCAGAATTTGTGATCCAGAGAATTCCAAATAATATCAAAACTCTTTTTTCCTTTTTATCGGCGCAAAGATTTTTTTAATTTTTATGCAAACGCACATGCTTTTTTAATAAAACATAATATTAGTTTACATTTATTTAAAACAATAAAAATCATAATTTGAATCTCTTTTTGATAATATCTTTGGATCAGAGAAGCAAGCCGTAGTAGCGGCAAGGCTGTTGACTAGCCGCTTAACCGATTGTTTTTAATAAATCTAGCCACCGACGAAATTTTAGGCTCATCGGCGGCTCACTTGTTAGCCTTTTAGTTCAGCTATGTCAGGTATTAAGTACTCATTTGAAGTATATATTTCACTTCGAATGTTAAAAACTCGGTAACTCATGCAGTTGCAAGTTTTTTTTTTTTATTAAGAAAATTTTAATATTGATATATTAATATATAACCATGTCTTATACCGTTTTCGAATAGCAGTAATTCAAGCCTCAAATTTCTCTAGTCCACAAAAGTTTTGTAAAAATATTTTAAAACATGTGATTATTTTTTATTTAATTAGATGTTTTTTTATACCCATCACTAAAAAAGATGAAGGTATATTGGGATTGTCATTCTGTGTGTAAATCTACAACGTTCTAGCTATGTCCGTCCATCTGTGTGTCTGTTTAAAGAAAGATAGGGCTCAGGGCCAATCCAAATTTTTCCAGTCATACTAGTTTTGTCAAAATATTTTAAAAACATTTTTATCAAATGTATAGAATTTTAATTTTTAGTTAAATTGGATTTGTTTTTTGGAGTAAGGTTTAGAAAAGCCAATTGATTTCACTATTTCAAAAAATTGTTGTTTTTTATAAAAATATATAAATATACCCCTCTAACCACAGGTCTACAACTGAGATTAACGCTGATAGAATATGTGAGATAACGCCGGCAGAAGAGAGTAACCATTTTGTTTATATTATGATGCTAAATCCTAAATAAGAGGTACAAGTATTCTAATAAATCCTATAAGATATCATTATTTTCAAACAGTCATAGAGTAAACATGTCCTTTTTATTTAAGAAATACGCACTTTTTGGTACAATTTTTATAAATTTTTTTTTAAAATGTAAAACAAACATTAAATGGAAACAATTTTACAAAAAATATTGCTTTTTTCAGTAATTTCGTAAGTGTGTATTTTTTTGACAGTTTATCTTATAAGATAGTTGTATAGAGAAATCTCTCATAATTCTTTTTCTAATCAGGGCTGTCAGATGTGACGATTTTTCGCCAAATGTGGTGATTTTTAATTGTTTTCGGTGACTGAATTTTCCGTCTGGTGACATTGCGAAGTTTTTGACGGTATATAACATAATGGCGATTTGTTAATTTTTAAAATTTAATTAAATAGGCAATTGCGGAGAAAAACTATTAAATTTTCTTTCTAGATATCGACTATTTTTAGTATTTGCCTATCTAGCAAAATGTATAAAACAATTTATAAGTTTAATAGGACCAATGTTGTTATATAATGTTAGAATTATTCTTTTAAAAAATAATAAATAATAAAGAAAAAAAAATTATAATAATAAAGTAAAACAAATTTTAAAAGTTGATGGCCTAAATAGGGGCTATATGTCAGAAAACTGTATTTTGAGTTGTATTTTTTTTATTTAATTACACTGTGCTCGAAAATAAGACCAATTTTTTTAACAATGGTTTAAAGCAAATCGACGACGCTGAATTTAGTAGTGTTATCCATTTTCAAAAGGGCTTGTTTTTGAAATATTTTATTTTGAAAGGCTAAAAAATGGTTTAGGAAAATTAAGTTTTTTAGCTTAAATTTAATAATTTACCCCCGTATTCATAAATAACTTTTAAAAAACCAAATATCACGAATACGAACGTTAACTTCGAAAAACGGTTGTCACCACTGAATTCAGCTTACACGAATTAGCTTCACCAATAGGATGCCCAGTTTGTTAAAATTTGCAACTAGCGCAGTGTTATTATTAGCTATTGCAACTGTCATTGACTTTGTTAAAGCTGAATTTAAATTTACAAATCATACGAAATTTTAAGTACTAAAAATTTAACGAAACTTAAAATTTTATTTATTTTTGTTAGTACTTCTTTAAAAAACAAAATAAAATTTTAATTTGGCCACAAAGACTCAAAAAATCTAACAACCCTGCTTATAATACTAATATTTGAATCTACACGTAAGGTAATTCTCTCAGAGATCGAATTTGACACCCTCTAACAGAAAAATCTTACATATTCTGTTACGCTGTTAGAAATAAAAAATTCGGCTTATAGCCGAATAGTCGCCGCCAACCAAAATATTTGCCCTTAAGCCGTTGTCAATATTTTTTAATCGGCTTGCTTCTCTGCTTTGGATGCCGTTTGTATTACTTCTTTAGCTTCAGAAAACGTATACTTATTGATTCTTAGAAAGTAATGAAAAAGTACCTCCCTAAAAGTTACTTTTATTTTTTATTTTTGTTGGAATATAACAGACATAAAAAAGAGATGTTATTGACATAAATTTATCTTAAAAATAAAAAAAAATGTTCTAAATTTATAACTACAGAAAACTAAATTTCGGTTAATTGTTTATTCGATACAAATTCTTCGGTATATTCGATATTCAAAAATAGACAATTTTAAATTATTCGAACAGTTAATCGACCAAATTTAATCGGATAACCGAATAGCGGTTAATCTATTGGATACCCTAATATGTAAGTAAAGTAAAATAGAAATTTAGTAATAAAAAAGGTATATTTTTTAATGAAAATATACAAGATTTAATAGCCTGTTTCCCTATGTCGAGCGAAAATCTAAGCGAACGAATTCAATCGCATGGAGTTATGACTTTTTATATTGTTTTTATTGTATTTTTCTTTCAGTTTTTTTTTTTTTTTTTTTTGTCAAAAATATTAAAAATACTACTAAATTGTTTGAACATAGACAGAACCAAGCAAATGAAATGACATGTAAACAAATAAAAATAAAAAATAAAAAAGAGGAATGAAAACGAAAAATCTTTTGAGATTTTTCATTAGTAAATTGGATATTTGAAATAAAATTGTACGCATAGAGAAACCCAAATCAGTTTTCGTTCGCTTAGAAGGCTAAAGAAAGTATAGAAAAACAGGTTATAAGTAAAATGAATAAAATAAAAAATAAAAAGTGCATATTTTAATAAATAAATGGCGTTACTAATGAACCTTCATTTCAATACACTTATTTTCAGATAACGTGGACGGTTAATAATTAAGAAAACATTGATAAATAGCTACATTCTATCAAAAACAACATTCAAAAACATCCACTTTGTAGGAGTAAATCAGTAGCAGTTGTTCGTTAGTAGGAAATAAATAACACCTTGAAAATTGAATTAAGCATTTCGAGTACTTTACTAATAAATTAAAGAGTCCATTAGGTACCTTTACTATAAACATATTTTATAGCACGTGCATTTTTATTATATCCAGCAAACTTTTTGCCGTTTTAACCAAAATTGAAAGTCTGTTTGGTCTAAGTTACCTAGAATATATTTTTTTTTTTTTTTTTGCAAAAATCCTTTCTTGTTCAAATTTGTCTGACACTGTGTAAAGGATGTTCTCGTGAGCTATAAATCCATTTTTCTAAAAATAAAGCACAGTTATAAAATAGTTTGTCTAAAACTGTAAAATTATGTTAAAATTGCATTCAAACTCCAAAAAAAGGCTAAATTTTTTTTTTCAAAATTTATTTTATCAAACTGTTAATGTTGGTTCTCACCAACAATAAAATTTTTATTTATTAAATGCTTCTAGAACAAAAATGTTAATATGAATAACAATTTTTCAAAATTTCTTGTTAACCTTCAAACAATAAAACCTTTTATAAATTGTTCAAAACTATTACGAATAAGACTGACATACTTTAATTTTTAAAAGGCGCCTTAACAGAATTAGTTGAAAAACCTTTTATAAACTCAATGGCTTTTATCAAAAATTTAAATTTTATTATTTTCTATAAAAACACATATCGATTCAATACTCACATATTCACATTTAAATAAATTTGAGATAAGAAAAAGAAAAAATAAATATATTGATTGATGTGCCTTAAGGGTATGCTTTAGAAAATAACATAAAAAACTTTTAAACATCCACACTCAATATGGTTTACCACATATACATACCCAGCTGACCACAAAATTCGATAATGATATCCCGTTCGTACATTTCGCGAACACTTCTCTGACAAAAGATTTGAGAACGAATACTGTCGGCTTACCCGTTGCTCCCTTTGTGGCAGCAAATCTTTCGATCTCGAAATTTCGTCTATCGTATTAATAGTGAACCTTTAGCGATATTAATAGGGAAACGTTAAAATTTGTTAGTGATTCATTTCCGATATCAAACAATTATGAAGATCATTCGATATTGATATTACTAACGACTTGAGATTATTATTATTATTATTGATTTGAGTCTTTTGCATACACAGACAAGAAAATACATACGTTGCTTTTATTTACATAAGAATTCCTCGATTAATTAAAAAGATTAGAAAAATATCTCGAAACATTTAATTTCGATATTTTATTTAGAAAAGTTAAATATTGCGATTTCGATATTTTTAATATCTTCGAAAATTACGCGAAAGTTTAATATCGGGAAAAGTTCGATGCTACGAACGTTCACTATCATCGAGACTCAGGTCATGTTGGTAGTCCTGTTTACTAATCTATATTGAATATATTTATATCGTTAGCTAAAATGTAGAAAGATCTAACTTAAAATTCAAAACATTTTTGCAGGAAACGAAGAAAATTTATAAAAAAGTCAGTATATATGAGGAAACTTTTTGAAAGCGATATTATGTGTCTTGTTTTGCGCTGAGAATTTACATCTTTTAGATTCAAATTATTTAAACAGCCGAAAGACAACACATAGGTAATTCATATTTTTTTGTAGCTAGGGTGATCGATTATTCAACTTTTTAGAGAAACCGGTTTTCGAATAGTTGGAATTTTGAAAAAATAGGTTGCATTTTTTGAAATTCCAAAAAATCGGTTAACGGGTTTTTATATGGAAGTTAATATTACCATCAAAAGACTATAAGACTGTTGGTTTGCATGACATTTTTACTAGTTTTACTATTTTTGCAAGTATTTTACTCGAAAAGCGTTTCTGTGCATATAAAAATAGTAAAAGTAATAAACATTTCAACAGAAAGTTTTTTTCTCTTTTATTATATTTTTTTTTTTTTGAATATTTTGTACGAGCAAAACTAGTAAACGAATTTTATTTTTCCTATTGAATTTTATTTTGAAAAAGAATAATTATAAAATATATTTAATTTTGTGGTCAATTCTGAAACAATTATTGCAAATTTTGGAATTATGATTTATACTTTTGTAAAATTTACGTGTACAAAATTTTATTGTGATACTAATTTATGCATCTTAAAGTGATTTTCGGAATGGGCCTTTTTTGGGAGCCGTGGTCAATTATGGACTGATTCTTTTTAAATTGATTTTTATTTAAATAAAATGTGCCAATTCGTCTATATTTGCCTACATATTGACATTTTTGGTTGATTAACGTACGTAGTAAAGTAAAGTAATTTAGAGAAGGTGTGGTGGTTTATGGTTACAAAAAACTGTATTTGTGTTGAATTCTGACATATTTAAGAGATTTACAAGCAGATCAAAAAACTTAACTGCTGATGACATTCAGCAAAGTTAAAAACCGTTAATATTTATTTTTTTTCTTTAAAAGTAATTATACATATCCTTAGATAAATGAAATTTTATAAGAAAATATGCAGACGAACATATGCTGCAACTTGTAATTAAAGTAAAAAATAATCATCAAAACTGAGACCAAGTTTTATATATTATTACCTCATTCCCGCGTGCTTCGCTATTCCTTTTGATAACTAATATTTGCTTTCTATGAAGGCTACTACTGCCCACGGGACCTGTCCGCCCTAGTAGAAATTTCATATAAAAATTGTTTTCATTGCTTTTTAAAACTTTCACTGAAGGGCTATGCCTTCATCTTGATTTATCTGACCATAGTCGTATCATCAATGCAATGTAATAAGAAAGTAGCTACCATAAAGTTTGAGGGCTCAAAGGGTAAAAAAAAACACTTCCGGTTTTTTGTGTTTAAAGAAACCAGTCTATTCGACATTCGAAAAATAAACGTACTTAAACTGAAAAAGCGGGTTTAACCGTTTTATTATCAGATGAAAAGTTTTTCGTAAACCAAAAGTTTACAATTTTTAAAATGCTGCAGTTTTTTTGATAGAAAATTCTCGCGTATAAGTAAAATTAAATTTAGAGAACAGAATTTTAAAGACGAAGACATTCTCTATAGTTTGAGGTATATCTCGTGGCTGCCAAAACAAAATCGCCCAAATCATACAAATTTGGATCATATTTAATATGAAAAATAACCCAAAAATTTGCGGTGATTTTTGACATTTTGGTTGATTTTTCTTTTATTAAATTTTTACAACATGCATGAGAAAGTAAAGTTAACAGTTATCCTATTCAGAAAAAGTTTGATTTTGCGAAGATGGGGTTTGAAATACGCCAGAGTTGTAAATCCCTACGTACGGTGAAGGACGTATCCATGTTTTAGTCCAGACCAGAATCCTACCCAAGCCAAAGTTAAAAATGTTTTCATTGTGAATATGGCTGATTTTATCCAGAAATTTTAACACATAGCAGAAACAGTCATAATGAGGATGATTTTTCGTAAATATTTGGCCATTTTTTCATTTTTTTTCGGCAACATGATCATTTTTATTGTTGGGCAATTTTTCATTTCAGTGATTTTTCCTATATTTACTTTGGGTGATTTTGCTTTGGGTAATTTTGATGGAAGCTATATCTCAAGAAATTAGGTATGGGATACCATCATCAAAAATTTCCATATAATTGGCGTAAATAATTGTAAAATGTAAGTTTTCGTTTTTTAACAAATAACACTTCCGAGTCAAAGGGACGTTTAAAAATTTTGAAATGCAAAAAATTTATCAATTTTTTAAAATTTTCGTTACGTTAATATTGATATCAAATGAAGCTATATTTAGCGCGTTTTAACTACCCATAAGTTGAATTTTTTTCCAATAGCACCTAAAAAAAAAAAAAAAAAAAACGCAAATTTTTTTTTTTTACTTTTAGCAATACTTAGTCAAAATGCTACGAAGGAAAAATTAGTAAATGAAGAAGAAGAGTAACTAAAGGAGGTAAAAAATTTTACTTAGAAATACAAAAAAGAAAAAAAAAATTATAGCTTTGCGCTCTACTTATATATAGAATTCATGATATATGAATTCTACAAGAGAACACATAAAAAAGTAAAATTTTTCACTTCATGTCTTTCAATTTCCTTCATATTCACTAAATATGTTTTCTGTGAAGCCAAAAAAAAAAACTTTTGTGTAAAAACAGTTTAAAATTTTTAGAAATTAAAAAAAATTGAAAAAGTATACTATTTTAAAGACCACAATTTCCACATTTCATATTAGATTCTAATAATTTAAAATACATTAGATATCTACATTTGCCCTCTTTTATAATACATTTATTAAATAAATTTACTTTTTTACTAAATCCATTTTTCAGCTGCATTTTTGAATTGTTCTGCCCCTATTAATTATTAATTTTTGTATTTCATATTAAAAGGAGATTTATTGCTTAAATAATTCAATTTAGAGCTTCTGGCGATAGGAATATTTACCAGTTTTAAAACAATTTAGAAAAAAATACCAATAATTTTTCAACACAATTTTTTTTTAAGTTTCTAGTGTTTTGTACGTTGACTTAAAAAATATCTTAACGGTATTTATATTTGCTTTAAGCTAAATAAAAAAATAAAAAATTCAAAAAATATTTGAATAAATAAGTCTTTATATATGAAAAAATATATTAAAAATACTATAGCTTTTAGGTTTAAGAAAATTAAAAATCGAAGTGGGGGAAAGTTTTCAAAAATATCCAAAAAATGCATTTGCGTTATAAATGCATTTTTTTAAAAATTGATTTATTTTTCTAACTATGATATTAGAAGATGAATTAATTGCCTTTCTAATAACTTTTAAATCAATAAAATAGAACCTTAACTTCAAATGATATGTATAATTAAAATTACGTAAAAAGTGAAATGTTTTTATTTTTTTACGAAATTAAAAACGTGAATAAAATCGCAAATTTTTTGAAATTTAAAAAATTAAAATAAACACATCAATGTTGTCTAACAAAGCATGCAAGTACCAAATATGAACTAAATCTGAGGCCCTATGGTATTTTTCATATGTGATGTCTCATGGAATTCTGATATATAAAATTTTAAGGTAATATTAAAAGAGTTTTTTGAAAAATTTTGAAAATTATATATTTTTTAATCCGTTATTTTTCACATTTTTTCCACATAATTTTAAAATGCTAATTGGACCTTTTGCATTTTAGTTAACGATATATATTGTATATTTTTATGTATGCATGTGCGGACTCATTTATTTAAAAGTTATTTATTAAAATGTGTTTGTTTTTCCACAAATATGTGTGTATTTGCATGAGTGTAATGAAAATTGATTATCAAAGCCCGCCTGACCTGGGTTTCGATATTAGCAAATGTTCTCTAAAGGCGATGAGGTTTAGAAACTAAATGTTCGAGAATATATTGAAAATTATTTTAAATATGAATATTCGTAGCATCGAACTTTTCTTGATAATTTCTCTGTAGTAATATTCGAGAATTTTAAATATAACGATATCGCAATTCTTCGAGATAAAAGAAATATATAAGATTCGAGAATGACATAGATAATTTCTATTCTCATAAATTCCTCGAGCATTTATTACTTAAATAAAAAAGAAACGAAGGTATATTTCTTTGTGAATGCAAAATACTTAAACAAAGAGAATCAAGTATCATTTTTGAGTCATAGTTCATTGCGTTGGTTAAATTCTCTGCAATTTTTAGTAAAAAAAAATTAATAAAATTTAAAAAAAATTGGTAAATAATGTCGCTATTTGTCTAAATATATATATATATATTTTTTTGCATATTAATTCAGAAAATTTTGAGCCAAGAGATGTAATAATATTGAAAGAAAAAACATTGATGACTTTTCTGGACGAAGTTGAAATTTGGCGAAAATGCTTCAAATATTTCCACTTTTATGTAAATGTCTTTTTTATTTTACTGTTATCATATAAATTATTAAAATGTATTTTACCATGTACTTATAATTTATTGATATTTAACATATTTAACTAAGATAAGAAAATACCTGGTTCAATTATCAAAAACCTAATTCATGCAACAACAAAATACATGTAGCCACATATATTTTGTTTTTGCGTTTCCAAAAAATGAGTAATCTTTTTGAAAATTTTGTTCGAATTGCCTCTCACATAAACTTCTAGTTGTATTCTATGGTGTTAAGTTTGAAATAAAACATAATTTAAAAAATTAAATCTGCTTTTAGTTTTAGATTGGGAACAAAATGGATATGAAACAAAATAGAAAACTATCGTTTTCGAACTATTGTCAATGAAAATAATTACAAGTCGTTAGTGATATCAATATCGAATAATATTTATAATTTTTTATTTCATAAACGAATCACTAGAAATTATTTTTGCGTTTTGCTATTGATAGATTTGCTGCCACAAAGTGAGCGACGGATAAGCTTAAAGCAGGGATGTCAACAGCTGCTAAAATTGTACTTTTTTTTGCCACAATTGTGCCAAAATAGAAAACTGTTATGAGATTATCACTTGAAATTAAGAAATGATTTAGAACTCGCAAAATAAACTTAATACTTTCAAGTTATTTTCATCGACACAAAGAAAATAGTAAAAAACTACCAAATTTAATGGTGCAATTTGCAAATAAATATAAAGTGCTCCCAAATCGGGTTAATGCCGTTTATTGCTAATAGTTTTTGCAACGTTAACACTCAGCGGAAGCAACAAAACATAGTTAGTATTATTTAACCTCTAATCTTTTGATTAATTATATTGAAATTTATATACATTTTGTTAACATTTTATAATTCCTGCCTATAAATGCTTCTTATTTCTTCTTTAATCCTATCATAAATATCCTTCCAAATCTCTTCATAGTTTCTATTAAACAATCAATATTAATAACACAAATTATTGATGAAAATATGTCCCCGAATATTAAAGAGTCTATGAGACCTTGATAAAAAGTTGAAACTTGATATCAAGTATAACCATAGTGGTTGTTGGTTGTTTTAACTAATTTCAGATTTTTTCAAACATTTTTGTAATTAAAGTGGAAGTTTATTTAAATTGTACCAATTTGATCTTTGGTGTACCATTGTACTTTTTTTTTATAATTACAAAAACAGGCCTTCTTTAGATCCAATAAATCCATCAGCAGCAGCCAATAAAATTGAAAGCAATATCCTCTTCTCCGAACTCACAACAGTACTTCATTCTTTAAAAGGGAAAACACCACAGCTAGGCAGGATCTCCTATGCAATTTTGAAACAATTGCCATATGAAATGAAAAATACAGTACTCCATCTTTTTAATAACATATTCAACTCTAAAATTCCACAACAATTCAAAACAAATGTTATAGTCCCCATACCAAAGCCAAAAGCAGACAAGACCTTAGCTAAATCATACCGTCCAATATCATTAAATACTTGTTATACTTGTTTATGGATTCACGAAAGGTAAATCTACAATCGATCCTCTACTATATGTAGATTATTAGATTGCAAATAGCCTTTCCCTAAAGAAACACCTTAGTTTAATATCTCTTGACTTCAAGAAAGCTTTCGATAAAATCGGAACACATACAATAGTCGATAAACTCCTTGTTTGGAAAATTGGGCCTAAAATTATTAATTATATTAAAAATTTCATGTCAAATAGAAAAATTATAACTAGAGTGGGTAAAAATTATTCTAACTGTCACTCATTACATAATGGAATCCTGCAGGGGTCTCCATTATCTGTAATATTGTTTTTAATTGCTTACAATAAACTCTGTTCTACCATATCCCTATACAACAAGATAGATTTTACAGCCTACGCTGATGACTTTAACGTAATAGTGAGATCAGATCGTAAAAATAATCCAATAATTGGTATTAATGAAGTTTTCGTGGATATTTACGATTCGTGTAAATATTCGGGAGCAGTATTATCTACCACAAAATGCAAATACATACATATATGTAGAAAGAGAGCTTGTACTCCCAGGATCATTTGCAACAACATTACGTTAAAAGAAATGGAAAACCTGAAAATACTTGGATTATATATTAACAGGAAATATAATTGGAATTCGCAGATAGACTTCATTTCAGCATCAATCTCAAAACAACTCAGCGTCATAAAATGCTTATCAAATCAAAAATTTAATTGTATACATCTACACTAGTATCAATTATTAAAACTTTACTATTATCAAAAATAAACTATGTTCTTCCTTTTTATGGATATTCTTCAAAAACATTGCTCAGAAAAATAAAAACAAAAATTAACGCAGCTATAAGATCTGCATTGGGAGCTTCTCGTATAACACCTGTTTCTAATATGCTTTTTGAAACCAATATACGACCCTTGGAGAAGC
Source organism: Protocalliphora azurea (assembly GCA_932274085.1). Taxonomy (NCBI): domain Eukaryota; kingdom Metazoa; phylum Arthropoda; class Insecta; order Diptera; family Calliphoridae; genus Protocalliphora; species Protocalliphora azurea. The sequence goes on from OW026519.1 coordinate 171,889,112, forward strand.
AGCGAGATTTAGTGACAGATAGACCATTAAAATGTTTATACAACAATCAGGACACCCTACTTTACCCAATTATTAACAAATGTAAAAAAAAACTAAAAAAATCAAAAAATACCTTCTGTTGTACTAAGAATTATAAAAAAACTGTAAAAAATATGATTTGCCGATTACAAGGAAAATATATAGACATGTTATCAGTCCTCCTTGGAATTTTAAAGAAGAATCAATTAATACTATACTCTACTGTTATGCTAAGTCAAACACTGACCCTTTATTATTCAAGAACCTCTTTAAAGAAATTCAATCTGAATATCAAAAGTATATCAGTAAGTTTCAGTGTTACCGAAGATAACAAAATTGTTAAAAACTCAATCCTACCAAGTTATAGTTCAATATTCTCTGCAGAAATTATCGCCATAGCGGAAGCCATTAACATCATTAGCACAAAGTTTGGATATTTTGTAATTGGTATCGATTCCCTATCTTTTTTAAAAGCAATTTCCAACACTGCAAACAGCAATTTTTATGCTACATATATAAGAAACACGCTTATTACTAAATACCTAAAAATAATTCTAATTTGGACACCAGGCCACAGTCAATGTAATGACAAATAATTACAACACATCAGATATTAACAGATTTCTAAAGAATCAGTATATCGGAACCAATTATCTATATCAACAAACGTCTAACTGGTATAGAGCGATTAACAACAATTAACTATATATAAACGATTTTTTTAAATGCAACAATAATTTTATATATAGAAGGGATATAATTAAATTTGAAAGACTGCGTTTAGGGCACTTAAGGTTGTCACACGAACACTTAATAAATTTACCTCCAATCCTAGTTTGTAATTGCAATATAAATCCTTCAGAAACAATTGATCATATACTTTATTCATGTACTAAGTTCCAAAAACACCGTGAAAAAAATTTTTATAAATATTCCTAATCCCAAATCCTTACTAACAAACCCTTCCGAAAATAATATAATTAAAATTATTACCATTTTAAAAGAAACCAATTTATACAATTTAATTTAATTATCTAATAACTCATAGAATAAACATAAATCAAATATCTTTTGTAAATTATTGAGCCTAAGGCCCAGATGTCATGGCCTATTATACATTAGTTAATAATTTGTAATTATTATCTAATCGTGTTAAATAAATAAATAAAATTAATACTTTTCAGTCTCGAATTGTACAAAAAAAGTGCAATTATACCAATTTTGATATCCCTGGCTCAAGGACTTCATATTCGGATCGCCAACGATAGTCGTTCTTGAATGTTTTGTTAGAGAAATGCTCAAACGGGATACTATTATCGAAGTTTGTGGTCAGCTGGGAGATCAAGTTAAAGTGTTGTCAACGGACATACAACTACAACAACAATAATAACAAGCACTAGAACAACTGTAATCAAATGCGTGTCCGAATAGATTTTAACCCCTTTCATGTGTGTAGGATTTTTTTTATTAAAGAAAGGTTAAAATGGTAAATTTTTATATGAAGTTACAGTGAGTGACAATGAAATTTAAAAAAAAAAATAAAAATAAATATAGACTTAAGGAAAGGAGATATGTTTGTATTTTACTGGAAATATTTAAATTCAAAGTATTGCTATTGTGATTTCTATTGTCATTAAGCAGATTTTCATAATGGCCAAAAGGACACACCATCTCAGGAGGTGATTCCCTATGGTATAATATTTTTTGTGTGATTTATATACCTATAAGTTGTTCTTTAACAATTAAGTGTCTATAACCTTTATTATCCAAAATATCTTCTCTTAAATCTTGTTCATGAAGTATCCCACACAATGAACTGTAATTATAAAATTTCTTTTAAATGTTGTTTAAGTTCCTAAAATTCTTTAACAAATGTTTTTTATTTTCTTGTTACTTACTGTAATCTTTTTTAAAATGTTAAAGGTTATTAAAAAAGATTAAAAACAAATCTTCGAGAAGTCTTTTGTGTTGGCCAAATGGTTATTATCCTAGCATTTAATCCAATAACCTTAAAATAAGCCTGTTCTAAAAAGGATATTTACTTGGGATTTTTTTTTTAAATTTATTGCAGTCATTTAAACATTTTTAAAAATTGAAACAAAATAATCACAAGTTAATAAGTTAAAAGAAAGTTGTTATTATAGATATCTATATCTGATTAAGCGACATTTAGTTTTTAAAATTTGGTTTAAAATTATTATTATTATTGAATTTTCTTTCTAGATTCAAAATACTTTATCATTCCAAAATCTTCACAATAAATATTTAAAGCACAAAATAAAATATAATCCAAATAAACCACTTGTTAAATATGTTTTCTATTAAATGAATTATGGTTGAATGCTCTTCAAAAAAAAAAAAAAAAATTGTTAAAACAGAAGTAATAGAAAAAATTGCTAAAACAAATAAAAAAATTTAAAGCATTAAATAAAAAGTACTGCTTTTTACAAAAAGTTGTTAAAAAAAGTTATTCAAAACAAGTTAGAGTGCTATATTAGTTTGTACCGAATCTTATATCCCCGTCATCTGTGTTGAGATGTGTTATATATATTTACCTTTACTATATCAATGTAAACACTAAAAACTTTAAATAATTTGCAATTTCATATAAAGTCGAAGTATAATTATAGAATATAAATCCTTATATCCTTATATATAATATAAAAATGAGGTGTAAGTTTGTTTCTGAATCAATTACATTTAAACGATTGAACCTATTTGCAAGAAATTTGACACACCAGTGCCAGGAGTGGTTATAGGATTTGTTAGATCTCAAACGGAAGTCACACCCATATTTTACGCATACTTTAAAAAAAATCTCTTTACTTCAATATGACTCACAGATAGTGCTTGCACTGTAGAATGTTATTAGTTATGTTGGATCATGGTTGGATGCCACGCCCATATTTTACGCCCATTTTTTTATAACTCTCAAATGGATGAAGCGATTAGCTTAAAATCGTGGCAGGAGGTACAGTAGCCTTCATGTAAAGCAAATATTCATTATGGTATATATATATATACACCTGCTATATATATTTTACACCTGCTTTCCGAAATAGTCTGGTATGGAATTATTGTAAATTTGTGGTAAAAAATGTTTAAAATGTTATTTAGAAAAATTTTTCGAGTTCAAAAATTGTACGATTTCTGAAATTTTCTAGGCCCTGTATTTCGTTACCAAAAATATCTTGAAGTCCATATCTTCTGAATTTGACATCACAATTACAAAAACAAACTTTATGCGAAATTTTGTAATATTATCACAACGGAATCGGATAGTGGTTCGAAATGAGTTAAGGTAATAGTAACTCGTAAACTTTTAATCCGATTTCTTGAGTTATGACGTTCTTGAAGTAAATAAGCGATATATTCTTCGCTGATTTACGGATGGACATCATAATCTTATAAGGATATATATATATATATATATATATATATACATTATTTTTCTAATAATTTTATGTTGTTACTTCTAATGAAACTGTAATTAGTTTTTTTTTTTAATAATTTTAATAACATTTCAACAAATAATTCTTATTATCAAGGTCTCAACTTCACCTTTAATTTTTCTTTCATTTTATTTATTAACCCTCAATTATTTTTAAAAATTTAATATTACAAATTAGTTGGTATAAATATTTTTCTTTTTTTTTTTTGTTTTATTATTTTGGTTTTCTTTTCTAAAAATATCTCATAAATAATTCATAGCAAAATAACTAAATGAATTGTTGATTTAAGCCATAAAAAAATATTTATATGCAATATTTACTTACCAACAAAACATTTCGATGAAAAATGGAATTTTCTGCCAAATTTGGTTATACAATTAATATGAATTAAGGTGGAAAAAAATTGAAAGAGAGAAAAAAATTAATAAATGACTATAAATGTGTAAAATAAATTAGCGAGCAAAAAAATAGAAAAATAAAAAAATTATATATAAAACTTTTTACATTACACTCAATTAAATTTAACTGTTGTTTTTTGTTAGAATATTAAATTTAATGCAGATAGATAAATAAATATAAAGAATTATTTAAATCAAGAAAACAAGTGAGAATGTTATATTCGCTTTGGCCGAATCAATATACCCACCATCTACAACTTTTTAAAATTTGACCTTATATGGGTGGTGGGCGGTAAAGTGGGGGATCACGCCTGTTTTTGGTTTACGGAGTGACATTGGTTCTTCAATTATTTTTGCAAATTTTGTTGATGTACATGCATTTTTGTAAAAGATATCAGTCGGAAAGTATAAACTGAAGTTACGACGGAGACACTGTTTTTCTAATACTTGGTCCATAACTTTTTTTTATTTATGAACAAATTTTGTATACGACAAATTTTTGAGCCAAATTTCGACCCTCTAGGATGCCCTGAGCTCTATCCTGGTTTTAACAGAAATGTTAGCTTTTCTCCAGGACCCAGAATATATACTTTATGGGGTTTTAGATGATTATTTGGACATGCTACACATGAAATGACAAACCCAATGTATTCCCTTCATTTTTTTTTTGATGGTGGGTATAAAAAAATAAATTAAAAGAAAAAAAAATTTCAATGGAATATGTTAATTAAATGTTAATTAGTAAATAAAAAGAAAACAGCTTAGAGTACTATATTCGGCTGTACCGAACCTTATATACCTTTCATCCGTGTTGAGATGTGTTATATGAAAACACTTTATATCTACATAAACATTAAAAACTTTAAATAATTTGCATTTTCATATAAAGTTGAAATATATACATATATATATATATATATATATATATATATATATATATATATATATATATATTAATGAGGTGTAACTTTGTTTGTTAAATTTATTTTTTGGTTATAGACTTTATTAGATCTCGATTGGACATCAAACCCACTGTAGAATGTTATGTTGTTTTTGATATCCACTTTTTTTTTAACTCTCAAAAGGATTACACAGAGAAAACAGATTCGTTGTGGCAACTAAATTTATTGTCAATCGAATTTGTTCGGCTCCAATTTCTATCATAAAATTCGGTTACAATTGCCGAATAATATGATGATAGGAACTATTTTTAAAAAAAGTTCGGTTGATATAACTCAATGTTTCTATATACATTAGATAGGCTCAAATAAAAGAAAACTATTTTTTTAATTCCTTTATTTAATTATTTTTCTATATATTTGATCAGATCTTCAAGTGTGTTTTTGAAATATCTAAAATGAGTTATAAAGACACGGTTATATATATGCAGAGCAACTTGTTTGATACGATACGAACATGATACATGTAAGTAAAATAAGCAACAGTTTAATACTTAATAGTAAGGGACTGTTTGACAATAACTCTAGCTAAAGTTACGCATTTAAAAATATAAATCTGACTACAATGGTGCACATTCCTATAAGTGCACATCGATTTTTTTTAATAAACTTACCAAAAATGGGACTAAAAATTAATTAAGGTACTACAAATTAATTATTACAATTAATTTTTGACTTCACTTAAAAATTCAATAACAAAAAACTTAAAATGTACACTAAATTTTAGTAGTTTAATGTCATTTTCCTATATAAGCACTTAAACTAATGAACCAATTTTATTAATAATAATGTGTTGATGAACCCTTGTTTTCGATAACTTCAAAAATTCGGTCTGGTATTTAATCGACTATTTTTTGAAGAAAATTACTGTGAAATTATTCTCAGCCTTGCTTAATTTTTAGTTTTAGCTCTGTTATTATTATTATGGTTTCATTCTATTCATTTCTTGCATAAACTTTATGCATCATGTAGCCCCACAGATTCTCCATTGGATTTAAATCTGGAATAGTGGAATACTATATTCATTAAACCACGATTTAGATTGGTTAGAGATATGGATTAAAGCGTTATCCTGTTGGAATATGTAATCTTCATCTATCTTTTCATCCACAAATGAGAGAAGAGCATCATCCAACAATTTATTATAAATTGCACTGTTCATCTTAGTTAGAACAAAATATATTTTTGATTTTCCTGCAGCAGAAATGGCTACCCAAATCATAACACCGAAATTGCATTTCGATATACGAATTTTGTTCGACCTGAAATCATGCCAATAGTAAGAATATGAATTTTTATTCCACCCACCTGTTCATTTCATGTATGTTACCATCATTTCTTTTTTTGTTACCATCTGTTGGGAAAATGTATGCAACATGTTTGGAAGTGATAGAAAGGTCAAGTTTATTTTTTATTTGTGTAGCATTTAATTTATTGCGGATGACTTCTTCTTTTATTTTATTAATTTCCCTTTTTGTTAATTTTTGATTACATTTTGTTGGTTTCCGCACTCTGTATTTCTGATTTTTCTTAAGAAAGCCTCGAATAGTTCGAATAGTTAATTTTGCGTCCAATTTCTCTATTAGAATAGCCTTGATCACGAAAAAATTGAATTTGAATTTTTTCCTAGTCTATAAGAAAAGTTCCTTTCGGCATCCTTTAAGCTGATAAAACTTCCCAATTAAAATAATAATATTTCCAGTAAAGAGAGATGTTGTCATCAGAAACTTACCTTAAGTGAAAAAAAAACAACTAAAGTTGTTAAAATTATTAAATATTTTTTCACTAACTTTTTAGATGAATTTTTGTCGACTGCATTTATAGAAATATTCCACTGAAATGATCACCAATATGTTCTGATTGCTAAATTAAAGAAAACAAAAACAGCAAGAAACAAATATTTCTTACATAAAAAGGTATCATTATATCGCGAATTATTGTAACAATACAACATTGTTTTGGGTTAAGAGAAGCGAATATTTCTCAAAGAAAAACCAAACCTTTTAAATGCGTTTATAGGAATATGCACCAGTATAGTTTCAATGTACACATTTAGGTGCTTTAAATCCTTGAATTTGTTATATAATGCATTGCACAATCTCTACGCTTCGAAAATAGCTGCAAACTCTGTGGAATTTTGTAATAAACTGATTTTCATTTGCGACTCAGCCGATTTCCAGTCTGCACATTAAAACAAAGCAATTTCAATAGCATATGTTCATTAAATGAAATAGTTAATTAGTAGTAAATAAAAACAAAAAATAAAAAAAATAAAACGAATTACATTTTAATCATAAACACATTATCTAAATTGATATTTAATTGGTTAGATAAAAAATATCTTGATAATAGTATTTCATAGAAAGGACTGGTAAGAAGTTTTTATTGTGGGGATAAAGTGGAATTAATATATTATAATGATTGTTGTAATTATTGCTTTTTTTTATTCAAACATTGTAAGTTACAGTGTATAGTGGCAGTTTATAATTTTAATACAGTTTTTGATCTTCTTCTTCTTTTGAACCAATAATGTTCCACTGAACAGTTAAAAATTTTACGCCAAATAATACAAGTTATTAATTAATTGCACTACAATTACTTTCCACCTCTTCTCTTTAAGTTATACATATATTTTTATATTCTTCTTTGGTTTTGGTTTTTTTTATGAAAATATTAAATAAATGAAAAATTAATTTTTTTTTTTTTTGTGACTCAAAATAATTGTCAAATCAATAGGTGGCAGTAAAAATAGAATATTTTGAATATTTTGGTGAAGACGTTTAAAATTCTACTAAAATGCTTCCTAATTTAAATTAGTTCGCTTCCACAGCTACAGCTATTGCCTTTCACACTGTTATAATCTAGTTTGGGCTTTATGGAAAAGGGTATTCATTACCACCTTCTATGTATGACAAGCACATACGTAATTACAATTAATTTTTCGACTTTTTTCAATTATTAAATAATCGATTTTTCGACTTTTTGAATTTTTAAATAGTCGATTTTACAACTTTTCGATTGTTTTAAATTTAGGAATAGTCGACTTTTCGACCATTTTTGACTTTATCGAATATTTTCGATCTTTCGACTATTTTTGACTTTTCGACTATTTTCGACCTTTCCACTATTTTCGACTTTTCGACTATTTTCGACTTTTTCCCACTTTTCGACATTATCGATGGTATTGTAATTTTCAAGATTTTCGCTTCCTTTTTTTTATTTATCTTAAAAAAACTTAAAAAAAATATTAATCAATTAACAGACAATCTATGCAAGGATAGTGCTGGTTACACAAAAGATATGTTTTTGCCGTACTATTTCCAATAGTTAGATGATGCATTTTAAATAAAAACTACTAAGAAACTATTCCTTTTAAATAAAGTAAATTTTTCGACCATTTTTCGACATTTTGCGACTGTTTTCTACTTTTTCCGACTTTGTGCGATTTCATACGATATTTTCGAGATTTTTCACCTATTTTGACTATTTTATGTTATTTGTCTTAAGAAAACTTTAAACGAATATGAAACGTATACAACGAAAACAAATATATTGATTAATTAACAGACAGTGTATGAAATGAAAGTGCTGGTTACATTCAAAAATATAACTGATAAGTAACTATTTTAAATAAAGTAAATTTTTTCTATTTTTTCCGATTATTTTCGACTTTTCGATTATTTTCGATTATTTGGAACAAAAAAGTTCCATCTATAATTTTTTAAATTTCTCGAGAATTATCCAACCAAAAAGTCGATTTCAACTTTTCGACTTTTTTCAACGAAAAGTCGATTGTTCGACTACTCGAAAGTCGAGTAGTCGACTTTCGACTATGTGAGAGAGACCCATCACAATTTTGGAGCAACAATCTAAGTATATCCTTTCCAACTCAAACGTTTAAAACATAATAATTTTATCGTATTTCTCAAATATGTTAAAACAAGTAAGAAAGATATAGTTGGTCAAGACAACTATATAGATGTCAATCAAAATTCGAGGAGGGGTCTTATATTAGACAAGTGGAAATTTTTCTATGTGTAAAATAAAATATACGAATACAGAATATTAAGGTAATACTAACATTTATATGAATTTATGCTCCCGAAAGTGGGCTTATGTGAGAGCTATGGTAAATTATGGATCGATCCTCATAAAATTTGTCACTGTGATTTCCACTTATATAAAACTTATTTGTGTGGAATATAAACTTGACACTAACATGTGTATGTGATTTATGCACGTTAAAGTCATTTTCGGAGGAGGTTTTTATATGGGAGCTATGGTCAATTATGGATCGATCTTCATGAAATTTGTCACAAAGATTGATATTTACACATACCGAATTTCACTCAAATATTGCTATATTTGAGGCATTTATGATCGTTAAGCCCCTATTCCGGGAAGACATTTGTATAGGCTTCGCCTTGTGCCATGAAAGTCCAAATTTTATTGAATTATTTTCAAAATTGCGACCTGTACTTTGTGCACAAGGTTTACATGGACAGCCAGCCAGCCGTCTAGCCAGTCACGGACGGACGGACATCATTAGATCGACTCAAAAGGTCATTCTGAGTCGTTTGTTATACTTTAAAGTGGGTGTTGGATGATTCTTTCTGTGCGTTACAAACATCAGCACAAACGCATAAAACCTCAATCACCTATGGTGGTGTGGGGTATAAAAATTCAAGTTTAATTTTTAGTGTGCACTAAAATTGGGATGTATTTGAAAAAAAAAAACTCGAAACTTTGATGTCAAAAATTATTTTTATATAATTATTAAAGCTAAAAATAAATTAATAATCAAACGAAAAGAAAAAAAGTTATTCTAAATTTAAGTAAGTAGTGAAAATATTTGATATAAAATATTCATAAATTTGAGATTAAACCATCATATTTATGAAAGGACTTGAAAAATTGGTCTAGACGCAAGGACGAATTATACAAGTTTACAAATTCGGGTCAACTTTTGTATCTGAGTAGAACTAATTTTAAAGTAATTTTGGGCGCTGAATTTAAATAGTTTTCAAGTTTCCGCGTTTTGGTTGAATGCGCTGTTATAACGAATTTTAGATGTTAACGTCTCTTAAAGGTACATTTCAGTTATATTATCAAATAGCCGCCATCGGGGGTAGTTTGAAAATTTTGCCCGCAAAATTCTCCCCCAATTATAAGCAAATAGTGGAGAGAATTTTAATACGTTGGCATGATGAAGTACTACTGTTTAAAAACAATAAAAACGACTAAGTTTGACTGAACTTCATTTTCGATTTATCACTTTTTTTGAGAAATTTTGTTATTACATCGCGAGTACAATAAAAAATTTATTTTTGTTGATATCACGAAAACTAAAGCTAATTTTGAAAACAAAAAGAAAATGTGAATATTCGAATTCACTTTTAACCTTAAATAATCTTAGAAATCACATTTGGTTTCTTAAGTCCAAAACTTTGTGTATTGTATTGTGTAGGCTTATGTTATTATTAGAAAATAAATTATATTTTACAAAAACAATGAGGAATGAAAAACAATGAGGAATGAAAATAATTTGACATTGAGAAAATATTTTTAATTCTAAACCAGACCAGATAAAAAGTTATATGGTAGTAAAGTTCATTGTATTTAAATAAAATTAATTGCTGCAAAAATAATTTTCTTATTATCAATCTTTAAAGAACTATTTTAAATTTTATGCTAAAAAAAAAACATCTTCACGATCCCCTACAATGTTTGTACGGACTCCTTGTGGATCGCGGACACCCATTTGTGAACCGTTGCTCTAGTACCACGAACAAAGTTAAAATTCTACTAACTACAGAGTGTCATAATATATTAAAGCTTTGTTCACATTTGATAAATATTTGATCAAAATTGCGTAACCACTAGTTTTTTAAAAATACTGTTTACCGTTGTTTGATGTTGCAAAAATTCAATAAAATTTCATCTATGATTAATGATAAGTAAAAAATCGTTCCCCATTAAAAAAGAGATATTAGGAAATATTTTGTGATGTAACCACGTTATTTTGGTCAAATATTTGACTAATCTGAACGTATGTATGAAAAATTAGCAGCTGGACATTTTTTTAATTGACGTAATCTTAGTCCTATTTATTTATAATTTGCAAAAGAAAACTAATCGTAATTTATTTCTTAGGGAACAATATAAAATTTGATTTTTAAAATATCAACAAATTACTTTAAAACTACAGTACCTTATTAATATAATTACCTCATACGTGTATATTAAATAAAAGCTATTCAAATTATTTCAACTATTAAAAATAAAATTTTTGCACTAAACAAAGCAAAAAAGATTCATAAATACCATTGAAAATAATAAAAAAAAAAAATAATAAAAAAATTAAGTGGAAATATAAAAAATTAACAACAAAATTAATAAATTTTAAAATCAAAATAAAACATACATAAAATATTAACAATATATAATTAAAAATTAATTGAGATTTTTTTCTTGGCAAAAAAAGTGAATAAAATTAAGTTTAAAATTGTTTAATCTACAATTTGCTACATATAAAAAAAATTTAAATAATAAAACTACTACTTTAAATTTGCGGCTTGAAGGCATAGAATACAACTGGTAATTTAAGTGAAAAACAGTTCATATAAATTTTCAAAAAATGTAAATTTTTTCCAAACACAAAAGCAAAATATATGTGACTAATGTATTTTGTTATTGCATGAATTATGTTTTTTACAAATGAGTTAAGTTTTTGTCTCTCACATAAACTTCTAATTGTATTCTATGTTACATATATATATATATATGTGTGTGTGTACTTTGTTGTATTCATGTTTTTTGGTAGACTAAGAAATCCAAAATTTTAGATCGATCGCTTAAAATTATAACAGATTTTAGGAATTTTTGCTTAAACCTCAATAATGCATAATTTGACTACAGTAGATATATCTTTTAGATATGATATTTGCTGTTTTGCTTTTGGTTTTGTTTTAATTATTTTGTAAATTTTTAGATTTTTGTTGATTAGTGAAACTACCAATAAGTTGGAACATAGCATTTATTCTTATACGCAGAGAAAAAATATGGTTGCGGGAATCATAATCGAAGAGCAACATAATACGATTGGACAATATGGTCATAAATAATAATAAATATGAATATTATAATCATAAAATAATACAACTTTTCATATTATGATCCGAGTTTTTGCAGCTTGTATTTAAATATTTTATAATGCTTTGATATATCTTTATAAAATTATGCTCTGATTTCTCATATTATGATTTAGATTCATCATATTATTTACCATAAACAATTTTATAACATGTTCAAAATAACTCATAACATATTTCATGTTATTCTTAATATGAATAATCATGATTTTTTCATAAAATTTTTTTTTATTTACATATGTTATGCGTGATAAAGAATATACTTTTTATTAACTAATAATAGATAATCAATATCTTATACTGCTTCAATCACCCCAAATATAACATTGTCTACTTATATGTATATATTCATCTATAAACTAAATGGGAATTATAGTTAAAAAACAAAATATTTAAAAAACAAACCCTTTTTGTGTTTTTTAACCATATTTGTGAAAAGCATACGTTTCATAATTAATTGTAACATTCTATTATTATGGGAATAATAATATTAATATAGTTTAAAAATAAGGTATGGTTTGAGAACAAGGAAAAGTATTGTTAATATTTAATGATTGTAGAAATAATGATATTTTTCATATCAACAAAATTTTGTTTCTGGTAAAAATATTCACAAAAAATAAGATTATTAAAATTACTGAATGTAAACATTGAGTGATATAACTGAAATAAAAGCATTATTATCAAATAATGAAAATTAACAATGAGAACATATTATTGTTGTACTGAAAATGCCGTGACCATGTTTTTTCTCTGAGTGTACTTGTTTGTGAAAACCAAAAAATCTTAGCTTAAGTTTACCAAAAGTTTGCTGAAATAAAATTGACGATTGCAAGAGTTTGTTGAAAAATTCTGATGCTATATAAATTATTACATAAAATAAATACTTTGCCAAACACTTTCACGTTTTTATATTCGTGCAAGTTATTGTCAAAACATAATTTTTCGTGTTTCAAAGTTATAGGTTATCTTGATAAACAACCCATATGACCACAAAACTCAAACATAACAACAAATACTCTACTTGTATAAAATTTAAAACAAACGTCATGTAAATTCATCTTCTAGGCTGCAATTTACATTATACAACATTGTTTTATATTTTTATACTATTGCGATACAGCTTTTGTAATTCTAACTCCTTTGCAATAAAAACGTTAAAAATAATACTAAACTAGTACTAACTTTACTGCCTTGTCAGACGGTAAATGTTGCCACGTTATATTTTCCAATATATATTATTGACTGATACTAATATCTGTTTAAAAGTTATGCGGTGACAAAAAAATTGACGTCTTTTTTTTTAAAGTTCGCATTTTATTTTGATAGAAAATAAGTTAGAGAACAAGATTTAAAATATAAAGTGAAGTGATTTTCTACAGTTTGAAGTATATCTCACTGATATCAGGAAACCAGGCATGGGATATCTTTATCACAAACATCATATAATTGGCGTAAATATTAGTAAGATGTGTGTTGTTCGCTACAGAAAAATAACGTTTTTATAGAAATTGCCTAAAATATCGCGTAAACAGCATTTATTTATAAATGACACCTCGAAGTTAAATGGGCGTTAAAAAATTTCTCCATAGAAACATTTTATGGAATTTGTAAACTTTTTACCCAGTTTACAAATTTTGTTCTACATTTTTGTATCTTACACAACGAGGGATCCAACTTAATGAATACCACTCGACTTCGAATCACTTCCTGAGTTGATTTAACGATGTCCGTCCGTCCGTCAGTCCTCCTGTCCATGTAAACTTTGTAACCAAATTACAGGTCGCAATTTTGAAAATAATTAAATGAAATTTGTCACATATATGTTATATGGTCCGAGGACAAAGCCTATTGAAGTTGATTACGATCGGTCCATTATTTCACCTGGCTCCCAAACCAGTCATAAATCACTTAAAAATACAAATAATATGACGAATTTCGTGAAGATGGGTCAATAATTGACCATATATACCATATTAACCCCTCTTCAGAAAATCACTTTAACGGGCATAAAATCAAAAAAACATTATAATATAAGATTAATGTTTGACACAAATCAGTGTTATATAAATAAAAATCGCAGTGCCAAACTTTATTATAATTGGCCATAACTCCCATACAAGGTCCACTTCCGGAAATCCTCCTTAAATGCATAAATAACATAATATAATGCATACGTATATTTCATAGAATTATTCACTACTTTTAAAACAAGTATCGGTCCTAAAATTCGGCACAGGTCCCATATACCTGCTATAGCTACATTTATATCCAAACATATTTCTCTTGCTGACATCTATCACCAAGTATATATGACATTAATATTTATGGCATATGAAATCATTTTATTTGCTTAGCTCTAAAATTCAGAGAGCGTCAAAATCTTTTAAGGATTTATAATTTCCATAATTTACATATTTCGCATTATATTTCGATCTTTAAAATATAAAAACTTAAATTTATCATTAAACAAGAATCAGGTTAAAAATTTTGTGAAAATTCACTTTAAAAAATTTTAAAATTGAGCTTTTTGTAGAGAATATTACCATGAGTAGTAACGTTTAAATGACTATATTTTCCAAACTATTGCTGATATTCACTTAATTTCTGTTTTAAACTATCTCAAAATATGCCTATTATTTTCAAAATTTTAAACCAATTCCTTTTTTTTTTTTTTGCTACTTACGAAATCGTGTAAAAAATTAAATTAAAAATTTTTATTTTCAAGAAATATTGAAGATGTTCCTTAGAAGTTCTATAAAATCGTGCAGTTTTAGTTTTGATGATGCGAAACCTCTATTTTTAAGTTTTTTTTTTTTTTTTGGAAAGTTTCAAGTTTAAACATCCACAATTTTTTCGTGCGTTGACAAAAATGGTTTACGCGAACAGACTTTGTATTCATAAATATATTAACGAATATTTATGGATGCAAAGTCAATGTTAGTGTTAGAAGAAAAAAATTTTTTTTGAATATTTTTAAAATTCTTCATATATATATATATATATATATATATATATATATATATATATATGTATATGTATATGTATATGTATGTATATATATATACATATACATATGTATTTTATAGAATTTTCAAGATAATTTAATTTAATTTAACAAACGAAATATATTGAAAGGGTAAAGAAACAAACTTTGTAACCACAAAGTAAATTTACGAAATTATGAAAAAATACCATATAATATTTTTTTTATTATAATTTCTTTTTAGCTGTAAATACATCAATAGATCTTTTTATTTCACTTCAATTTAAAATATTAAATTATTATATTTATTATTTTAAAATTTATTTTGTCTGAGCTTACACAAGGCAATTTTTCTTGCTGAAATTCTAATTTTGTGTGAGAGAAAGCAGAAAGGAAATAACAAACAGAGGGTAACAAATTTGCCCGTACTTCGAAATTCGTTTTTTTTTATTTTCGTACTTCAAAACAAAAAAAATCGAGGCAATTAAAGCAAGAATTGCTGAGGTAAAATTTTGATATTAAAAAGGAAAAATAAAAAATTCCTGTGTGCGAACTTAAACTTACCAATCTTCGTTTTAGTTTTAACAATTATGCAAACATTTTATTCAAAATATCAAAGTTTCTGGAAAAAGAACTTTAGTTTTGTATACTTACTTTTTTAAAACACACTGTGATCAAAGCACAGGGCATTTATTTACAAAATGCTTGTAATGCTAATAATTATTGCAATACATTTTTTCTGTTTTCAGAACTAACTATTTACGATTTTGAAGTTTTTTGGTAAGTTTCAAGTTTAAACATCCTCAACTTTTTCGTGCATTGACAAAAATGATTTACGCGAGCAGACTTTGTATTCATAAATATATTAACGAATATTTATGGATGCAAAGTCAATGTTAGTGTCAGAAGAAAAAAAAATTTTTTGAATATTTTTTAAATTCTTCATATACATACATTCACACACATATATATATATATATATATATATATATATATATATATATATATATGTATTTTATAGAACTTTCAAGATAATTTAACAAAATAGATTGAAAGGATGAAGAAACAGACTTTTTAACCACAAAGTAAATTTACGAAATTATGAAAAAAAATACCATATAATATTTTTTGATTATAATTTCTTTTTAGCTGTAAATACATCAATACATCTTTTTATATCACTTCAATTTCAAATATTAAATTATTATTATATTTATTATTTTTAAATTTATTTTGTCTGAGCTTACACAAGGCAATTTTTCTTGCTGAAATTCTAATTTTGTGTGAGAGAAAGCAGAAAGGAAATAACAAACAGAGGGAAACAAATTTGCCCGTACTTCGAAATTCCTTTTTTTTTTTATTTTCGTATTTAAAAAAAAATCAAGGCAATTAAAGCAAGATTTGCTAAAGTAAAATTTTGATATTAAGAAGGAAAAATAAAAAATTCCTGTGTGTGAACTTAAACTTATTAATCCTCATTTTAGTTTTAAAAATTATGCAAACATTTCATTTAAAATATCAAAGTTTCTGGGAAAAGAACTTAATTTTTGTATACTTACTTTGTTAAAACACACTGTGATCAAAGTACAGCACACCCCAACACTTTCGTTTTATATAAAATTATTTACAAAATGCTTGAAATGCTAATAATTAGTGCAATACATTTTTTTCTATTTTCAGAACTAACTATTTACGACATAAAAAAGTCTTATAAAAAATAAAACTAAACTAAAATTGTATAAAAATTTACAACAAACAAAATAAAATACAATTTACCTTAAGGTTAAAAGCTGTAAAATCACTGTTAGTGACAAGTGTATTAAAACTATAAAAAGTAAAAACGCCATAAAAAAAAGAAAAACATAAAAAAGCCATAAATTCGTTAACCCAAGCCTCCATTCCTAAAACAGTTAAAAAAATGTGTATTTGAAAGCCACAAAAATCACTTGATTTTATTACAAACAACTCGAGCCTACACTATTACAATTTATTATAAAGCAAAAATAAAAGTAATTTAAAAGTTGCTAGTAAACATTATTTAAATTTTAACAAGTGGTAGTAGTAATAGTAATAGTGAAAAACTTCATAAACTTTTCAAATATTTATTAAACAGCTGTTATGCAATTTTGGATTATAAAATTGAATGGTAAGTTAAAAAAAAGTAATAAATAATTTAATAATAATTATAGGCCTAAGTTTATATGTATTTATGAATTGAAAATAAATTATATTTTAAAGGAATTTATGTTATTAAAGAAATAGTATAAGTGTGTTTTTTTTTTAATAACTTAATAATTTTCCTGAGGCAGTAATTATATGCTTTAAAGATTATTTAATTAATTTTCGGTTTAAAATTGATCAACAAATATTTGCTAAATTTAATTTGGTTTTAATTTTAAACCAATTTTTATTTCAATTAAAGAACAAAACAACTTTTACTTTTAGAAACATTTTATTTATATTACTTTTGAAACAGTTTTTTTTAAATACTCAGAGAAAAAAATGTATATATTTGAAAATTTTTTTCATAAATATTACGAATCGAACATGACGTTTTTCCCAAAACTTTTTTCATAAAAAATAAAATTTTGTTTTAAATTGTTAAATGTTAACAACAAATGCCTTAAAATGGCAAAACTGAAAAGCAAATTTATGAAAAAATAATATTTACAAATTTGCATTATTTTGCTCGCATTCTGCAGCACATCATTTTGATAAAAAGCGTTTCTGTTCTGTTTCCAAAATCTAGCTAAAAATCACTAAAAACTTAAAATTTTTCAAAAGAAAATTTCAAATTTAAACTTTTTTAAATTTAATTTAAACAATTTTTTTAGTCTTCACTGATTAAAATTTGTACATAAATATAAAAATTTACTTTCAGATCATAATATTTAAGCATAATTTCTTAAGCATTAAAATTTTTTTTATATTTTTTCAAATGAATGAAAAGTCAAGACTGAAAAAATTGTTTAAATTTACATTTTCAATTTGTAAATAAATGTTTGAAATTTTCTTTGGAAAATTTTAAGTTTTTAATGATTTTTAGCTACATTTTGTGAACAGAACAGAAGCGCTTTTTATCAAAATGATGTGCTGCAGAATGCGAGCAAAATTATGCAAATTTCTAAATATTATGTTTTAACAGATTTTCCTTGGTATTTTGCCATTTTAAGGCATTTTTCATGTACAACTATTTTCATTGACAATTTGTAATTAAATATATTATAAAACTAAAGCAAAGATTTAACACAATTTTTGCAAAATTCCTAAAATTCTCATTATTAAAATTTAATAATATCTATGAATAAAATTTTATTTTTTATGAAAAAAATTTGGGAAAAAAGGTCACATTCGATTCATATTATTTATGAAAAAATTTCTTGTTCTTGACTATTGATTCATTTGAAAAAATATAAAAAAAGTTTTAATGCTTACACACACTGAAAAAAGTTTGTGCATAAATATAAGAATTTGCTTTCATTGATTTTTGTTCATAATATTTAAGAATAATATTTTAAATTCATTTTTTGAAATGAATCAACAGCCAGGAAGACTTAAACAAATTGTTTAAATTTTCATTTATATTTTCAATTTGTAAATGTATGTTTGAAAATTTCTTTACAGAATTTTTGGTTTTTAAAGATTTTTGGGAAAATGTTGGGGGCAGAAGAACATAACAAATGCATTTTTAATTATAATGATGCATGTGCTATAGAATGGTAGCAAATTTCTAGTCCTTTATTTTTAACAGCTTTTTATTGGCAAATTGCCATTCAAAGGGATTTATTATTAATATTTTTATGCATAAGTATTTTTATTTAGAATCTGAATCAAATCTAATAATTAAATTAAAATTTTAGCAGAATTTTTGCAAAATTCGCAAAATTATCATTTAGTACAATTTAATAAAATCTATGAAAAAATTTTATTTTCTTTGAAAAAAATTTGGGAAAAAAAGTTGTGTTCGAATCATAATATTTATTGGAAAGAATTGTCAAATATATGAATTTTTTTCTCTGTGTATGAATTTATGATTAAATATTATGAACTGAAAGTAAATTTTTATATTTAACTTAAACTTTTTTCTGTGTAATAAATTTTTTCCCTCAAAAATATCCATTTCTATTACTCATATATGGTATAAATTAATCATTTATTGATAATTAATTTTTAACAATATTTGTCGATAAATCAATAGATTGATAACATAAATTTTCTGAAATAATATATATATATATATATATATATACATATAACCTCAATTATTTTATGAAAGCTTTTCAATGTTGAATAGAAAATTTAACGACGGTCTTGTATGTATATGTAGACTAGATGGAATTTTACCTGCTAAACGCGAATCTGCTTTCAGTTTTTCCAATTAGTAGTGATTTTTTTTATTTCATTTTTTTTATGGGCATGTATAACATCTCCCCCTGAGTAAGGCTTATACACGAGTATATTTTACCATAACTCGAGAACACTAAAAGATGGAGACAAAAATTATACTTAAGTCATCTTAACATTATTCTTTTATCTGCCTACCAGTTTCGGAGATATTCAGAAATTAGTGTCGCAAAAAAAAAAAACAATTTTTAGTGTAAAGGTGCAAAATTTTTTTCTTGAAAATTTCTTTTAAGAAATGAAACCGTCAAAAATGTTCAGTTTTTAATACATTATCATAAAGTTGGTCTAACTATGAGTAAAATAAGCCATGTATCATCAAAATTGGTATACAAATCTTGACTTTATTCATAATTATGTATACCTAAAATTAATCCTACAAGCAAGATAATACGAAAGTGATTCGAATTCGTATTGCTTAGAAGAAAAATTTTATTTTCGCAATAATCATATTCGTATCGGGAGAGATTGTGTGTCACAGGCGATACATCTGAGCAATAAGAAATCGATACGCCTGGAAGAGAAATAGCAATATTGTTAAATAATCATCTATGTGAAAAAAGAAGATACCGCTATATAAGATGTGATAAATATATAGGAAAATTATCTCCAAATAAATCTTGAAATAATATAATAAAAAATTTTTACATCTTGTAAAGCATGAGTACACATAAATCTTATCATAAATCACGACAACTAAAACGCTCAAATAAGATATTCATTTTGAAAAAGAAGAACTGAAAAAAAATGACTGAAAAATAAAAGCATTTCATTCATTTCTTCCAGATGATCTTAATAGGATATCATCAATTTATTGCGAAAGGGGCTTTATTGAAAAAGGGGCGATATTTTGAGCATAAAAATAATAAAAATATTTTAAAATTTACATATTTCCGTTCAGATAATAAAGAGGATATTCGTTAAATTTCTACCATATATATATATATATATATATATATATAATATATGACTTTAATTTTCTGTATGAAATTTATAGATTCTTTTCACATAAAAGTAATTCATTTATCGATTACATTATTTTTTTATATTAAACCTATTTGTATAAAATTTAGTCATGACCAATTTAGCAACATATTTGTCAAAAAATTTAATTAAAACCATTTTTGCTTATTTTATGTAGCAAAAGCGCTTGCTAAATTTACCCAATTACTCCCCTTTTCAAATGTCATTCCAAATCTTTGTCTATTTTAACTTTTATGGTTGTCGTATGAATGTTTATACCCTACGCCACTATAGGTGGTTTGGCTATTATTCGTTTGTGTTGATGTTTGAAACTCATGGAAAGAATATCAATCGACTCAGAATCACTTTTTGAATCGACCTAACGATGTCTGTTCGTCTGACTGGACGACTAGCTGTCCATGTAAACCTTGCGCACAAAGTACGGGTCGCAGTTTTAAAGATAATTCAATGAAATTTGGTATGTGGGACTTTTATGATACAAGGACGAAGCCTAAGCCTATTGAAATTGATTGTGACCGGTCCATTATTTCACCTAGCCCCCGGAAAATATTTTAAACGCTCAAAAATGCCTTAAAATTAAGAATATTTTAATAAAATTCGGTGTAAAAAAGTTGCGTGCAAGTGTCAATCTTTGTACTAAATTTTATGAAGATCGGTCAGCAATTGACCATAGCTCCCACATAAACCCCTCTTCAAAAAATCACTTTAACGTGCATAAATCCCACACGAATGTTAGTATCAAGTAAATATTCGACAAAAATAAGTTTTATGTAAGTAGAAATAACATTGCTAAATTTTATGAAAATCGGTTCATAATTTACCATAGCTACTATATAAAACCACTAACAGGAATAACCCTAAATTTCATAAAATCATCTAGATTTAATATCACAGGTGCTATATAAGTCCCCTTTCCTAGTTTTTATGCTCGTATACAATGATGTAGGGTACCATATAGTCAGTCTTGACCAACTATATCTTTCGTTCTCGTTTTGTTTGATTTTATCTTGTCTATTACATAAATCTGTCTAAACTGTCAATAATGTTTATTAGTTGTAGTTTAGTTTCCAATATTTCTCAGGAGCATAGCATTTTATTTAAAAATTAAACGCATTAAAGAAGCAAAAATTGAACAAGTTGCTAAAACAAATGGCATTTTTTTATAATTTTTTGCCTACTATTAATCAAATTCAAATTATTTTTAAAAACCCTGTCACCAAACATAACTAGTAAATAAATGACATTAAAATTAAATAAATAATCGCATAAACTTGATAAATTAGTTTGTCGTTTTAATGTGGACATTACAGAATCTATGCATTAAATTTGTAAATGTTTAGCAAAATAAATTTTTAATGTATATTTTTGGAATTGGAAATAAAGCACTTGAGTATTTTATGAGGCATATTTAAAAATATAAAAATTAACCCCCATATTCACAAACTAATTTTAAATTTAAAATTCAATTTAGAGGTAAATTTATATTGAAAATTTGATTATCAAAAAAGAAAAAAAAATTGAGAAAATTTATTTAAATAATCTCTTAAATTAATAGCAGTTAGCTAGGCAAGTAAAATATTTTTGAAAACAAATGAAAAACATTTCGGAGCCTAAAAATGTTGGTATGAGTTATTTATATTTTTAATAGTTTGTTAAAAATTCTTAGTAGTCAGGATTTGTATCCTGTTTTTGTTAACAATAAAATTATTTTCCAGAAAAAAATAATTTATTGTAAAAAAAAAAAACTGGATACAAAATACCAACTTACTTTGGGTGTAAGTTATAAATTGTATTCGCAGAACAACTAGCTAAAAAAGTAGCTGCTGTGAATACTTTTAAACTTTTTGAAGAATGAATTCATGCTGATTTTATTTAGGCTAAAAATAACTAAAAAAATAAAGAAACAGAAAAATAACTAGAGAAAAAATAAAGAATATTTTAGCAATAAAAAATAAACTGTCAAAAACTTAAAAACTATGAAAAGAGCAGCACCGCAGTATCAGTTTTCACAGTTGTAGCAGCAGTTGAAAGATGGTTTGGTTGTTTGTAAATATTTAGTGGCTGTAAAAAGTAAAATCTTCATTTACATATTTTTGCATAAAAGTTAAATGAATGAATGTAACTGAAACCACTTTATTTTTGGTCATATTTTATATTTGCTACATACTTGAAATGATAAAAAAACTAAAGCAGCACAATATTTTGTAAATATAAAGTGCACTTTATATAATAAATATTATTTTTTTATTTTTCTTTTACTTGTTTTGATTGGGGTGTTTAAGCTTAAATAAAAAAAAAGAAAAAAAAAATGAAAAGAGAAAAAGTCTTTGGCAGCGTAAATAAATGGTATGTAATCGTATGCAAATAAAGTTAAAACTGATTTATATTTCTCTAACATACTTAATGCTGCCAAAAGGAAAGAAAAAGATAAATTGTATAAAAGAAATATGTATATATTTTTAACAAGAACTTAAATAAAGTTTTGGAATTCAAGGTGTTGCAAGAAAGTGAAAAAAGATTTATAAAACGTATGTAAATCTTAGTGTCGTTGAAAAACTTCTACAGTCAAATGATAACACTTGATTCATTTTGTGAGTAAGTAAATCCAAAGAAAGAAGGTTAAAGAAGTTGCAGGGGTTTTAGGATAATGTATCAGCGGAGACATTATAAATTCTATAAATATTTAGAGATATTAAATGATATCATCTAAATAAAAATATATTTTCTATAGAGAACTAAATTTATTGATCTTAAATGTCCTCTAAATTTTCCTTAAAAATTAAAGTTAACGATAAATTTTCTACAGAAAATTAAAGTTAACGATAAATTTTCTACAGAAAATTAAAGTTAAAGATAAATTTTCTACAGAAAATTAAAGTTAACGATAAATTTTATACAGAAAATTAAAAGTTATCGGTAAATTTTCCATAGAAAATTAAAAGTTATCGGTAAATTTTCCATAGAAAATTTAGATATCGGTAAATTTTCCATAGAAAATTAAAGTTAATGATAAATTTTCTATGGAAAATTGATGCTATCGATAAATTTTCTATGGAAAATTGATGCTATCGATAAATTTTCTATAGAAAATTGATGCTATCGATAAATTTTCTATAGAAAATTGATGCTATCGATAAATTTTCTATAGAAAATTGATGCTATCGATAAATTTTCTATAGAAAATTGATGCTATCGATAAATTTTGTATAGAAAATTGATGCTATCGATAAATTTTCTGTAGAAAATTGATGCTATCGACAAATTTTCTGTAGAAAATTGATGCTATCGATAAATTTTCTGTAGAAAATTGATGCTATCGATAAATTTTCTGTAGAAAATTGATGCTATCGATAAATTTTCTGTAGAAAATTGATGCTATCGATAAATTTTCTGTAGAAAATTGATGCTATCGATAAATTTTCTGTAGAAAATTGATGCTATCGATAAATTTTCTGTAGAAAATTGATGCTATCGATAAATTTTCTATAGAAAATTGATTCTATCGATAAATTTTCTATAGAAAATTGATGCTATCGATGAATTTTCTATAGAAAATTGATGCTATCAATAAATTTTCTATAGAAAATTGATGCTATAAATAAATTTTCTATACAAAAGTGATGCTATAAATAAATTTTCTATAGAAAAGTGATGCTATAAATAAATTTTCTATAGAAAATTGATGCTATCAATAAATTTTCCATAGAAACTTGATACTATCGATAAATTTTCTATAGAAGATTGTTGCTATCGAAAAATTTTCTATAGAAAATTGATGCTATCAATAAATTTTCTATAGAAGATTGATGCTATCAATAAATTTTCTATAGAAGATTGATGCTATAGAAGATTGATGCTATCGACAAACTTTCCATAGAAAATTGATGCTATAGGTAAATTTTCTATAGAAAATTTATCGATAGCATTAATTTTCTATAGAAAATTTATCGAGAGCATAAGAAATGCTATCGATACATTTTCTTTGGAAAAGTTTTGTTATCCGTAAATTGTCTATAGAAATTTTTAGTATCATACAATTTCTATACAAATTTTAATTATAGATTATCGAAATTTTCTATAGAAAATGTTTGTCAAGGGATTTTCTAAATAAAATATAAAATTATAGCAAAAAGTTAAGGTTACCGGTAAATTATCTTTACATAATTAAAGTCATCGATAAAATAAAGTTAACGAAATCTAAAACAAATTGTATAAAATTGAATTTATTGATAACTTCAAAATTAAGTTAAGTTAAATATTTGAGACAAATTAATATTTTTAGTGCTGCAAAGGTGTCTTTAAAATCTTTACAACATTTTTTCTTATCCGTTTATTAATATTTTTCGGCAAAAAAAAAAAAAAAAAAAAAAACTTTTTCTTTTGTGCTCTTTTAAACAAAAATAGGTGTACTAGATAGAATTTGACTTGCTGAGTACGAATCTGTTTTCAGTTTTTTTCCTATCATGACTTGATTTTTATATCCTTCACCATCACATGTGGTTGTGCTATTATTCAGTTTTGCTGATGTTTGTAATGCACAGAAAAAATCCTTGCACTCCTGCCTTGAAAACGACTTAACGATGTCCATCCATCCGTCTGGTCGGTTGGCTGGCTGTCTCTCTATCCATGTAAACGTTGTGAACAAATTACAGGCCGAAATTTTAAAGATATCTTGATGAAATTTGGTACGAATTATTATTTTGGCAAAATGACGAAACCTATTGAAATTGGTTTTGATCGGTCGTTTATTTGACCTAGCCCCATACAAATGTCCTCCCGGAATAGGTGTTTAGCGATTCTAAATGCCTTAAATATAGCAATATTTTAATGAAAATTTTATAGAAGTGTCAATCTTTGTGCCAAATTTCATAAAGATCGGTCCATAATTGATCATAGCTCTAATATAAATCTCTCTTCCGAAAATCACTTTAACGTACATAAATCACATACAAATGTAAGTATCAAGCTAATATTCGACACGAATAAGTTTTATATAAGTAGAAATTACAGTGACAAATTTTATGAAGATCGTTCCATAATTTACCAAAGCTCAAATATAAGCCAACTTTCGGGAATCTCCTTAAAGTGCGTAAAATCATATAAATGTTAGTATTAACGTAATATTCTGCTTTTGTATATTTTATTTTACACTTAGTAAAAGTATCGATCTATAATTAGCCTAATAATATATCCCTCGGTCAAATATAATATCCCTCTGCGAATTTTGATGCACATACACAATAGTGTAGTATATCATATGGTCGGGCTTGACCGACTATAACTTTCTTAATTGTTTTTTTATAATATTTCCTTATTATTAAGGCAATTACACGAGTATATATCATCATAAATGAGGAACCGTTGGTACATTTTAGATAAAGTAAGACAGACGAAAATTGTCTTCCAGATATTTTAACATTATTTGTTTATCCTCTCAATATTTTCAGTGTTAAGGAGCAAGATTCTTCATGAAAAGTTTATTTAACTTTTTTCGCCACTAATTTCCGAATAACTCAAAAAATATTCAGCGGAAGAAAAAAATATTAAGATAACTATAATCGGTAATTTTAATCGGCATCTATTGGAGTTTTATTTATCTAAATTGGACAATCCTTTCTCGATTTATATAAGTGTGTCTAAATAGGGCGAAATATTAGTAATACCCATAAAAAATCAATACGTTATAGAAGAAAAGTGATTTCACCCATTTCACCTATTTTTGTCGAAAGAAAAAAACACAATTGACCACAATTGTGATTCCTCTTAATTGTAGGTATATATGGGTATTTTCACTCAAATGTGAATAAAATCAAGATATGGGCATCAATCTTGATGGTACATATTTTTCAGTGTTACCAAATTTGTGATAAAGAATAAAAAAACTGTACACTTTGCCATTTTTATTTCTTAAAAGAACTATTAAAGAAAAAAGTTCTTCAATTACTAATGCACTAATTTCTGAGCAGCTCTGAAACAGCTGAGGGGATAAAACAATAATGTAAAAACCAACAACTTGAGACCAATTATGGTGTGGTTATGGTAAAATACGAGTATATTCGGGTAACCGCCTTGTTAAATGAAAAATATTGAACATGTCCATTAAAAAACCAGAACCAAAGATAAAAAAAAAAAACTGAAAGCAGATTCGTGCTGAGCACGCCAAATTCAATCTAGTCCACCTATTCATGTTTTTTCTGCCAACCATTGCACAGTGGGGTATAATTGACAATTTTTGGAAATAGATCTGTAGCAGAGGAGTATACAATTTTAAGTTGGGAAGGGCACCAAATAGTAGGAAACAAACATTTTCCGAGCGGTTAAAATTTTTCTATGTTAAAAGTACTCTACATTTAGCCCACTTAGCTCCACTTTTGAGAGCACCTCTTCCATATTTAAAATTATATCCTCCTCTGCTACTTCTATATGAAATTTTATGTAAATTGAACCAACCGATTAGAAGTTACAGATTTATTTCCAAAAATTTTCAATTCTGCCCCACTGTGTAGTGTAATTCTCCCTTCTGAGGTAGATTTCATGAACTCATAACTAAGAAATCATTTACTTAAAAACTTAAGAGCTTTATGATCACTTATGTAATGTAAAAGTCATAGTATTTGCATTTGTAATTTTAAGCTAGAATATTTTAGCTTCTAACTTTCCACCCATCACTTATTCCAACTCTCAAAAAGCAATTAATTCTTTCGTAAAACTTTTTTACGGATTTTAGGGTTTTTTTTCTTTTGCTTTCTTCTTTGCATTCAATTCTTGGCAAATCCAAAACAATACTTTCATTCATATTTCATTTAAGTCAGCTGTATTATTGTGTCGAACATGATTGTATCACTTTATATTTCGGTAATCCGAAACTTCACTTGAAATTCCACCGAAATAGCACCTTTTACTTGAGCGCAGGCACGGAGGGAAAAGATGGGTAACAAAATACATTGGGAATTCTTATAGCTGCAGGTGTTATTAAGAGAGAATTTGTATATGAATTGTTCCATTGAAGTGAATTTTTATCTTGGCAACATTTATGCTCTTTTTAGTTGGTGAGGGATTACCTTTAACGTGGAGATGGTCTTAATGTTGTTAGCAGAATTATAAGTGTATCTTTTGCATTGTTGTTGCTTAATAATCTTATTGCGCTTATGTTGTTTGCTTTTAGGGCTGTTGTAAGCAGTGTTGCCAATTTGATACCTTTAGTGCTAGATCTAGCAATTTTAAACTCATTTAGCACGAAAAAAAAAATATGAATCTAGCACCTGGCAATTAATTTTTCTAGCACTTTTTCTATTATTTATGGCATTTTTTGAAGCACATTTTGCATATTTTTTCTATTAATTTGTAGTTTTTTTTTTTTTAATTTAAAAACATTATCAGTTTTCTTTTTCTAAAAATTAAAACTGCAACTAAAATTTTGTGTTTTTAACTAATGCGTTCCTTAAAGTGTTTTTAGCAAAACAAACTTTGTAAAAACCAATACAATTACAAATTTTTGGCAATTAAGTAAACTATAACTGTTTTGTTTTAAGAAATAACTATAATGAAATAACCTGAACCTTTTAAATATAGTTTTCAATTTAGTTGCGAACGTAACTGAATTGATATTGTAAAAAAAAACAAAATTTTAATTAATTTTTTAGAATTTTTGCATTGAATAATGGCAAAATAATAAGTTTTAAAAGTTCTATTGGATACTCGGTAGAGTGAAATGCATTTTCTAGTCAGCCATGACTGCCATCAGCACTCCTCAGCGTCTGTAAACATCATCTATTTAACTCAAACCTTTTCGGGAAATGAAACCTGTCATATCTTTTCCCTACTTTTTATTAAGTTAGGCGAATGGTTTACGATAAATCTTTTTTACAATTATTTTGTATTCTCTTTTTTTCAATTATTATTGTTTTTATATGCTCAAAGCTACCAGTTAGGTAGCAAATGAAGCAATTTATAAACAAATACAACAACAAATAACGGCAACATTGTTTCATAGCTACTTAATAACAAAGCCTCAAATAACTCATTCCGAACGGTTAATTTTTAGTTGAATTCCTCTGTTGGACTTTTTTTCCTGAAAAGTTCCTTTGGACGTTTATAGGAATATTCCACTAAAATATTCCACTGAAAAAACACAACATTCTTTTTGGTTAAGAGAAACTAATATACCTCAAAGAAAAACAAAAGTTTTAATTGCGTTTATAGGAATATGCCCCAGTGTACAAGATTTTTTTTTTTTATATAAAAAACTTAAAATATGAAATATTATCTTAAGAAAAATTTGAACTTGTTAAGTTAATTGCAAAAATTCTTCCAGTTATTTTTTAACTTTTAATTTATACAAAAGTAAAATAAAAAATATTTGAAATCTGAAACAATCGTTTACATGGTTCCAGATATTTATTAAAAAGACAATATGAAAATTTCTATGTTAACCTTGAAATCAAAGTTCGGGTCAAAACATCTTTGTGAAATGCCACATTTTGGTAAAATAAATTGGTTAAACTTTTCTCAATTATACCCGGATTCCTGAACATCATTCTAATTCCTAAAGAGTGGACCTATCAGAATGATTATTTGTATTCATTTAGCTATTACGTTATACTTATTATTTTAATAATAGGACCTATTCGAGGACTCCTTTAATTATAAACTATTTAATTTCAATAAAATATATTCAAAGTAGCGACTTGTATTTCATTCATAAAGTTTACATGAACAGACAGACAGTAGACAGATATCCCTAAATCCTACATATATATATATATATATATATATATATATATATATATATATATGTATATATGCAACACTCTGAGGCTAATACTTTATTGCGGGGGTCTTAAAAAAGTTGATATGTATTTGCGAACCCCTTTAAATGTTGCTAAGGACCGCCATTCTCAACATTTAAAGGTGTCCGCGATTATTATTATTATTTATTAAGATTTTAATCAAATTTTTGGTGAAGAAAGATTTTAGTTCGTCAAATATACCTATATGCTATTTGGAATACGTATAACAGTATAATTCAGATAACACATACTTAGATACTATATGATAAAGTTAGAATTTTGAAAAATCCGCTTATAAATTTTGTTTAATTTCTAAAGAATCAAATTCAGAATGTGTTTCTATTATTTTCTTTAATGTTCTTTTAGCTTTAGCCCTAAAAGTAAATAAAATTTCTCTTTTTTTCTTACAAATACAAACAGTTTCTGTTCTTAGCCCTCGTTCCTACCACTTTTTTTATTTTTAACACTTTCTAACATATTTATTTGTAAATTCTAGCCCTTTTTCCCACTTAGATTTTGGCAACACTGGTTGTAAGTGACTTTTGCAAAAACAAAAGAAACTGAAAAAGAAAAAAAGCGGAAAACAAAAACATACACAATAACACAGTCATTCAAACTAATATTTTTACACTTATTTTTTTCTTTTCGTTTGAAAATTTCTTTTGCATGTTTCTTTTTAATCAGTTGCTATTTTATGCCAACAGTCAGTATTTAACATCCTGCTGACTGCTGTTGGCAATTGACTGTTTCATTTTTTATTTTTATATTTCCTTTAAAGCGTTTATGGTTTGTTTTTTAAATGTTTTTTCTTTTTGCTGTGTTGGAGTTTAAATCCCCACAAACTGTTTAAAAACATGAATACAAACACATACAATATATTCCAACATTTTTATCATTTTGTTAAAAGAATGAAGAAAAGTAAAAATGATGTCATTTAACTTTTATAATACTCGAACAGATATTTAGGCAGTTTGGCGGATTTTTCTTTTAATTTTATCACTCATCTTTGAAATGAGTTTTAATTTTATTTCAAAGAACTGTGCTACTTAAATATTTTCTATCAAAAATTTCCTCTATATTACTGAAATCTAGAGAGTTCGGTATATCAAATGATTTGTAACTCAAGATTTTTGTCAGTTAAATAAAAAATAGTGTTTTGAAATTGCCCTTTAAAATTAAAGTAGCTTATGTTCGATTGTTTTTATTTTTATTTCTCAAATAAAAGTGTATATGACAGAACTTTCCCAAAAACAATTTTATTTTATTTTAAATTGTACTTGTTCCATTTTGTTTTATTTATTTGATTGTTGGCTTTTAAATGTTTGAAAATATAGAATACAACTAGAAATATATGTGAGCGGCACTTCAAACTAAATTTTCGAAAAAATACTAATTTTTTCAAAACACAAAAACAAAACATATGTGACTACATGTATTTTGTTATTGCATGAATTACGTTTTTGACAATTGAATTAGGGTTTTGGTTCTCACATAACTATCTATTTATTAATCTATGTTTGAAGACATTTAGAAACTTGTTAAAAAAAGAACAATTTAAATGAGACTAATGAAATTGCTTTTATGTTTCTTTTTGTTTTGCAAAGAGTTTTTTTGTTGGCAACTAAAAGACTTTCAAATTAAATATGTTTTAGTAAGAATGGTGATGAAATGGCAAATGAACATTTAGCACATATTGGAATATCTGCACTATGGTGAGTATAAAGTTGTGAACATATTGAGATTTTTAAAAGTGAGATAAATTTGGGAAATTAATTTCAAAAATCTGTATTTTGATGAGAAACTCATCCTCTAAATAAAATCTTTTTGGAAACATTGCACAGTGGGCCATTTGCAAAATAAATGATAATAAGTCTGGATATTTTAAACCGCTGAATCGATGAAACTAGGAACATCGATAGAGAAGGAGTTAAGCTTTCAGAATATTGTTGGTTGGTGTGTGCAGCTGGAGCACGGACGAAGCCATGAGAGTGGTATCATTATCATTTTAAAGAAAATGGTGTCTTCTTTAAAAAGAATGTGTAAACTATTTTATTTTTTAAAATTTATAGAAGACGTTTCTTAAAATAAAAAAAATAAAATAGAAGAAAAAATGCAAATTTTGTTCACAGGAACATATTTCATAAATTTGAGCTTAAATATTTTCGAAATGCAATTTTGGACATGTTATAAAATGGTTAAAGAAGAATTGATAAATGTAAAGAACAGAAAAAGATATATAATTTTACTATATATATTTTTAAAGATTAAAATTTTTGTTATTGAAAATATGAGTTTTTTCAGAAAATTATCTCGTGTAGCAAAATTTACCGGTAGGCTGTCACAGTTTTTCGCAAAATCTTTAAAAACATATCAACCTATCTAATCTAATTCACAGAAGTAACAAAATCAGTAATTAACATATTTTACAGGCTCAAAAATTTGAACTTTTCTTTCAGAATTTATTATTTTCGATCACTGCTTATATCTATAAGGTAAACGTTTAAAAATTTTCAGTTATACTTACTAGCTTTCTTAAGGTCCAGCCTTTCAGAAAATGTCAAAACATTGAACTTTTTAACTAAATAAAAAAAAAAAATAATAAATTAAATATATAAAGGTTCTTTTTGGCAAACAATTGCAATTTTTGAGACTTGTTTCAAAATGTTGACTTTAATTTTTATTTTAGTTATCCAATTTAGATAATAGATAGAAAATTTTACTATATTTTTTAAAAAAAATTTTATAAATTTTATTTTAAAAGTTATAAGGCAAAACGCAAAAAGTCAAGCCCAAAAATGAGAAATTTACTTTTTGAAGTCAAATATCTTTTAAACTGTAAGAGATAATTTAGTTCATTGAACATGTTTTTTCATTGCCTTTAGAAGAACTTAGCAATGTAACAGTATTTAAAATCGATTCATATTTGTAAAGGTTAGAAACTCCGATGAACTCTCTGAACTCTGATGAACTTGGGCCCTCTGTAGTGCCGTCTGTGCTTTAACTATACACTCCAACCAATAATATTATAAAAGCTTAACTCCTAGTGTAGCAATATTCCTAGTTTCATTAAAATCGGTTAAGCAGTTTAAAAGATCCAGATTTATAATTATTTATTTTTTAGATGGCCCCACTGTGCATTTTTGATAACTAAAACTTTTGATAGAACATTTTATAGATAACTTGGATGCACTTCTTTTATTGATAATTTGATTTTTATAAAAAATATGATGAAACCTATGAATTTTTATAGTTATTCATGGTTATCCAGAACTTTAAGTTTTTGTAGAAAATTTATCGATCTTAGTTTTTTTTTAGAAGATTTATGGATAACTTTGATTTTCTATAGAACACTTATCGATATCTTTAATCCTTTATGGCAGGGGTTTCCACCTCTTCATGCTTCAGGGACCCTTTTAGAAATTTTAGTTTCTTTGCGGACCCCTTGGCACATTTTGATTTTTAGTATAGTAAAAATGAAATATAGTAAAAACTCAAAAGGTGTTTATTTTAAACAAAATTGCGTTACCAAAATTTGCTTATTTATTAAATATTAAAACAATAAATCTCTTAAAGCTCATAAGCATTAAAAAAATATTAGCTCCGTTCCAGTACTTGTCAAATTTAAAGGTTTTAGTTAGAATTGAGATAAGTAGAAATTGTCAGAAAACAAAAAGATACAAATAAATTCTTAGTACAGGAACGCTTTCCTGTAAATTCTAACTAAAACTTGCAAGTCTGACAAGTATTGTAATAAAGGTATTAAAGGCTTTATTCATAGAATACACTAGAAGTTTATGTGAGAGACAAAATACTAAATCAGTTGTCAAAAACCTAATTCATGCAACAAACAAATACACGTAGTTACATATATTTTTTTGTGTTTTGAAAAAAATTAGTAAATTTTTTGAAAATTTAGTTTGAACTGCATCCTACATAAACTTCTAATTGTATTATATGGCCTTATTCATAATAAACATTTTAAATTTATAAACTTTTTATCAATTAAATTTTTGGAAATATTTTCTATTAAGCTTTGATAATTTAAAATTTTTGTTATGAATAACGCAGTAAATATAATAAAATGTTTTTGTTTTTTTACATTGGGAGAAATTTTGGAAAGAAATTTCTTATTTCTTTTTCCACATTTAAACTTGATCTAAATTTGGATTCTATGAACTATAGGCCAGAAAAACTGTAGTAAAAGTATCAACACTTCATTTCCAATCAACGTGTAAACTTTGTAATATTTTAACCAAAAATATTCAACCAACATATATTCAAAATCAGCTTTGGCACACGAATTATTTTTCAGTTCTATTGCTTATTCTTAAAGAATTGGTTTTATTTAGCAAGAATTGGTTTTAAGCACCGGCCAATACCGGGAAATTCATCGAGAAGTGAATTGAAGTATATTATTACAATTTTCATATGTTCGTTTTGAACATCACATGAATCATTCAGCAGTGAAATTGAGGGAAATTTTGGTAGAGGGATTTGGAGACATCTTTTCCGTAAAGAAATTTTGCTCATAAAATCACTAATTGAATAAAATTCATTTATTATATTTAATTACCTGCCTTGTAGTTTAATGTTAAGATTGTTTAAAGATACTTGGGAGTTTTTCTGGACACAGCCCATATATTAATAAGTAAATATTTATAATACTGCAATAAGAATATTGTATCCTTTAATCAACAGAAGGTTAAAGCTGAATACACGCAATAAAATAACGATTGTGAAATCTTATTTTATGCTATCCTTAATACAGTATTTTCTGCTCCATTACCTATTTTATCTAAGTTAAAATAGTAATTTCTCTTAAGTAATTCTACTTAATAATCCATTGATAATTAAAATTCTATTGAAAGTTTTTGTAATTATTTTCCTTTTCCTTGCGTATTAAAATAAATTGTAAATTATACGATATATAAATTATATATCGTAAATTATAGTTATATTATAATTCTTGCGTATTAAAATAAATCGTAAATTATAATTTAAGATGTAAGGTAGATTTAATCAGATTTCTTAAAAATTTTATTTATATTAACATTGTATCGAAATTGATTTTAAATATAAATAAATAAAAAAAAGCCTCGAAAAGTAATATATAAAAATAGATTTCTGTAAATTTTTTTATAAAGATCTTAATCTTTGTATAAAAAGAATATGTCTACTTTTGTATTCAATTCGTACTATCCCTTCAGCATATTTCGCTTCAAAATCCAATGGACATGGGTATGAAGTGGTAATTTCTTATGTTCTGCATTTAAATCGACATACAGGCTTTAAGAATTCTATTTCTTAAATCACTAGTTTTTATAAAATTTTCTACATTTGAAGAGCACTTTTAAATATATTAGGTAAGCTTTTCGCAGCAAGTCGCTGGATTATACATAATTTAAGGCTTAGTAAACAATAATTCTTCCTTTATCTCATTTTCTTCAATAAAATAAAAGTTGACTTAAATTGGAAACATCAGTCGTTTCATTACGCTGCACGTCACCAATTTTTTTCCAGAGTTATCTGACAGATGGATTCTCTTTTATATCCCCAACGACAGCAAAGCAAGGCTTAATAAAAAGTTCACTAATTATGTGAGGCTTCTTTGCTTTTGCTATTAGAATTGATATATTGTACGAAGCTTCAATAGATTTTTCCCCAACCAAAAGAAAGGCACTGTAGAAGCCAACTTTGGCATAATTTTATATGCCGAATAATACTAAAAATATATCATGTTCAATAATTTCATGCACATTTTCAGTCTTTCTTGCGAATACCCTGGAATGATGCTACGGGATATTAAGGGTCCGCGAACCACTATTTGGGAAAGCTTGCTTTATAGAAAAATTTCTCGATAGTTTTGACTATTTGCACAAAAATTAATTGATAACTATAACTTTTTATAGAAAGTTTTCCGATAACTTTGATTTTTTACGGGAAATATAAATGTTTCGACGATTTGGATATTTTGTGGGAAATTTATCAATATCTTACATTTTTTGTAAAAAATTTAATACGAAATTTAATATTTAGTAAAAATTTTATCGACAACTTTGATTCTATATAGAAATTCTACTCACAACTATAACTTTTTGTAGAAAATTTATCGATAACCTTAATTCTTTATATACAATTTACTGTTTCAAAATATTACAATATTTCAAGAACTAATTTAACTACCCAACAAAAACTTTTCTTTCCTGGCGAGCTGGCAG
This sequence comes from Protocalliphora azurea, assembly GCA_932274085.1. Classification (NCBI taxonomy): domain Eukaryota; kingdom Metazoa; phylum Arthropoda; class Insecta; order Diptera; family Calliphoridae; genus Protocalliphora; species Protocalliphora azurea. The sequence continues at coordinate 171,924,468 of OW026519.1, forward strand.
GTATAATTGGAAACAAAAATAAACTACTTATTTTTTGCCTGAATAACTAGCTATTTTTGTTCATGTAGTTATTTTTTGACTCTAGGCATACTCAAAAATATGTACTTAAACAAAAATAAAATAAAAAAAAAAGAATTGCCGTCAGTGAGATTTGAACCTGGACACACATTAACCTTTCGTTTTTAATGATTAACATCTTACTCAGTACACCATCTCGTACTTACTTTTTAGACATTTTGTTATAAAAAAAATAACAGTATCAGGATGGGGTTGAACCAACAACCTTCTGGTTGTTAATCCAGCGCTCTTGCCAACTCATCCACGTGATTGCAATATTACTGTACTATTATACAACTGAGTACTTATTTATATAATACAGAATAAGTAAATAATAATGACGCCTCATTACCAAGAAACTACTTTAATAAGTAGTTGCCATTATTGAAAGCCAAAAAGTTGTTGCTGGGTAGTTACACAATTTCATAATTTTTTCAGTGAATTTCTCCTACAAAGCCTTTGCTCTCTAGTCAAACTACCAGTTTATTTTGATCTTTCAATCAAGTGAAATTAATTGGATAAAAAGTGACAGAAAGTGTTAAAATTATGCAACATATTATAGAAAAAATGATTCATTTAAAGTGATGAGAAGATAATATTCCGAAGAATATTCAAGGTGCAATAATTAAAGTAGCAGGAGATGAAATCGTGGTCTAACTGGATCAAAATACGTGTCACTACATTTGGTGCTTTACCAGGTTTTATGATTTTTCAATATTCAGGATGAAAATTCGTCTTACTCAGCCAATAACAACAGAATCAGTTAACACAACATTTCTGTTTGAAGCAAAATGGTGGCCAATGGCCATTACAGAATAATATCATTAAGTCCAGGGTGAACGAGGGAAATGAGCTAACTGGAAATCAAAAGCGAATTATCTAAAAGAAAACTTTAGCCTGTAGGAAGGACCAAAAATACCACTACCTCTAAATGTTTATCAAGATGATACGCAAAGAGTTAATCAAATGCAATGTTTCCTTGTATTCCAATTGCTTCGATGTATAACATATTTCAGAAAGAATATTCATACATACATTATAAGAAATTATTTGGTCTTACACCGTTAAATTCTTTAAAGCTTTTACATAATTATTTAAAGGCCTTAAATTTCCATTGGAATGGTTCACCTCTTATTTTTATTTTTTACACTTGATATATTTAAATACAAATCGTGAAGTATATAAAATTAAATTTAAATTTGTCAATAGCAAAAATTTTCTTTAAACAAATTTATCAACAACAAAAATTTTATGGAAAACATTTTCTAAAAACTTATTGAAAATAAAAGCTCCTATAAAAAATATTGGTAACAAAAATTCTCTGTAAAAAATGTATTGATAAGAAAATTCTTCCATAGAAATGTTTTCGATAACTTTTATTTTTTATTGAAAAAGTAACAATAATTTTAATTCTTAACTGTAATTTATTCAAAGGAAATTTATCTATAACATAATATGTATTTTATAGACATTTTATTGCTACCTTTATTTTTTCATAGATTTATTCAAATTTCCTCAAGCTAAATAAATACTTTTTTATAATAACTATTTGATTTCCTTTAAAATATATAATACTTAAAAATATTGCAATATTTTAGAAAATAAAAATCAACAATATGACTTTTTCTTACCATAGAAATAAATATTATGTACATAAGAAGTAAAACACATTTTAATTTAACCATAACACGACACAGGTAATCTGATTATAAATTCTAAAAGAAAAAAAAAAAAAAGCTCATATGTATGAGTATTTCAGTAGCCGTAACTAATGTGATTCATGTAATTTAATCATTTTGTTAGACAAGCAGAAAAAATAAAATAAGTCTGTCTCTAAAATTGTAATAAGAAAAGCAAAACAGTTGAATATTGTTATAGTTATTATTATTTTTTTCGTTAAAGATACTTGAATACATTTTTACTACACAGATACTCCTACATAGTGACGAAATTGTAATAAAAGATGAAAAAAAAAACTACATATTTAAGTAATAAAATGAATATAGAAGAAGATAAAGTAAGCATGTGCTTTGCTACGTTGCACTTTACGATAAAATAATGAAGTGTCACATGAGAAATCTACTTAAAAACATAATAAAAGCATATAAAAATATTGTTAGTTTTGCACGAAATACATATATTATCTCTATTATTACTTATTATTACATTATATATATATATATATATATATATATATATTGACTGACTGACTTACTGATTCATCATCGCACAGCCCAAACGCCTGAAGCTAGAAAGATGTAATTTGTACTGTGGCTTGGCCTTCCATCAAGTAAATTCTTTAAGTCAGGATTTTTGAAAGTTCGAATGTTTAGGGGGTAAAAACCGGTAAAAACGGGTAAATTCGGTTACCTTATATCTACAAGCAGAGAAAAAACATGATTACAGCTGTATCACTATATAATATTATGTTCTCATTGTTAATTTTCTTGAATTTTAATAACTATATGTTCATGATAACAAATTTTGCCATTTAATGTTTACACTCAATAAAATTTTTAATATGGTTGACTGCAAAAATTATATGTTTTTAAATATCTTTACCAGAAACTAAATTTTATTAATATGCAAAATATCATTACCTCTACAACCATTAAATATTTGTAGTCTTTTTCAATTTTTAAACCATATTAGTATTATTATTCCCATGACAACCAAATGTTTCAAATAAATATAATACTTAGCCTTTTCACAAACTTAGTGGAAAAATTTAATAACTTTTTGTTTGTTATTAATGTTTGTTTTTTGTTCGTTGTAATTCTCATTTAGTTTATATATGAATAAATATAAATAGGCGAGGTTTGATTATACTTCAAGAAATATAAAATATTGATTAACTACTATTAATGGGTTTAGTTAAAAAATATATCTTGCATTTGAACTATATATGGTGGTACGAATGAATATAATTAATGAAGAAATAATATGTTAGAATTTTTTCTCTATTATTTTCAATAAAAAATTTATAAAATAATTTGTTATTAATACGTTTTATTTTAATATATGATAATATGGAATAATATGACAAAATGAAATAATATGATAAGATTGGATAACTATATGATAACACGGGACAATAATATGATAAAATGAAATCATTATACTGCCAATGAGGTATAATAATATAATAAGATAGAATAATAAAATAATAACATCAAATCATAATCTGATCGAATGGGATAATGATATAGTAAGATTGTTCAACTTTATGTAAAAATAGAATCATAACATGAAAAAACAAACCACAAAATCGGACACAAAGTGATAAAATGAAATCATAATAATTATTACTTATAATCATTTCTAATTTTCGCTGTGATCACATGTTCCAATCATAATATGTTGCTATTGGTTGTGGTCACTACAACTATATTTTTTCTCTGCATGTACACTCAAAAAAAATATGTACGTAAATTAAAATGAAAAAACATTAGAAACAAATATAACTTCATTAACAAAAAAAAAAAAAATGATCGCTTATATTTCATTTGAAAGAAATGTTTTTTTCCGTTATTTTTAAATTTGTTTTTTTTAACCCACAAGTTCTCTAATAATAAATGATTTGTTTTATTTTTTCAACGTAAATATTTTCAAAATATAAAACATTAAAAGCAAAAGTTTTGTCAGTATTTTTAACTAATAAATTTCTAACTACAAATGCCTTAAAAATTACGTTTTTTCATTTATTTTTACTCATAAAAAATTACCAATCGAAACAGTAATAAATACTGTTATATCACTTCTGTGAATACTAAACATTTAACCTCCCAAAAATATAAATCTTATATTTGTATGTAAAATTTGTTTATGAATGTGTTACTTTTTATTTTTATTTTTTTATTTTGCAATTTTTCAATATATGATTAATTAAAAGAATGTTAAAAATTATCTATTAAATTACATTTACACTTAAATCTGTAAGTTATAAAATAAAAAATACTTATACTACTAATATATAAATTCACAAGTTTCAAGTCCAACGTCTTTAAATTCTTCTCTGTTTTCCATTGTCCGCAAAGGCCTTCAAGACGTGAAAGGCGGCAACCTATAGATGTATGAAAATAGTATTGAGTTAATGTTTAAAAAACTCTATTTGGGGTAGATTCATATTATTTTTCAAAAAAGGTCATACCGTAAGTTTTTTGCTTTTGAAAAACTTTGCAAAGCAAGGCTGGAAAAAATCTTTTATTTTGTCTTATTTGCTATAAATGTTTATAAAGTTTTCGAATTTTTTATAAAAATATTCTTTATTATAATTTTATTTGACAACAAAAGCCTTTTAAGCATTTCTTCACAAAATATTTTCAACAAAAAATAAAGGAAACTTAAAAAAAAAAACTAAAAAAGCGATATAAGAAAAAGAAAATAACTTAAAGTATCAAACAATAATTACTCGTATATATTCATTAATTTTTGACTTAAGTGAAAACTTAATAAACAAACTGCAATCAGTTAATGTAAAATTTTTTTAGTGTACTAAGCTAATTGTACATATTTACTAAACTAATAGAAATTATTATTATCCTGAAATTCAGCTCTTATAGAGAGAAAACTCGTAAAACTGTATTTTGGTACTTTTTTTTGCAACCTACTACGAATCTTTTAATTAAATAAATGCAGAAATAAAATTTATGTGGTATTCGTATTTTATCGAAAAATGAGAAACACAAATTAGGCACTTTTTTGAAATTCGAAAGTTTGAGGGGTAAAAATTGTACCAATTTTTCGTACTTTTATTTCATAAAACATTTGTTCTATCTACTTTTTTAATATGGGATCCCACTATAAATTACAAATTTATTGGAGCAAAATTTTTCTTATATCCATGGGGGAATAAAAAGTACCAAAAAAGGGGTTAAAGTGGGAAATTACGTTTTATTAAAACATAATTAAAATTTTCTATTATATTAAACCTAGAAACATGAACTTACGTATATATATATATATATATATATATATATATATATATATATATATATAAATATATATAAATATATTTGTGGTACTTTATCGTTCTTCTAATGATTTTTTTTGTAATAATTGTCCCAGAAGCAGGAAATTAATGATATAGGTCTTATGTGGGTAATAATTTATAAGAGAGAACTTTGAGGTACTTTTTCGTTTTCTAATATTACTCTTTGAATCTCCTATAATATTGAACCTAACAATGTGAAATTAAATATACACAATGAAAGAGAATGGGAAAATATAACAGATACTTTTTATGGTACTTTTTGATATACCATATAATGGTACTTTTTGAATTTTTTGTAATAATTAAACTAGAAGCTTGCAATTAAAGGTTGATGGTTTTATGTGGATAATAATTCACAAGAGTGAAATATGTGGTACGTTTTTGTTCTTCTAATGGTATTTTTTGAATTTTCTATAACATTGAACATAAAAATATGAAATTTAGGATATAATATCCCAAGTGAATGAGATTTCACTAGAGAGAACTTTGTGGTACTTTTTCGTTTTCTAATGTAACTTTTTGAATTTTATAATATTAAAAAAAAGAAACATATAAATTAAGATATATGGGAAAGAATTCAATTCAAAGTCCCACATGTGGTACTTTTTCGTTCTTCTAATGGTACTTTTTAAATTTTCTATATTATTAAACCTAAAAACAGAAATTAAAGATAAAGTGTCCTAAATTAACGATAATGCATAAGAGGGGGCTTTGTGGTACTTTTTTGATTCTTTTTGTGGTACTTTATGAATTTTCTATAATATTGAACGAAGAAATTTCAAATTGCATATACATGATCCTATATGAGTAAGAATTCAAAGGGGGACTTTGTGGTACTTTTTCGTACTTCTTGAATTTTCTATAATATTGAGTCTAGAAATATAAAATTGAAGATATGTAGTCCTAAGTGAATCAGAATTCTTAAGAGGAGATTTTATGGTATTTTTCCGTTCTACTAATATTACCTTTTAAATTTTTGTAATAATTAAGCAAGAAATATGAAATTAAAGATATCTTTGGCAGCAGGGAGAAAACACATTTGTAGTTTTTTTAAACTTTTCAGGAGAGCAGTTTATATTCTTTAATTTCCGCTCAACACTATGGAAAATTTTAATTTCGAATGTTAATATCTCTTGAAATACTTGCTACATTTGTACAAAAAATTGATACAGAATAAAATATAAAGAACTCAAAAAATGGAAAAACAAGATTTTTGCATAACGAATATATGTGGGTAAGAATCCACAGTATCTCTACTAAAATAATAATAGAAATAATTTGGTAGTTTCTGAATCTTCGAATGAATTTTTTTTTTTTAACAAAAATAAATTTTTAAAATATTGTTAGTGCCGACATAGTGTCCTATAGAAATTGAAGACACCAATATTATAACTGCTTCCATGGGAGTTAGGAGTCATAGTTTAATAGTTTTGGTATTACGTTATGTTATCCTGTCTAACTAGGAGTCCCACAGGTCCACTAATGCAGTAGCAGGTTAAATTCTAGTGTATGTATAAAACAAAATAAAATAGTAATAAGATACATCATATACACTTGTCTGAAATATAACAATAAAATAATACAAAATTACTAAAATGTTTAAGAAAAACAAGTTAACTTATTTTATTTTATTTTATTTTATACAAAACAAAATAAAATTAAACAGATCTATGAATAATAATGTTGATATTTTGTTTATTGTATTTAATTGAAATTAACACATTGTAAAATTTTCAAATTTTAACATCGTAATGATTAAGATGAGTTCAATAATAATTTCTTTAAGTTTCTATTGAAAATTTATGAAAAACTTTCATAAAAAACAAATATCGATCAATTTTACTAGCTATCGTTTCATTTGAATAATTTCTTATAAGATATACCTTAATATATCTGCTCAACTGTAACATTTGTTACTTTAAAGTTCTATAGTAAAGATTTTCACGCCACGCTGACTTAATTTAACTTAAAATAGTGACAATAATACCTTAAATAGTTGACACGTAATGTGTCAGTAATTCAACTACTACATTTCATCTAAGTAAGTATGACGAACTTTTTTCTAAATAAATATTTATAATTCTAATGTGCAAAAAAAAAAAATCAATTTGTTTTAAAAAAATTTTTATAAAATATTAAAATTTTATAGTAATAAATCAAAGCTTACATGAACACAAAAATTAACGATAAAATTTTTTATACTTATCATAACTTTTCAAAAATTAAAAACGTGATTTTCTTAATAGAAAAATTAAAACTAAAAAAAAAAAAAACAATAACAAAAATGATCTTGACAATATTCAAAGCGACTTTGTTACTAACAATCTGTTGCAAAGAAATTAAAATAATAACAATTTGCCAGTTTTAAATAAATTAAAAAAAAAAAACTAAAACATGTTTTCAATAATGAATAAAAAAAATTAAAATTACAATAATAATTGCTTTAAGATTTTGACACACTTAAAGAAAACGTATTAAATCACAAAACTAAAAGTTAATTTTTCAATAAATTGCGAAAAATATGCCAATTATATAAATTAACCTTTAATAAATAAAAAATATTTATTAAAACTGTGGTGCAGCTGTTTGTTTTGCTAATAATTCAAAATTTTACGCATGATTTAATTAAAACGTCTTGAATAAACTATTTTTAAATACGTGACGAAAGAAGATTTCTTTAAATAAAAGTGTTCGGAAGAAAATCGTATGATTAATAGAATGTTGGTTGAGAATAATTCAATTTTAAAAAGTCGTTCAGAATATTTAAATTAAAATCTTAAAAGAATAATTTTAAAACAATTAATAGTAATTAGTAACAGTAATTTGTCTTATTGTCTCTGTTTGGCAGAATCAATCCAGAGTTTGCGGACTATAATTAGACACGAATACGTATTTTCTGTACCACAACACACTACATCAGCATTCTTAGTGTTTTATAAGCTTTTAACGGAAATCAAAGTTACTCGTTTACATTTTAGAGATAATTAAAGCTATCGATAAATCTTCTACAAATATGAAAGTTATTGATAAGTTTTCAATAAAAAATTTAAATTTCGATAAGTTTTCAACATCAAATTAAAGATATCATTAAATTTGTAAAAGATTAAAGTTATCGATGAATTTTCTCTAAATAATTAAATTCTTTTAACAAAATGAAGTTTATTGACCGAAAATAGAAGTTTTCGACATTATTGATAATTATTGTATAGAAAATTAAAGTGAGTTTTCTAAGAACATTAAAGATATAGAACATTTTTTATAGAAAATTGAAGTAATCGATAAATTTTCTATAGAAAGGTATCGATATATTTTCAATGGAAAAATTTCTATAAAAAATTGAAGTAATCGATAAATTTTATATAGAAAATTAAAGTAATTGATATATTTTCTATAGAAAATGAAAGTAATCGATAAATTTGCTATAGAAAATGAAAGTAATCGATACATTTTCTATTGAAAATGAAAGTAATCGATAAATTTTCTATAGAAAATGAAAGTAATCGATAAATTTTCTATAGAAAATGAAAGTAATCGATAAATTTTCTATAGAAAATGAAAGTAATCGATAAATTTTCTATAGAAAATTAAAGTAATCGATAAATTTTCTATAGAAAATTAAATTAATCGATAAATTTTCTATAGAAAATGAAAGTAATCGATAAATTTTCTATAGAAAATGAAAGTAATCGATAAATTTTCTATAGAAAATGAAAGTAATCGATAAATTTTCTATAGAAAATGAAAGTAATCGATAAATTTTCTATAGAAAATTAAATTAATCGATAAATTTTCTATAGAAAATGAAAGTAATCGATAAATTTTCTATAGAAAATGAAAGTAATCGATAAATTTTCTATAGAAAATGAAAGTAATCGATAAATTTTCTATAGAAAATGAAAGTAATCGATAAATTTTCTATAGAAAATTAAAGTAATCGATAAATTTTCTATAGAAAATTAAAGTAATCGATAAATTTTCTATAGAAAATTAAAGTAATCGATAAATTTTCTATAGAAAATTAAAGTAATCGATAAGTTTTCTATAGAAAATTAAAGTAATCGATAAATTTTCTATAGAAAATTAAAGTAATCGATAAATTTTCTATAGAAAATTAAAGTAATCGATAAATTTTCTATAGAAAATTAAAGTAATCGATAAATTTTCTGTAGAAAATTAAAATAATTGAAAAAGTTTCTGTAGAAAATTAAAGCAATCGAAAAATTTTCTACAGAAAATTGAAGTAATCGAAAAATTTTCTAGAGAAAATTAAAGTAATCGAAAAATTTTCTGGAGAAAATTAAAGTAATCGAAAAATTTTCTAGAGAAAATTAAAGTAATCGATAAATGTTCTATAGAAAATTAAAGTAATCGATAAATTTTTTATAGAAAATTAAAGTAGTCAATAAATTTTCTATAGAAAATTATAGTCATATAAAAAGATCGATAAATTTTCTACAGAAAATTTTTACTATCCGTAAATTTTCTATAGAACAATTTTTTATCGATACATTTTCCATAGAAAATTTTTGCTACGAATAAATTTTGCATAGAAAATTTTTGCAGTCGATAAAATTTCTGTCGAAAATTTAGCCATAGATAAATTTTTCATAGAACATTTTTACTATCGATAAATTTTCCGTAAACAGATTTTGCTGTCGACAAATTTTCTGTAAAAGATTTTGCTGTCAATAATTTTTGGCTATCGTTTACTTTTTTACAAAAAGTTTCTGTAATCGATAGGTTATCAACGGAAAAGTTTTATGATCGATATTTTTTCGACGAAAAGTTTTTATTAACGATACATTTCCTATACAATTTTAAGTTATTTTTGTTGTCGAACATATTTTGTACAAAAGAAAGTAAAGTCAAAACTATCGAAAATTTCTCCGTAGGAAATACGTTATCATTATCGATCAATAGTGAATAACTTAGATATTATAATCTCTGTAAAATATTGGAGTTATCGATTCGTTTTCACTAGGAAATTATATAAATTTTAGAAAGTTAAATAAACTAGATTTGGCTTTAATTTTCTAAATAAAACTTAATTTATTAACAAAAAATGTGGCTTAACTTTGTTCCGATTATTTTAAAAATATATTATCAAACATGCAAATGTAACTGACGCAAGACTTATATAGTAATCATAAACAAAAAAATTTTTATGAATAATTTCACAATTTATACGCTACATTATATTTTATATTTAAAATAAACCACGCACTGTTGAAATAAAGAGTCACAGAGATATAAATATACATTTGCTTAAATAAAGAATATACGGAAAATACTTATGTATTTGAAAAACATGTTGTATAAAGTATTCTTACGAACAGACATAATAAAAAAATGCAAGGGTACAAAAATGCACTTATACATGCATACATACGTACATACAAACATGCATAATTTTATTTACGAGAAATGACATATAGAAAGTACACATGGTAAGGACTGAAGTAGGAAAAACTAGTTAAGTTTTTAAATAGTTCAACAGTTTTAACAATGAAATAACAGTTTAGTATTCTTAAATTTCAATGAAAGATCATCACATTAGTTTGCTAAATTTCAGTCTTTAACTATAGAATGTGCTTAAGACCCTGAAAAATATAAGATCACAAGGAATAACGCGACACATACACCAAATAAATGTAATCGTAATTAAAGTAACAAGTACGATAGTTAGTTTTGCAGAAAACTAACTAATGAAAAAATACTTCAAAATGTTGAAAAGACAGTTTATTACATGAATGTATTCAATTTATATTTTTAATAAAACAATAGAAGAATATTCAAAAGATATCATTAAGATTATTTAAATCTGCTTGTGCAACATTTACAGGCAGACTTTAATTTAGTATAATTTTATTATCGTTTTTCCACATGAATTCATGTTTTCAGGATCTGTACAGAAGGAAAAGGAAAAGAAACACTGAAAAAACCCATAAAATAAGTCATAAATAAAGTAAGTGAATACATTTTGAAGGATTTGTTTTATACATTTTTTTCTAATGTTCACAAGCAAATAAAAAGTTTATTAAAAATGTGTGTTGTGCTAAAAAGATTTTCTACAATAAAATATTTTTTTTTTTGTAAAACGTAAATTATATACATTTTTGCATAATAAGTTTTAAGTAAGAGAACAGTGAGCAAAAAACCTTTCAAATAAACCTGAAATGTTTTATAGAAAATTTATAAATTTATTAATTTTTTTTATGAAAACATAAATTTTGCTTAAAAATTTTACCGATGAACAAGATTTGTTGTAAAAAATTTATCGATAACTTTAATTTTTTATAGAAAATATATGTACTTATCGGTAGCAAAAAATTGTAATAAAAATTGATGAACAACAAACATTAAAAAATCTTTGATAACAAAAATACTTTTCTAAAGAAAATATATTTTTATAAAAAATTTATCGAAATCAGAAAAAGTTTCTGAAGAAAAGTTATCGTCCCTCAAATTTTCTATAGGAAATTTATCGATAATCAAAATAATTCACAAAAAGATTTATCGATAATAGAAGGTTTTAATAGAAAATGTTTTATAGAAATTCAACACTAACAAAAATTGTTTAATGAAAATTTATTGATAACAAAAATTTTAGAAAATTTAGCGATAACGAAAATGTTCTATAGAAAATTTATCGGTAACATTAATTTTCTATATGAAATTTGTCAATAACTTTTTACTCTCTATAGAGAATTCACCGATAACATTAATTTTCAATAGAAAATTTGACAATAACACTAATTTTCTATATAAAATGTATACACAACATTAATTAATATTCTAAATACATTTGTTATGCAAAATTGATTGATAGTGTTAAATTTTTATAAAAAATGCACCGATAGCATTAATTTTCTATAGAAAATTGATCGATAATATTATTTTTTATTAAATGATTTATCGATGACATTAATTTTTTATAGAAGATTTATCGAAAACATAAATTCTCTATAGACATTTTATCTATCATTATTTTTCTATAGAAAATTTTTCAATAACACAATTTTTCTGTATAAAAGTTATCCATAAAATTAATTTTCTATAGAAAATTTATAGGTCAAATTAATTGCTAATAGAAAATTTATCGATAACATTAAATTTTTAGAGAAAATTTACCAACATTAATTGATGTCCTAGATACATTTGCACTTAGAAAATTGATCGATAATGTTAAAATAATTTTTAAAGAAAATTTATCGATAACATTAATTCTTTATAGAAGATTTATCTATAATATAAATTTTATATAGAAATTTTATCGATCATTAGTTTTCTAACATTATTTTTCTATAGAAAAGTTATCTATAACATTATTTTTCCATGGAAAATTACCAAAGTAATTTCTGTGTAAAATTTATTGACAACAATAATTTTCTACAGAAAATGCGATTTTACTACATTCTCATTCCGACATTCCCTTTTAATAAACGGATGTAATTTGCAATTCATTATACTTTAAAATAAAAGTTTTTTTTTTTTTTTTTTTATACGAAAATAAATTAAAATTATAATTTTTTTACTCAACGTTGTAGCATAACATTTAAAAAACTTTTTGCTTTTTTCCAAATAAAAAAGGTGACATTAACTACAAACCTTTATATCTGCGGAATTTTTATGCAGGCAAAATACTAAAGGCCTCCTTATAAATTATACTTAAAGCTTAACTATCACATAGACTCTAGAGACTGATACTTAAAATATGTTATAAAAATGAACAGCATCAAATATTATGCTATAAAATTTCAATAATGAAAATTGTCTTGAATTTAGACTATAAAGGGAAAACCTTAGCTGCTATAAAACAGTACAAGGTCTTCAATTTAACGAAATTTTATCATTAGCTTAAATTTCTCGAAAGTATCAGGTTTTTTGCTTCCTTTAGCAACATTTTTTTTTTTTTTTAGTAAACTTATTTTCTTGTACATTGCAAATTATGAGCAGTAACAGTAGTGGAAAATAACTATAACTTTTCCTTAAACTCGTAAGTAGTTTAAGGGGAAACGGATGAAAATTAGACAAAGATAGAAAAAAAAAACTGCGAAAAGCTCTTAAAGTCTTAAAGTAATGATAAAAAAGAAGGATGAAGTGTTAACGTGCACCATGACTTCACTTGCCACTATCTGATAATGGAAGGGTTGTATATATACATATATATTAACAAACTAAACCATTCGTGCAAAAAATATGAGTACAAAATAATATATTCAAATAAAAAAAAAAAAAAAAAAAAAAATAATAATATTTCTAAAGTTAAGAAACTTTTATTCAGCAATAAAACTCAAATGAGAAATTGGTTACTAAATAATTGGTAAAGTTTTTCTAGAAATTTAAAAAAAAAAATCTGTTTTTTTTTAATTTCGCTAATGCTATCGCCTCAACAAATATTAAGTAGAGATATAAATTTCTGCTATATAAAACGTTACTAAATTTATAAGAAATATTCAATTACGTATTTAAGGTTCCAAAGTTGAAGTGCGTGTCTCAGTTATGCAGATATCTTTATACAATTTCAATTATTTTTTGAGCAGTGGTTTAGTTTCGTTATGAAGAAATTTTTGATTACACCAATTAATCACATACTTCTCTTTTTATAAACGGTTAAAAAATATATATTTTTTTGCATTAAATGCTTAAGCTATTTTTTAATGTCTTTAAAACTCCAGTAGATTTTTCATAGTAAACTAAAATAGTTTTATGGAATACAATTTAAGCTCTAGGAAAAATATGAAATAGATTTTTACAAAAAAAAAAAAAAAAAATAAAATAAAATAAAATAAATAAAAAAGTATGTCATTAAATTCTTAGAATTCGACATCAACGTTCTTTTACAACTCATACTACTCCATGGCAATTCAATGTATTTATAAAAGGTCTTTAGTCTTAATAATTCAATATAGATGTAATGAAAAACAAGTGAATTTAAAAACCACCAAGTTGAAAGGATATCCAAGAGAAAAAGTTTGTTTTCTTATGTCTTCTACTGAGTAAACTCTGTTTTTTTACTTTCTCTTCTTCATTTTGATTAAATTGTAATTCCTTTGACCGAAATTAATAAAATTAAGTAGAAATAATATACTTAAAAAAATACTTGATTTAGTTTTGATATAAATTTATTATATTTTGCATAAATCAACTTTCCACAAAAAAATTCAAAAAAATTGTAAACCGATAAGCTTTCTATAGAAACATTTTTCTATATATAAGTATTTTATAAAATTTTTTGTTATCAATAAATTTTGAATAGAAAGTTAAGGTAATTTAAAAAACTACTATAAAAAATCAAGTTATCGATACGTTTCTATAGAAAAAGTTTCTGTACGAAGTTAGTATGAACGATAAATATTCTGTAGAAAATCAAAATTAATGATAAGTATTGATAAGTTTTATTTTTTATAGAAAATTTTTATTATTTTCTATAGAAAATCAAAGTTTCTTACAAATTTTCTAGAGAAACTCAGTTTCTACTAAATTTTGTATAGAAAATCAAAGTTAACGATAACTTTTCTCGAGAAAAAAGTTTTTTCTTATTGATAAATTTTTTGTAAAAATTTTTTTAGGTAGTATTTTTGTAAAGTACTTGAAAAACATTTGCAATCGATAGTTTTCTTATAGGAATGATTTAATAACGATAATTTCTTATTTAGTTTCTATAGAAAATTTATCGATAACAGAAATTTTTTATAGAAAATTTATCGATAACAGAAATTTTTTATAGAAAATTTATCGATAACAGAAACTTTTTATAGAAAATTTATCGATAACAGAAATTTTTTATAGAAAATTTATCGATAACAGAAATTTTTTATAGAAAATGTATCGATAACGAAAATGTTATGGATAACAACATGATTTTTTGTATCGACAATTTTTAATGAAACATTTTCGTTATCGATAAATTTTCTATAAAAAATTTTCTAAACAAAATTTCTCTTATTGATAAATTTTCTCTATAAATATTTATATAAATATTTATATATATCTTAAAAGAAATCAAAATTGTCTGATATAATATTTTTGATATTTGAAATTTATAGTTTTAATTATGCGAATTTTTTGATACCGATAATTCTTTTCAACATATTTTGTTATCGATAACATTTTTATGAATATTTTATGATATTTTTATGAAAGATTTTCGTGATAGATAAATCTTCTATAAAAAATTTTCTTTAACGATAAAATTTCTTTAGTAAAATTGAATTTATCGATTCACTTTTCACAAAAAGTTTGTGTTGTAAATAAATTTGCTATAGATAATTAAGGTTATCGATACAAATTATCTATAGAACAATTTCAATCGATTAGTTTTCTATTCAAGAATTCCCTTATTGATAAGTTTTCTATATAGAAAATTTTTACGTTTGGTAAATTTTTTTTATAAATAAATATTGCCGAATAATTTTCAATAATTAGAAATTTAAATTTCCAGACATGTTGCAATATATGGTGCACTTCGTTAATTTTATATATATAACGGACAATGTGGCTATTTTCAAAATAAATGGTAAGAAATCTGGATCTGGGATCTGGATGAAAAACATCTCGGAGCATGCAGCTTTTACAAAATTGAAATTTATTTATCAGAAACGTTACATAAACAAATAGTCATATTATACATAATTTTAAAGCAAATTGTGTCTTCTATAAAACTATGCATATATATATACATATATATATATATATATATATATATATATATATATATATATATATATATATATATATTAATAAATAAAATAAAAAAAAAATACTAATTATGTTTTCAAAAACATATTTCGTAAATTTGATCCGGTATATTATTGAAATTTTTGCACACACGTTATGAAATAGATAATGAGGGGTTCAGAAATTTTAGATCTCAGATAAATATATATGTTTATTATATATTTTTAAAGTTTAAAATTTTTTGTTATTGAAAATATGGGATTTTTCAGAGAAGTGCCTCGCGTAATTAAATTTACCGGTAGGTTGTCACAATCTTTTGCAAAAACTTGAATACACATATATCATACTATGTTATATAATTCAAAAAGTGTCGAAATCAATAATTAGATTTTTTTACAGACTCAAAAAGGTGAAATTTTGTTCAAATATTGACCATTTTCGACTTCTGCTGGATGTAGGATGCATGATCAAAATTTTACAAAATTACGCATACACGCATCTGGTCTACCCTTTAAGGAAATATGGGAAAATATAGAAGTTGTTTAAGGTCTTAAAAGATTTAAATACATGGACCATTATCAAAAATTTTTAATCTAGCTGAAACTGACTGTAATCCTTGATAATTTTTGTGGTAATACCATTTTAAGCAAACGGTACACAGAGATGAACTCACAAGACTTACGACTAATGGAGTGTAAAATTTTAGTACCATAGGTTTCATTTTATAATCATGAGTTTTGTTCGAAAACTTAGAAAGAGCTTAAAATTAAGGACTTAAATTACTTTTTCCTATTCCTCTATACGTTTTGTTCACGCGTTTATACTTTTTGATATCATTCGATCTTATATAAATTAATCGGATTTTGTGGATAAATTCTATACTTTCTCTGTTATTGTGCAGACTTTCAACAGTTAAATAGAGGGTAGTTGAATTTTAATGACAAAATTGTTTGGGTTTTTGGGGGGTGTTTGTACGCCCCTCAACGGAAACAGGGATTCATAGTTGTTGTAATTATACGTATTTTTCGTTGATGTGCCTTAAATAGTTAAAGCCGTAGATAGTCTTAAAATTTGGAAAACAAGAGTGAAAATTAAAAAAAAAAAATGTTTTCACGAGGTTCATTCACAGTTCCTAATGGAATAGCATGGTTCACTGCATGAACTTAGTTTTTTTTTATTTGATACAATAAAATCGAAGGAGCAGTTAAAATAAATTTATTAAAAAAAATTTATGGACTTTTTTAAAATGACTGTAATTGCAATTTGTAAAAATTATGGATATATAGATATAAGATCCGGATAATAAATTTAAGTTAAGTGTCGTTGATAGTTAAAAACGGGTCACTTTTGTCAAAACAGATTTTGCTATGACAGCACAAAGTTGACCATAATTTGCATAATTAGGTGGTGCTTGTAATGCTTAACAGAAATGTAGACGGCATTAACAAATTTCAAAAGTTAAACATTTTATGGACCGAACAAATTTACTTGGAATAAAGAAGAATCACAACACTAAAAAACATTTCTTTGTAATAAACTTGAATAAAATATATTTTTGTATAATATATGAAGAAATAACTTAGATTTCCTATCTAATTTTTCGTAAAATTTTTTGAAATAGAGAATATTTAAAAAATTTTATTCGCGCGCAATTTTTACTAGAATTATACATAAACTTCTAGTCCGTAAAAATTTGTACAACTTAAAATCGCTATAAATTTCGCGAACTGATTCTATATGCATTTGAGTCACTTTATATTTATACAAATAGATTTATTTATTTATTTTATTTTTTATTTTTTTGAATACTAAAATCAAAAATTGTTGATTCTTTTAAAAATATTTAATATTTGCCAGTTTGACAATATTTCTTTGAAAATTCTTGAAAATTTACTTTAACTTTATTTGCTTCAATTTATATCAAAATTGCGAAATATGTAATGAAATTTAATATTTTCTTGGAAAGAGATGTAATAATAAAGAAACTTGGGCAAATAATCAAATACGGTACCAATTTATGTGAAATAAATCTGCAAAAGAAATACACTCTTTTGTACATATTTAAGTTAAATGCTCGTGTTTGATTTTATTGTTAGAAATGACACGTTTGAAATTGTGGTAGAAAATTCTAAAATAGGAAAAAACGAATATCGCCTGCATAGAATATAACTAAAAGTTTATGTGAGAGGCACTTTGAACTAAATTTTCAAAAAAAATTACTAATTTTTTTCAAAATGCAAAAACAAATTATATGTATTTTCCTGTTACATGAATTAGGTTTTTGACAATAGAATCAGTTGTTTTACTCTCACATAAATATCTATTTATTAATCTATGGTCGCCTGTCTTTATAAATGTTTTCACTTGTATTGAGATAAACAAAAGGTTAGATTTCTAATATAAACAAACAAGGTAACACCGTTCTCTCACAGAGAAATTATTTTTGTAATATAAAAAATTTTTTTGAAGTACATTGTTTTTTAACAGATTTCCAAGATTTTTTCAAGTTTTATCCCCCTAAATAGCAAAATCTTATCCCATAAGATGCCCAAATAAGTGCTTATATTATCCCCAAAAATCCCCATTAAATATTGACTTTATTTTAGAGATGTATAAACCGCATTACCTTATTTACATCAACCTATTTTCTTTGTAGATATGCATAAGTATCTAAGTAAATTTACCTAAATAGTCAATATTGAAAAAGATAATTTTCTATAGGTTTATAAGATTATATGGAAATCGTTTTATGATTTGTGTCAATAAACTTATTATGTAAATAATTTTCATCATTTTTACAGTTATTTCAAATACAGAAGATTTTTATGATAATATGATAAATCAAGTCCTATTTCTTCAATTATTTTTGATACACTTTATTAAAATTTTTAACAACTAATTATAGTATATACAATTACTGAAGGTTTATAAATGCTTGATTATTATTACAGTAACAATAATACAGTATCAATTGCTTAAATTTATCCTCTCAGCTAATCTGTGCAATCATGTTGTTGCAGATATTGAAACTATTTATACCCTACACCACCATAGGTGGTTGGGGTATTATGCGTTTGTGCTGACGTTTGTAACGCATAGAAAAAGTTATCCAACAACATTAACCTTAAAGTATACCAATCGACTCAGAATCTTTTTTGTAATCGATCTAACGATGTCCGTCCATTTGGCTGGCTGGGCGCAATTTTAAAGATAATTCAATGAAATTTGGCACGTAGAATTTTTATGACACAAGGACGAGGCCTGTTGAAATTGGTTGTGATCGTTCCTTTATTTCACCTAACCGCCATACAAATGTACTCCAGGAATAAGTGTTTAACGACCGTAAATGTCAAAATATAGCAATATTTCAATGAAATTTGGTTTGTTAAGTGTCAATATTTGTGCCAAATTTTATGAAGTTGGGTCCACAATTGACCATAGCTTCCATAAAAACCCCTCTTCCAAAAATCACTTTAACATGCATAAATCCCATACGAATGCTATAGTATCAAGTAAATATTCGATACAAATAAGTTTTATGTCAGTAGAAACAATGTTGGCAAATTCTATGAGAATCCATCCATAATTTACCATAGCTCCCTTATAAACCCACTTTCAGGAATCGCCCCAAAAGTGCATAAATTCATCTAGGTCAATGATATCATAATGAATTTGTTTCTTTTTTGAAATATATTTTGGATGATAATCAAAGCAATTTAATGAATTTAATTGATTACATAAACCTTTTGCATTTAAAATTTTGGTTAAAAAGTCAATACAAAGGGAGTTTGGATATACATATTTCACTTATAACCAAGGACCAATAGTTTATGTAATGCATGTTTTTCTTTTTTCCTTTACTCCTAGAACAGTGCTTTAAAATGGCATCGATTTGTTAATGCATATTTCATTGAAAATGTATGTTTTTGCATTTTTTTTCACATAAAAGCATATTTCTGTGTAACATTTTATGAAAAATTTTAATTTAAATTTTTTATTTCTTTTTGTAAAAAAGAAAAATTCTGTGAATTTTTGATGAAGTAATAACTTTAATAACATTTTTCAATTTCGTAAAATCAGTTTTTCTCTCATCGTTAGCATACATACATGCTTAGTGATCAACTTACAAACGTTATATTCATAAATTCCCGGATAAATGATTACATTTACTTTTGTATAATATGTAAGGGCTTCCGGTTTGTACTTGGACTTTAATAATGGCAGGCCATACAACCCAGGCTTTGATGGTGTGATTTCCTTTGCATTCCTTTTTGTATTTGGAATACTTATTTTTCAAATTCTATTTCTATACAATTCTAAATAATTTTTAAATTTATTTATTAAAAAGTCTAATTTTATATAAATATGGTAACATTATTTTACCAAACTGTCATAATCCTTAAGCATGTCAGAAAGTGACTTTAGACTTACGCAAGCAGAATGAAAGTACCTTCTTCTTTATATCATGAAGAAGACTTTACTAGAGCACGAAGCCGATGTATTTTACCGCCGGCTGCGGCTTAGTATTAAAATATTTGGCGGTGGCTCATAGTCGAATAGTCGAAAATTTTATGGCGTCGCCGGTGAAATATTTTTAGACTAAGCTATTAATGTATAAAAAATTATAGTTAAAAAAGAATTTTTATTAAAATTGAACTAAAATATAAAATATATATACGTATAGTATATATATATTACAGTGTTTCGAAAAACTGCGTGTTCATTAGTTCAATATATGAAAAATACTAAAAAAAATAATGGGTAGAATACATTTTGACCAGTTTATGGACCTAAACTTTTTAGATTTTTTTTATTTTTTCATAAGTTCAAAATAATTAATTTTTATACCTATTACGAAATAGAACATAAAAAGATAATCATGCAAATTAGTTTATTTAAAATGGTTTGACAATTGCCTTTGTTTTCATGCACCAATAGCACTTTCTTCATTATTTCAGGGTATAGCTTACACAATTATTTAGGTAATCGTGGCAACAAATAGTTGAGTAAATTACATACAGTATTTAGTTACACAGATTTATCAACGTATTATTTTTGTAATGCTAATAAAAAAAAAAAATAAATAAAAAATAAAAACAATTCTTTAAATATATCGGCTTAGCAGACTCAAAATATTAACATAATTTTCGGCGGCACCTTACTAATTCTGATTTAAGGCGGCGGCTGTAGGCCGACTATCAGCAATCGGCTTCGTGCTCCGGTCTTTACCTCTATTCCTTTGTATCATGATTTCTAACAACGTCTATTTCTTTATGGATTTACATTATTTGATATTTATTTTTAATCATATTTATGTTTTTTACATATTCATATCACTTTTTTTATTCTTTATAGATATATTGTATTTGCGTGTGTGTATTTGTTTTTCTAAGGCTTGTTTACATGCTGTCAGGAATACAAAATAAAATATTTTATTGTATGTAAAACGTATTTATTGCGTTTTTCTTTTTCATGTATTTTCAGGAGTTGTTAAACACTCCATAGTCTTGTGTAAATATTACCACACATGAAAACGATTTTTTTTTTTACAGAAATATAAAAGCCAAAAATTTAAAACAAAAAATAATAGCGAAATAAAATAAATATGAAAGGTTTACATGACAATTGTTTAAACCGTAAAATAATAAAAAAAAGAAACGTAAAGCCAGCTTAAGTATTTGGGTTTCATCATCATCTTGTTCTCATCTCATCTGTTGTGGCCTTATCATCTCATTTTTTCGTTTTTTCATTTTTTTATCTTTGGGTTGTATTATTATCTTATGGTTTTGCTGATATAACAGGATATATGTGCGTATATTAAATATCCTTTTTGATATCCTTGTAGAAGGCAAACACATTAAAATATATAAGTTTTATAAATAAACTGAATAAAAAGAAAATGAATAAAAATGAAAATGAAAAATTCACTTAAATGTTATTCATTAAATTTTCTTTTAAGGTTTTAACCAAAGAATACAAAGAAAAGAAGCTGGCTCAATTTCCTACAACAGCATCATTTCTCTCTCCTCTCCTTTAAAATTTAAAGAATATTACGCTTGCGAAACATTTTTCACTAGCACACAATATTTTTATTATTTTTTTACACACATTTAATGCATTTTAACCCCCGCAACACGGATATTTTCCACAAACCGAAAAAATATATATTTTTTATATTTTTGACATTCCTTTTTTCTATGCCCAAATTTAAATTGAACGAACAAATTTTAATTTAAAATCATATTAAATTATTTTCATAGTCATCAACAACATTTACCCTAGGTCTACAACTGAGATTAACGCTGATATAATATGTGAAATAACGCCGGCTGAAGAGAGTAACCATTTTGTTTATATTATGTTAAATCTTAAATAAGGGGTACACGTACTCTAATAAATTTTATAAGATATCATCATTTTCAATCAGTCACAGAGTGAACATGTCCTTTTTATTTAATAAATTCGCACTTTTTTAGCACAATTTTTATAAAAATGTTTTTTAACATGTAAAACAAACACTAAAAGAAAACAATTTTACAAAAAACATTGTTTTTCAGTAATTTCCAAAATTCACATGCACACACACAATCAAACTTTCGTATATGTGTATTTTTTGACAGTTTATCTTATAAGATGGTTGTGTTGCGAAATCTCATCTCAACAGTCTCATAATACTAATATTTGAATCTACACGTGATATAATTCTCTCAGAGAGCAAATTTGATACTCTTTGACAGAAAAATCTTACATATTATGATACGTCTAGATGGGCTGTTAAGATGAAAATTTATGAAATCTGCGTATACAATTGCGATGAATTATATTGACTAACACAATCTTAAAGTCTGATTTTTTTGACGAAACTCCTACTCTTTTTATTCTTTGGTTTTAACTCACTTAAATGAACAGCAGATGTTACGAAATTTATTTGTTTCATATAATATCGTTTGTTGTTTTTTTTTTTTTTATATTTTCTTTCTTCATGCTCATTTTACATTGTTGCCACTAGATTATTTTCGGTCTAGTAGAACAATAGCAAACAAGTAAAGGATTAAGACAACTATGGAAACCATTAAAAACCAATTACACATGCCAACTTAAAGCGTATTGTACTCGAATTGTTGCTGTGGTAAATGTTGTGCGGAATAAAGTATCACAACAATACCACTACATACACTATCATCATCATCGTCGTCATCGCTTCCATCATTTCTATAATCATCATCAGCGCAATATTAATACACTCCCTGACTGACTGGCAAAAAATTCAAGTTTTCTTTTTTTACGAATTGGAAGAATTCCAATATTTATGCTCTCCTGGTCATACTACTTAGTAGTAGCCTTTGTGATTTATGAGCCTATATAAATATTTAAACTTGTACAAGCACTCGTTCATCATTTCGTCGTTAAAGCATGATATGAAATTGTAATAAAATTTTAACTTACATCCATATACACATATATGTGTGTAAGTACATATACATAATACATACTACTACACCTACAATAAATATTCATATATTTTACATTAAATATGTAAGTGGAGAGTAATGACAGGCAGTTTTAATGCACTATGGGCCAAGGAAATGAAATTATAGATTTTGTAAAATTTCCAAGAACTTTACCCATAGTGCTTCATTACATACCGGCACTCATACATATACAAAAAATAATATAATTTAATAACAAAATATGGCCTCCATTAAAAAACATTAAATTTGTTCATAAACTTCAAATGGAAAAGAAAAGCATTTTGCTTAATTACCAAAAGAATGTAGTACAGAGAAAATTACATAAAAAACGTACACCTAAAACAAAGCAACAAAAAATGAAATGGTGTTAAATAAAAAAAGAGAACTAAAAAATTTATTATAATATAATTTTCTATATTAACTTTTTATATGTACGATATAATACATTAATAGTATTAACAACCATAAATAGTGTACATCATCTACAAATTTGTGGGAAATTACTTTAATGATTTAGACTAATGGCTCTAAATAATGTCAACAACAAATGCCAAAAATAAAGGTAAGTAATGAAGACTTAAACACCAATGGATTGAATTATTTTATCCTGACCATCTTACTAGACTTGTTTCTATCTTTTATTATGTAAATAAGAAAACAATATAGAACCTTTATGATTTTTATTCTTTTTACATTTTCATTCTAATATTCTAATTCCAAGATTTTGAATTTATGCGTTGCTTTTTATGTTACTTAAATTTTTCTTTTTTTCATTTTATTTACTAGTTTTTATACCCTACACTACCATAGTTGGTTGGGATATAATGTGTTTGTACAGAGGTTGTAACATACAGAAAAAAATCAATGGACCCTCAACTTAAAGTTTACCGTTCGACTTAGAAATACTTTTTGGAGTCGATTTAACCATGTCCGTCCATCTGGTCGGCTTCAAAATGGGACCAATTCTTTGATAATAAATCTGTATCTCCTAAACACTGGTCGAATCGAACGGTTTTTTGAGGAATGAAAGACTGATATTTATTTTATACAATATATAAGAAAGAATAGAAAAAATATAATGCAATGTTTTTGTGCCATTTAAAAAAAGTTTTTTGAAAGGTTGACTTTTTTCCATCAAATTTGCAGTTTAAAGCTAAATCGATCTGAATATATTTTGTAATT
This sequence comes from Protocalliphora azurea, assembly GCA_932274085.1. Lineage (NCBI taxonomy): Eukaryota > Metazoa > Arthropoda > Insecta > Diptera > Calliphoridae > Protocalliphora > Protocalliphora azurea. The sequence continues at coordinate 171,948,852 of OW026519.1, forward strand.
TAACAGGGTCAATTAAAAAAAAAAAAAAAAAAAAAAAAACTGGAGTGACTTTTTTTTTTATTTATCAATAAACATGACATTTTCTTTTCTAAAATTTACCATTTTTTACCAATGCTTAGTGTAGGGTGAAAAACTAAATCAATTTAACATTTTTTTTATTAAGCATTTATAAAGCCTTGTCTTTTGAAATATGCAAAGAAAAACATTTCTTTTCAACAAGGCTTCTACAAAAAAGTATTGTTCTACATTTTGGTAAAAAAATAGGCATTTTTCATATAAATTTCAGAGTGCTGATATTTAACACTTCTGACGGCTAGATGAATTGAGATAATCAGCATATTATTTTGAAATATATTAGAAATTACAAAATATATTTAAAGAATTTTTACCTCAGAACTTATTCCCGAAAAACGGAATAAAGTCGAGAAAAAAAAAATCAAAAATTCAAAATTCAAGCCTAATTATTTTTTCAACTGTAAAAGATAACATAGGTAAACAAGCATGTTTTTTCTTGTCATCAAGCACTTTACAAAAATATAAAAATCTTTGAAATCGGACTTGATTTGTAAAAGTTACGATTTTTTTAAAATTTCACATACTCATGTAGTCAAATTTTATACCTTGTAGCTTATCACTTATTACTATATGGTGGCTACAAGATGATTTTTCTGAAATTTTTTGTCATTCTCTATAACTTTCCCATACATTTGAATTCGATCCGAACAGTAGTTTAGAAGATATTTCACAGCCCTGCTGTTTACAGACTGGCAAGCTGGCTGTCCAGGTAAAGCTTCTACATAAAGTACAGGTCCCAATTTTGAAGCTAATTTTATAAAACTTGGTACATATTATTTCTTTTTATACAAGGAAAGCACTTGGAATTACCCTTTGAAGTTAATATGAATGATAAATTTTCTATACAAAATTAAATTTTCGTTGAATTTTCTATACAAAGTTTATGTTATCGATAATTTTTTTGTACAAAATTAATGTTTTATTAGTTATCGATAAATTTTCTACAGAAAATTTTTCCTCCCGTTTAATCTAAAGAATATTTTGGTTACCGATATATTTTCTAAAGATATTTCCTTTTAGTTTCTTTTACATATGTTAGCTTTTTAACTAAATTTGAGAATTCGGGATAAGTGTTGCCAGTTTAGTCTTTTTAAGGATAAATCTAGCTTTTTTTATTTCGCTTTTAGCCTAAAAATTTTTGTTTTAGGTTCTACCTTTTCTTCTAGCATAAAAATTTAAAATTAATATAAATAAATGAAATAAAATAAAATTTTAGTATTTCAATAAAGAAGAAAAAGAAGAATATTTCTTATTTGCTTTTACTAATTTTATTTTTACAGAATCATTCATTTAAGAATATTTCGCAAAAAAAGTCACCATTATTTATTAACAAAAATTTTTGCCTGCGGTTCTTCATCATCTACATTAAATATAAATTAACTCATTATGTAGACTTAGTTAATTATATATTATAATTATAAAAAAAATATTAACCCTAAAAAATATAATAATATAAAAATAAATATAACTAAAAAAATATTATAAAAGCGGAAACTCACTCAAATATTTTAAAATGAAAATGAATTATAATTAAAAAATAAAAAAAAAAACATAAAATAAAATAAAAGCATTACGAATCCTTTGAAAACATTGGGACATTTATCATGTGAAATATATATATGTATGGACATTTTTTTGGCGATTTTTCATCGGGTCAGTTTGATAACAGGGGTTCTATGTGCATATCTATATATATCTATATATATATATATATATATATATATATATATTTGAGGTAGGTTTGTAGCCCCTGTCCTTTTTTAAAGTACAATTTAGCCTCAATTTTTCTCACCTCCTGGCAACACTGCTCGGGATGTTAAGGGGCATAGAATGCAACTAGAAGTTTATGTGAGAGGTACTTCGAACTAAATTAAAAAAAAAAAAATTACTAATTTCTTTTCAAAACTCAAAAACAAAAAATATGTGACTACATGTGTATTGTTGTTGCACAAATTAGGTTTTTGGCAATTGAATCAGGGTTTTTTCTACTTATTAATCTATATTATTTTATTTTCCTTTAAAGATATTTGGATGAGTTTTATGCTCTAAGAGCGATGACAATTAAAACTTATTTATTGAAATAAATTTTTAGTTTAACACTTTTGTTCCTATTCCTAATACAATTTGATAGACAGATAATCATTTTTCGTTTTAAATGGTAAAACTTTTGAATAAATAATAATATTCCCTACAAACATTTGGAAGATATGTTCCTAGAAGAAATATCTTCTTTTCATTATTGGGACGAAAATCATTAAAGCGATATTTTTCTAATATTGTATTTTGAACAGATTAAAGAAAATTAGATAATAAACAACATAGATAAATTTAAAGGTTTAATTTTTTTTTCCTCTTTATCCACAAAATGTCTCCCCTTTTTTTCGATAAGATTTATATGCATGCATGATTTACGAAAAGTAAAACTTTTCTTTATTATATTATTTTAAGATTTATTTAGTGATAATTTTTATATATATTTATTACAGCTTCTAGAAGATTATCTTGCGGTATCTTCTTTGTTTCACCTAGATGATTATATAACAATATTATTTTTTTTCTCTCCTGTAACGCACAATCTCTCCTTATGGAGGAAACTTCCGCAATACGAATATGATTATTAAGGCAACAGAATGTTTCTTCTACGCAATACATATTATTCATTTTGCTTGCAGGATTACAGTTTGCTCTGGTTTTTTCTTGTTACAAGTGTTTTCTTGCTTTTATTCTTGTTGAATTACGAAATAAAGTTTAATGTATATTCTTGCACATGTATTTCTTCTTTTTATTGTGTTTATTGAAGGAAATATCAGCTCTTATTTCACATGTCATTAAATACAATACATACTTGATATTCAATTAAATGATTACGAGAATAAAACTTTGTACTTATTCATTTGTTTTTGGTAAATATTTATGTGTGTGTTTACTTATCTTTCCCTCACCCAGCTGACCACAAACTTCGATAATAATATCCCGTTCGAACATTTCGCGAACATTTCTCTGACAAAACATTCAAGAACGACCATCGTTGGCGATCTGAATATGAGGTCCTTGAGTTCATTTTGTGGCAGCAAATTTATCAATATCGAAATCATTAGGAAAACGTGGAAAACCCCCGCAATGTATGCAAGTTTGCACACTCGCAAATGAACTGTCAAAAACTGTATGGAAATTCATTTGCACAACACTTAAAAGTTTGCGCAACTATTTAATCTCGCAATGTTGCGCTGTGCATTTCTAAATCAGCTGTCTTTTGTATATATTTAAAAGTTATTAATAACTGTGATGTAAAAAATTATAATAATTAAAATAAAATTATTGTATGTATGTTTGATTTCAAAAAAATTTTCAATTATCTACAATGATTTCTTATTTTCTTATCCTTAATATTACACAACATTTGAAAAGAGGGTTCATGAAATATGTTGCCTTTGAATGAGTATCCTTAGTAATTCATACAATGAACAATAAAATTAATAAAGTCATTTGCATAAGAGTGGTAATATTTTAAGCATTTTT